>BSBN01000267.1:0-600000 GCA_027924645.1 Cunninghamia lanceolata | reverse complement strand
TTGAGCAAAAGATCGACTGGATAAAATATCAACACTAGTTGAGCCACGAGAGATAGACAATTGCATGCCTTGCAAGAGTTCAACAAACAAGAATGAATGCAATAATTCACAATGAATAGAATATTGATTAACTCACAATAGGAAGTACATATAGAGCCATTGTCGTCTAAATTTAGTGGAGCCAAAATAGACATGTCCACTTAATTTAGACTAGCTAAAACAACATGAGCAACAATAGCACGGCACTAAAGATGGACTCCTACTTAACTAGTACTCCTAAGCAAGCTTAACTCCTATGTGTAACTATCCATATGCATGTACATGCAAGAGATAATATACAATAACACCCCCCCTTAAGTGTAGCTTAGGTGGGCATAAAGTAGAAATTAAGTCCCGATAATGAGCCCTGATGAGGTACCCAAGTACAATGCGATCTCTCATAAAAGTGGAGAAAAGAAGAAAACCCAGTGGGCAAAAATCCCTCCAAAAGAGAGAAAAGAAAGATGAAGAGGACTCGAAAGCCCCTTGAAGATGATAACTGTGCACCAAGCCTGAAACAATGTCATATAGCCATAAGAGAGAGAAAGAGACTATGTAACCCCCCATAATGAAGTTGCTCTGTGCCAAAAGAGCATGCCCATGTATGAATGTTGAAAATGATCCATTTGTGGCAAATGCATTTCTCCCCTTAGGAAGAAACAACTCCAATGGTGAATGCTCAAAGAAGCGAGGTGAGGTGGTAAGTCTCATGATGTACCCTGTCTCAGAATACTGCTCAAATGTCCATGCTAATGTCGAAATGAGTCACAATCAAATCAGGAGTCCAAGGCCTAACTGAAACAAGTGACCCTCAAAATCATGTGAAAATTGATGAGGAGAAGGATCCAAAGAAGTAATGTGTGGAATGTCAATGCATGCCATGTGGCTACAAAGAAAATCCCACATGATGTCCTACTGTAAAGAATCTCTCAAATCCCTCAATGAAGCCTCTCTGAACTCTGTAGTAGTAATAGGTGCAAGGACAAAAGAACTGTCATCAAAGAGAAGACATATGTCCTCAATGCTATCATCGAGATCGATTATGAGAGATTCTACAACTAAATAATAGATGTATGATAAGATGATATCTCACTGATCAAGAGAACAATTGTGAACCCGCTGGAGAGAATCTGAAGTAGCATGCGGAGAAGCTAAGATCTCTGGCGGAGTAGCAAGTGGAGGTGGCAAAATATCTATCAATGTTGAAGGTGTAGTGAGAGAAGAAGCAAGAGGGTATGACTCTGTGTCATCAGTATAGGGTAAGTGCACAAAGATGGGGGACGAAAAGGGGTCAAGATGCTACTTTTTTTTGAAATTGGGAAAGACGGATGTTGGATGAGAAATTGAAGATGTTTACACTCAAAATTTAAAGATACAACAAAAACAAGAGTCGTAGTTCTTTGAATCTAGATTCTAAACTACTATTTTTTTAAAAAAATGGTGGAGATTAAGGGGTTCAAAAAGGGGGAGCACACAAATTGGTCCTGTTTTTTTAAAAACATAACATAGCGTCTGGTGTGCTCCCCTTAGAATGTTAACCTTTTTTTAGTATTTCAAAAATCTCTTTAGTGAGAAATTAGCTAACACCATGTAGTTTATCCCTAATTTTTCTAGTAATTTTGTCATGAATAATTAATTTTTTACTAATTTTCAAAGTGGACACATCCCAAAAAATAGAAATTTGAGCGTGATCCCCCCTAATTTTTTTGAAAACTAATCGAAAATCCTTTTTTTTTTAATACGTGTAGAATGGAGTCTAGTTTCTAAAAATGTAAAATTTATTTGAAATTTTGATGAATGATTTAAAAAAAAGTCAAAAATACCTCACACTGGTTTTTGACAAAAAAGGGATACACTAACAAAATAAATTAAAGATGAAATCCTTAACATACTCAAAATGTGAAAAAAATTATATGGTTACAAAGCGAAGAGAGATTTTAAGGTTATGGTGGTATTTTTTCGACATGTCATTGAAACACATGCAAACCTGATGGGGAGCACACTCCAGATTATGTATTTCAATTTGTTACAATCTAGAAAAAAACACATCTTTGGACATCCAAAACACATTCCAAGCCTTTGGTTTGGAAGCCCAAGGCAAATCCAAGCCAAAGGCTTGGAAATTACCAAAGCAAAGCATATAACGCGCTCGTGTTATGATGAAATAAAATCATCTCTCCCTCCCTCCTTGCCCCTCTCCCTCCCCTCTAAGTCACTCCCTCCCCTCCTCTCTCTCTCACCTCTTTACCTCCTACCCTCTCTCTCACTCTCTACTTCCCTCCCCTCTCTACCTCCTAGCCCTCTCTCTCTCTCTACTTCCCTCCCCTCTCTACCTCCTACCCCCCCTCTCTCTCTCCTCTTTACCTACTACCCTCTCTCACTTATCTACCTCCTAGTTTTCCTTTTCCTTTCCAATTTCCCTTTAGATCCCACCAATTTTTCCCTATTTTACTATTTTACACCTCTCCTCTCATCATTCTTCCTATCTAATGGACTTTTGTTTTATCTTGTTTCTATTTCATCCTCCCAATTTATATCCTCATCCCTCTTTGCATGTCCTAGTTTTCGTGTTTCCATTTGCTTTGTTGATAAGGGAGAGAGAGAGAGAGAGAGAGAGAGAGAGAGAGAGAGAGAGAGAGAGAGTCTAAGTTTTCTTGTTTCCATTTCCTTCATTGATAAGGGAGAGGGAGAGATAGAGGGGAGAGATAGGGAGATAGAGGAATGATAAAGGAGAGAGAGCACTAGTAGAAAAATAGAAATAAATGACTAAAAAAACTACCAAAAATTGGTTATGTGATCAGTAGTTTGGTCACGTGACCATTGGTAGTTTATTGCTCGTCATTTATCTCATGACCAAATTTATGACCAAACAAATTTTAGTCATTAATTTGGGAGTATATTTAGTCATCAATTTGGTAGTATGTTTAATCATCATTTTGGTAGTATATTTGGTAATTTGGTAGTATATTTAGTCATTGTAATCATTAATTGGTGTCAATTGGTAGTATATTTAGTCATTTATTTAGTCATTGGTAGTATATTTAGTCATTTATTTAGTCACTAATTTTCGCAGCCATGGGAGTTGTGTATGTATGTAGGTTCAAACAAGAGAAAACAACCATTAAATACCTATTTGTAATGTTGTTTGATTGATGTAATGATTTGGCATAATAAAGTGAATTATTGTTTTGCTGCAATCTTGTGTGGTTGTAAATTTAGTCTCCGTGTTTTCAGAGGGATGTCTTTGCATCACAAAATTAAAATTGAAATAATATATTTGGAGAAATGTTATTACAATATTAATTGTTTACAATATTCAAAATGAGAACCAATATTATTAGAAATGGTAGTTATGATAAATGTCACTAATTTTTCTTTTTATATATGACTCAAATTTAAAGTCATCTAAAATAGGTAAGGATACACTTTTGAGCATCTTCCAATGTCGAAGATTGTGAGCTCGTGATTGGAAGCAGGGCTTAAATTTGACAGTCGACTTTGCCTGTCAAGCAATTTTTTTATGACAGTTATCTATTCAATGGTGGCCTTCAAATACTATGACATGCTTTAGTATATGTAAATAATATAAAAATCAAATATATAAACATTCATAATCCTATATAAATTTTAATAGTTTATCTAAAATCTCTCCTTTCATATGATACAGTTTGTTTAAAATTTTGATTGTATTTTACAACAAAAATGCCTAAATACAACTATACAACTGTCAAATTTAAGGCCTGATTGGAAGATTTTGATTAGAGAGGCCGAGCTAGAGGAATTAAAAAAAGGGTCAAAACCCTAAAGCAATCCTTGAGAAATGGGATGGCTTGACAAACAGTGAAACCATTGAACTAGACGTGACCTCCAAAATGTGACCCAATCTTGGTGACCACCAATCTGCAAATGCTATTTATACCGACCTCAGTGAACCAAAACTTTTGACCTTCAAAGATTGTAGTCGAATTCAAAGGTGGTTTGATGTTGATGGTTGTGCTAGGACCTTGTAAAATACAGAACTTTGAATATGGCCTGAGAAACTGACCTTGAACTAGGTATTGTCAAGCCTCAGGAGGAAAAAGACAATTAGAAATGTCAAAAAAATTCCCAATCAATCAATCAAAGACATGCAAAAATTAGAAACCCCAATAATGGCAAAAACCAGACTTAAAAATAACCGTTGATCAGTTTTGGAGACCCTTTGTAAAGAGAAAACCTTCAAAAGCTAGTGATAACAACTTTGATTCTCTCTACAACAAAGAAAAACAATAACCCAAGAGTGAAAAATAGCCTTGACTACGGCACCGGTTGTCTGGGATCTGGCTTCATGTTCATGATCCATGTCTTGATAACATCTACAAGATTTGATGCCATGACGGCCACAAATCCGACGTCGAAACTCATCGTGACATGCATTCCAACCCCATCTGCCATTATATGATGCAAAAGAATCGACTCCTTAAACTGGTCATAGGACGCCAATTGCGAGGCCATCACAATCATAGCCCTCTACACCGTCAAGATGAAAATCTTGGAACAATCCTAACATACATGACTTTGAGAAACTTTTTGTAGTTGAGTGTGATGCTTTAGGGGTAGCTATTGGAGGAGTGTTAGGCCAAGAAGAAAAGCCTATGGATTTTTTCAGTGGGAAATTAAATGAAAGCTAAAAAAAGGCATACCACTTATGATAAAGAATTTTATGCTATGATACAAGCTTTAAAATATTGGAGGCATTATCTTCTATTTAGAGAATTTATTTTGATGCCTGATAATCAAGCTTTGAAGTACATAAATTCATAGGGTGAGCTATCCCACAAACATGCAAAATGGGCTTCATTCTTGTAGGCCTATACATTTTTTGTGCAACATAGGAGTGGCAAAACCAATGGAGTGGCCGATGCCTTAAGTAGAAGGCATCATTTATTGGTTGTAATGAGTCATGGGTTGGTTGGGTTTGAAGAAATGAAGTGTGAATATACAAATGATTCATATTTTGGCAACACTTATGCAATTCTACATTGTGAAGACCATACAACTATGCATCCATTTGAAGACTACCTTTTAATAGATGGATTTTTATTTAAGGGGTCTTAGATTTAAATTCCCCTTGGATCAAGGAGAGAAAAACTTGTAAGAGAGATGCACTCAAATAGGTTGGGTGGGCACTTTGAAAGAGATAAGACTTTTGGATTAGTGAGTGAGAAATTATTTTGGCCTAATATGAGAAGAGACATGGACAAGTTTGTTGTTACTTGTAGGGTGTGCCAAATAGCAAAAGGATGACATCAAAATATAGGGCTATACATGTTTTTGTTAGTGACAAATGAACCATGGACTAATATCTCCATGGATTTTGTTTTGGGGCTACCATGAACCCAAAGGGGCCACGATTAAGTGTTTGTATTGGTTAACCACTTTTCTAAAATGGCTCATTTAATACCCCCAAACCATACATGAACAAGATACCATGCATGTATAAACTGATCCTTAAATGCATTAAATAAGAAATGTATACCTTGGATGTCCTAGAGAACAATCAAGTCATCAAACACATCTAAAATATGCATTTATTTTCTAACAAGTTTGCTTCATGTGCAGATATAGGTGTAATTATGTTTCTGTTTGATTCATTAGGTTACATTATGAGTGGAGGAAATGTGGCTCCCACAAGGGTTGAGCCCATCTCATAGTCCTTACAGAACATTTCATATGCAATATACAAATGCAAGATAGACTGCCAGGGAGATAGGGACAGTCATCTCATTGATTGTAGCATCAGATAGTTCAAAATAGTTAAATGATTGTCCAAGAAAGCCATCTGTCAGAGATAAACTAGAAACAACATCTTGTGCTTAGAATGATTGCATGCTAACAACAGTCAATAGTCTCTGAGTGTAGCAAATCAAGTGCAAGGAATAACAGGGTGATATTGAGGTGCATTAATAACAACATATAAGTGGGACAACAATAATAACTTGCCAATAGTGCAATGTGTGAAAGGAAGGATAGAGATCCAGTATGAGAGTTTAAAGGACACATTATGAGGGTGCATCATAAATGAAATGATGGCAGTCAGTGAAGAAAAATAGTGATACAGTACAAAGCCACTGTCAAAGTAAAATCTCATTCATAGGCATATTGGGAATGTTGTGTCGAGTTGGTCATAGTGTAATAGGCAGTGATCATGATGCTCAATGCATAAATGAGTGTCAAGTGGTGGACAAAAAATGAAGAATTCGTCCTTGACAATCATATCACCAAAGCACAACCAATAATGCTAAGTATAGTTATGTCTTATGCAACTCCAGATCATAGAGATAATGATAGACATTGTCTTATTCTCATCTACATATTTAGGTAATTCATCAAACAAAATAGCTAAATCCTGAGATTCAACCTCTATTTCCTTCTCCAAAACATGTTCAACCTAATCTTGCCTGCCATCTAAGTTTGACATAAAGGATTCAAGATCATTCCAAAATGAATCCTCATCAGATCCTTCTTGGTCTTTTGATAAAAAGGGAGTACTTGTTACCTCATGAACCATCCTTTTCTCATGTTCATTTTCATCTTTTAATTGCTCCAAGACTTGATTATTACACTGATTGTCTACTGTCAGCAACTCATCAGATTGTTTGACCTTTTCCTATTCATTCAACTCAATAAAAGAAGGGAGTTCATCAAATAAAAACATGAAATCATTGCTTTTGATACCTTTTTCAAGCTTCTCAACCTGTTGTCTTGACTGATCATGTTCATTTTCTTCTTGCAAGATGTCTAATTTTTTCTCTTTTTTATCACATATAGGTTCATGAACAGCATGTCCTTCTTTTATCTCAGGAAACTCATTCTTTTGTCCACTAAACCAACTATCTTGATAGACAATAGGTCCACCTGGACAAAGACGGATAGTAAAAGGACAGGAAGGCTGATTTGACAAGGAAACCTGAGGAATTAGCTTGGTCTCTTGTAGACATATAGGTTGTTCTTGTTCAAGTATAGGTTCTTTCAGTGAATGAGACCCTCTAAAACTTGGAATATTCAATTTAGGAGACTTAGGAGACTCACCTTACTTGAAGCTTGGTATTCTAAACTTGGAAACCTCTTCTTCAAATAAT
Source organism: Cunninghamia lanceolata (assembly GCA_027924645.1). Taxonomy (NCBI): domain Eukaryota; kingdom Viridiplantae; phylum Streptophyta; class Pinopsida; order Cupressales; family Cupressaceae; genus Cunninghamia; species Cunninghamia lanceolata. The sequence continues at coordinate 592,840 of BSBN01000267.1, read as the reverse complement.
GGATTTGGAAAAGAAATAGCTGATTGAGTTTCCAACCTCTGAAATGGAGCCAACAAAAGCTTCTTTTGCTCTTCTTCTGCAAGATCTTGCTGTACAAGCTTCTTCTCATATTGATTTTTTTGTATTTCCAACTCTTGTTGTCATTGGGTAGCTTGGTAAACCAACCCCTCTTGCTGCAACTTGAACTATTGTTGCCACTTGATCTCACCCAATTGATAAGTCCAGTCCATCAATATGTTTTTGATATCACCAATCCCCAAGTTGTCTAAATTTTGAGATCGACTATGGTGATAAGCGTGTTGGTTTGACATGAAGTTATTTTCTTGAGGGTGATTTTGAGCATACATGGACTGAAATGAAGTCTGAGCAAGGGTGGGTGGGTGGTAAACATGTTGGATCTGCTGGCTACTTGCAATTACATGGCTATTTTGGACAAAACCAGCAATATGGTTACTTGCAATGACTATATACTCTCCACACAGCTGCCATGAGATAAGGATGAGCTATCTCCATTTTTGTGTATCTCATAAATGTGCCCAAAATATCTGCCCAAAGTCTTCCAAAATGGGTTTCCAATACACTGTGAGATGTGTAAGTCTTAAACCACAACTTGAATGGCTCTACAAAAGCTCAGGGAATGTGATGCCTTGATGTTGTTCTTGAAACTACTTTTGCTACACTTTAACTCAGTTTTGTGGCTACTCCATTTCTAAATTTGCTGCTCTTCTTTTTCTGAATTTGCTGCTCTATCTCTCTAACAGTTGCTATTGTTCTTGAAACCAGTTTGCTGCACTTTTCTCTACACTTTATGCATGTATACTGCTATTATTTTACACTATTTGCTCTGAGACAAGACTCCAAATGATTCAAAACTTATGAAAGGTTTAAAATCTCATCACAAAGACTCTATTGCTCCATCTTTTCTCAATATACTCTGTTCCATTGTGTATTAGATGAGATTCTAAGACAATCTTTATCATTATCTCTATGACATGGAGTTGCATAAGACATAACTATACTTAGCATTATTGGTTGTGCTTTGGTGATATGATTGTCAAGAAGGACAAATTCTTCATTTTCTGTCCACCACTGGACACTCATTTATGCATTGAGCATCATGATCACTGCCTATTACACTATGACCAACTCGACACAACATTCCCAATATGCCTATGAATGTGATTTTACTTTGACAGTGGCTTTGTACTGTATCACTATTTTTCTTCGCTAACTGCCATCATTTCATTTATGATGCACCCTCATAATGTGTCCTTTAAACTCTCATATTGGATATTTGTCCTTCCTTTCACACATTGCACTATTGGCAAGTTATTACTGATGTCCCACTTATATGCTGGTATTACTACACCTCAATATCACCCTGCTATTCCTTGTACTTGATTTGCTGCACTCGGAGATTGTTGACTGTTGTTAGCATGCAATCATTCTAAGCACAAGATGTTGTTTCTAGTTTATCTCTGACAGATGGCTTTCTTGGACAATCATTGAACTATTTTGAACTATCTAATGCTACAGTCAATGAGATGACTGTCCCTATCTCCCTAGTAGTTTGTCTTGCATTTGTATATTGCATATGAAATGTTCTGTAAGGACTATGAGCTGGGCTCAACCCTTGTGGGAGCCACATTTCGTCCACTCATATTGTAACTTGATGAATCAAACAAAAACATAATTACACCTATATCTGCACATGAAGCAAACTTGTTAGAAAATAAATGCATAGTTTGAATGTGTTTGATGACTTGATTGTTCTCTAGGACATCCAAGGTATACATTTCTTGTTTAATGCATTTGAGGATCAGTTTATACATGCATGGTATCTTGTTCATGTATGGTTTGGGACCATTCATGGAAAAAAAGGAGAAGGAATGCTTTTGAAAATGAAAGTTAAAACTAGAAAATATGAAAATAAGGGTGATTCACTAAACTTGATATGGTTAATGAAACTCAGACTTGCACACACTTGGCCACAGACAACAGAAACTAAACATGCACAACCTATCACTGTATGTTTGCAAAAACACTTCACAAAGAGGCCCAAATGCGTTAAAATCTTTAAAAGGAAGCTAAACTTCACAGTTTAAAAGCCTTACAACACTTTAAGACACAGTTTGCAAGCTACGTAACACAACTTCTACAGAAAAAGGGTATTGAAACATAAGACAAAGTCACAAGGAAACAAAATACCTCACAAATGACCTGATCAAACACTTGATAAAAAGATAAATGATGCAAGTCAAGTGGCACATTTGTTCTTTAGAGAAGTCATGAGGTTGCATGGTATTCCAAAAACTATAACCAGTGACAGACACCAAAGTTTTAAGCCAATTTTGGAATCTTGTGGAGAAAGTTGGACAAGAAGTTGCAATTTAGTTTAGCATACCACCCCCAAATGATGGTCAAACAAAGGTTGTGAATAGAGGCCTAGGTAATCTTTTAAGGTGTTTAGTAGGGAACAACCCACGACAATGGGATTTGGTAATACCCCAAGCTAAGTTTGCCTATAATTCTAGCATAAATAGGTCCATAGGTAAGTCTGCATTTTTAATAGTGTATGGAAAAAATCCTAAATGAATTGTGGACTTAGTTGATTTGCCAACAAACTCACATATCATCCAAGAAGGTATAGATTTTGTAGATAATATTTGTGAGATACATCAATAAGTTAGGCACAAATTGCAATTCATGAACAAACAATATAAGACAAATTTTGATTTACATTGGAGGAGAAGGTTCTTTTAGGAGGAGAGATGGTCATGGTACATTTGTGACAGGAAAGGTATCCCCAAGGTGCATACAAGTTAAAGCCCAAGAAGATTAGACCTTGCAAAATCATAAAGAAGATAAATAAGAAAGCCTACCAAATTGATTTGCCCAAAGACTTAGACATTAGTCCTATCTTGAATGTCCCTGAACTTGATTGACACTCAGCTAGGACTAATGATAATCAAATGAAGAATGGTGATTAGGTGAAAGATGAGAAAAATGAGAAGGAAAAGAACAATTGGACCAAGCACCTGCTAAAGAAAAAAGAGAGCAGGTTGAATGAGTGCTAGATACCAAATTGGTGGCTACATGATCCACATAATATAAGCTATATTTTTTAGGGAAGGCATGTCAGATTCTTATAATTCTTGGATCATTGAAGCTGATTTACTTAAGTATAATTAAACTACTCTATCCTATGTACCAGAACTAGGATGTTTAGATTTTTTTCAGAGAAGGGGAGGATGATGTGAAGCATCTTCCTTAAATTTCTCCCCCATGTTTTGATTGTGGAGTTTGCTGTAGACTTTGTAGGATGTTAGTATTTCTATATTTAGTATATGGTTGCACTTCTATGTTTTTGACTAATTTTGAATAGCCCAACTATCAACAAATGTCTAGTTTTAGTTTGATAGAGTTTGATTAGGGGAAAATCTCTAGTTTTGCTGTAGAAGTTAGGGGTTTGTAGTTTTTTGGAGAGTTAGTGACAGGAAAATAAAAGAAAATAAAAGATCACAACATAAGGAGTTTTTCCAGTTCGGTAGAAACTCAAAAAATAGAAAAGGAGATTGTAGGTTTTTATGTGCAATTTTAGACTCAAAAAATAGAAAAGGAGATAGTAGGTTTTTATGTGCAATTTTTGAATCCTTCCACTATTGTGATTATGCTGATAATTTCTGAGTTTTGATTTAATGCATAACAAACAATTGTTTAATTCTTTTTTTGTGATAAAATGACAATTTTTCCTTTCCTAGTTCTCTGCTATTGAAAATTGTCTCTAGAGTATACTTTGAGTTAAAAATTTGTAGGTTCCTAGAGTTTGAGCTGCATCAAAAGATATACAGAATAAATATATCCAACTTATTTTTGTTTTTTAAAAGAAAATGTAGAACTTCCCTTGTGGATATCTCAAAAGAGAAATCACCAGTGTGGCTTGTTTATGCTTCGATTCAATACATATACACAATGAATACATCCAACTTAAACTCTCCTTTTCCAAAAAAATATAAAGTACAGAAAAATGTATAACTTTTCTTTCTAAATATTTTCCAAATAGAATTGTATGTCCATTTCTAAGATACCCACATGGCTTGTTTCAAATCAATATTTACAATGAATATATACAACTTATATGGTATCTTAAAACATTGAAAAAACATAAGATATTAAGATGTTCAATGTTTGTAATGTCACATAGGGGGAAATACCCAATAGTTGGGATAGTATTTGTGCATTTAAGGTCTGGTTTAGCACTAGTAGTTGTGACTTTAACGTTGTTAGTGTTGACTATAAGTACTAGTAATTGAATGAAATGTGCCCTTTAGATCTAAAAAGCAACCAGTCATGTGATGCCACATTAGCGCACCAACAAAACATGACTTAATGAACACCTATTGGTCCACCCTTTTTTTGGGGGAACTATTTGACACCTGAACAAAAAGCATGTTGATGTGACCCTGAAACCTTAATTATATGCAACAACCTTACCAAATAAGCTATTGTAAATTTTTTGGAGTAATTCGAAATTACCTCGTATGATTTTGAGAGGAGTGAAATCAGGATGCTCAACGACTAGGTCCTCTCCTTAAAGTTGCCTTTGCCATTGCTTTTGCTTCCAGAGGCTTCAACAATGGAACCACACCTAACTATACTCTTAAGCTTGGTCCCTTGCAAATTAAAGAAATTAATATTCCGAGTTTGTATATACGTACTGGTTATGTAGGTAAGTGGGTCCAATATTTGGCAGCATTGACAGGAATTAAGTATTAAAACATATAAATTATCAAAGAAGAGAATCAGCGGTTGAACGCGGTGAACTCCTTCACCAGAGTGGAATAAATTGGGACGGCCTCCAACCTAATATTTTTCATTACCAATCCGGACATATTGCTACGCTCTGTGTCGGCTTCTAGTGCAAATCTGGTGATTGTACTATGATTAAAAGTGATGTCCATGTCGAAGATTTGCTCTAAGATTGCTTCGAAAGAGTCGCCCGGGGCAGGATCCACTTACTCTGCATCGTGGCCGAAGAAGATTGGGTCTCTGGTGGACAAGGCGTTCCATTATTTTATTAACATGTGGTCGAAGGATCACTTATTCATTACCAGAATCAGCATTGTATTTATGTACAAACCACAGGCAGCAATGCTACACCCAACAAACAAGAAAAAAAATAGTGATATTTGAAGCTTCGTCTCTCCTTCCATATTCCTCTGCTAGTTCCAACTTCGTCTTATTCAAGAGGAAATGAGAGCACGGTAACGTGCAGGCTACAATTTCGCTTGCATTTTACAGTACTCTGTCACTGTTTTTAATTTTGACGTGTCTGGCTCAGATGCTCTCTATGGTCGTCCACCACGTACGACAGACTGCACTTGGCTGATTTCCATTCAGACCGCATGAGAACGCTTATCGGCGTAATGGTATGGTGCTGCTTCATGCTGTACTTGAAATTCAATTTACATCGTCCATTTCATGCTGTACTTGAGATCGCCTTTCATGGTCTATAAGAGGCCGCAGTTGTATATCCTCAATGTAACTATTGGATTTGTATTGATCTAAAAGAGGATACAAATTCCTTTTATTGTATATCCTCAAGGAATTGAGAGGCGAGGCTCGGATGGCCGTAAGCGATGGATGATCTTCGTGGAAGGATATGGATTCTCTTCTTGATCACTTCTCTCAATCAGTTTCCGATTAGATCAAGAGGCTCAGCCTGCTCAGCGAACTTGAAGGCTTGTCCAGGTAATTCTTTTTAAACGTAAATCTGTGTGGTAGAGAAAGACGTAGGTACTTAATAATGGCTTCCCCTTCACCGTACTTATGAATGACCGTACGCCCGCTTCCACCTTGCTAGAAAACCTTGCTATGAGAAATATTTCTAAGGCAGAATATTAGTGGCCCTAATATTATTGCAGAGTCTATTAAACGTGGTATTTGAGTTGGGAATGACCGCATATGAAGAACATCCATAAATGTATACATGTATGCTTCCTTACAATCGCTATATAAAGACACACACACTTGTTTTTTTTAAGGCGTTATCAAATGGTTGATACATACAATATTTATGTTTTTATTAAATAAATAGTTATTAACCATTTAATATTACTTTTAAGTGTTGTGACTAAATTTTAAGAGTTTCACGAGTGTGATAATTTAAAAGATTTTTCATGATTTTATAAGAAAGAAGCAACATTGAAAGTAATTTAATTTATTAATATTGATGATGATTTGCCATTAAAATCATTTCTTTAATTCATCGTTTAGAAATACATTATAGATCATTTGGATTTATTATGTTTAGCTATGTTCATGGATGAATGTCACAATATTTTCTTTCACATAGTCTTCTATGAGTGCTTTAGTTATAGAGTTATTCATGGATATTTTAGCCTAATTTAAAACCCACCACTCACATATTTATGCATGGAGGATAGAGTAAGTTTGATTTAAGCATATTCTAGTTGTGCATTACTTCTTTGTTGGCAATCATGGATTTTTCCATGTCTTGTAACATGTACCTTAAAAAAAGTGACGTTGATACATATTTGAATAATCATTAAATGTTAAAATAAAGCTATGATACATATTTGAATAATTTCACAAAGAGTTGGCTATAAATACATATGGCTTTTTGTAATAGTTGTGGATTTCAATTTATTCCCTAACATTTGGCTCTATAAGCTAGCAATGCAAGTAGTTTACATTTTATAAATACTCTAAACAATTTGTAACCATTCATTAACAATAAAAAAGAACAAAAAATTTTACAGTAATTTAAAGGATTATGAAGCATGGTCCAACCAACTTAAACATCATGAGCTTCAAGGATAAGATAGAGAATAGTTTCAAATAACTCACAAAGATGAGTAAAATTATAATAACTAGATCATACAGTAGAATATGAATTCGACAAGGAATTTGTAAAAACATAAAAATATTCTATAAAAAAATAGAAAAAGTATAAATGCATTTTATTTAATTTCCCTGCTCTAAAGTTAATATAGACATAAAATTCAAACATTGGCATTCAATTTTTAAGTAGTCTCTATAGAAGATAGATTCGATGCAATATTTTGGTTTTTTTAAATTCACGAGGTAATCCTAAAAATATTTGTCAATAACCAAAAATGTTATAAAAACTTCAAAATACTAGAAAATTTATAATTTACCTTTCGAGCATCATTATTGTGGCTTGGGGAGTGGTCCCTAGGGACTTATTGAAGATTGAACCATCTATAACTCGTAAAGAACCAATTCCTTACACTTGGATATTTTTTATTCACAACAAAACCCACCTAGCAAACTCCATGATATTGTCATATAGTAGGATATAGTGTTCCTATAGAATTATTCAATAGATACAAAGTTGATTCTATTTGTGGACAAGTGAGGACCTATGAAGCTCAATGTATATGACTTTAGGAAGCCTATTCGTAAGATCTTGTCAATGGTTCTCAATCCATCAACATAGTTTTGGATATCTTGAGGTTGTGGAAAATAATTGAAACTAATAGAAGGATTGTCTTTAATGTCTCCAGTTTTTAGTTGGACCTCTCCCTTTGAGAGGAGCCTACAACTTGTAAAAAAGAAAAAAATATTAAAATTTATGAAAAGATTGTTGTAAGACATTGAAATTGAAAATTTGGCATTAAGGAAACATAAACACAATGAGGATAGTGATGAAACTACACAAATATTTTTTTTACATCTCATATGAAAATACTGGATGTGTCTTTTTTTTACCAAACTACTTTTCCAATTATGCATTATTTTGATGCTACCATGATAGAACAATGAACTTCTATTGAAGGGAATGCATTCATTCATTCAAAATATAGCTTGTTTCCACATTATTAGCACCAATTCTTCAAGCAACTCTTATCATATCTCTCTTGCACTCTTATTGTCCTCTAATTTTCATCTTTTCCTTTTACCTTAATATTTATTATAAATATAAATAGTTGTAAAAAAAAATATTTACGGGTTAAAGCATAAAGCTGTGTCACATTTTCAGCCAACTTATCAGCACAAGTGAATTTAAGTATTTCTAACTAAAAATCAATTTTGGTCAAACATATGATCTTGTAAAATTCATTCTAGCTAAGTTAGATATGTCCACAACTTTTCCAACTAAAATTGTTGGCTAAATGCATATGTAGCACCACTATGAGGCCAATTTATCAAAAAATAAAATTATTTGAAAAACTTGATATTTCAACAACTTCTAGTCGTGTAAATAATATTTTTTTTAAAAATATAAAAATACCCTTTTGTAGATCTATAAGTTTAATTTTCAAAAAAAAAAATATATATATTTCAATAGTTTAATTATTATTTATATTTTCCTTTCTTTTTTTACTAAAAGTAGGTTATCAGCAAAAAACATTAGGTTGATTACCATGTCAAGGAAAAATAGTAAAACTTATTAAAAAAATTGAAAAAAATATGATGCACTAGATAAAAGAATCTATATCAAGATGGTATAATTTTTTTCTATTTTAGATAAATAGTTAATATGAAAATTGACATCGAATGAAAACAACTACGTTTTAATACACGCACATTTTATTATTTATTTAAAAATATATATTTATCAAAATTGGAAAAGAAACATATCCATTCACTAAAGTTTCAAGTTATAAATACACACAAAAAAATTGAAGAAAAAAAAAATTACTATATAAAGATTGATGTCTCATGTAACTTCATTTTATCAGCAACTAAATTATAGTGTCAATTTATTAAAAACTATATTCAAATAATTTTTTAAATTTTTTCAAAAAGTACAAACATAAAATATACTAATAAATAAATATTTTATTAGTTTACATCATTTCAAAATTCAAAACATATATGTCACTTTTTAATGATTCAAGTTTAAAAGTTGGATCAGTGTTGGCCATTTTCTTTATGAAAGTGTGACACAACTTTGTGCTTTTACCTTTACCCTTATCCATAACAAAACTATGAAATATTCATGGTTAAAGAAACAATTATTTTTTAGTGCATGTAATAACTCATATTATTTTGACCTAAGTAGATTGCAATTTGATTAAATCTGAATACATGATTATACACCTTGTATATATAAACAAAAGATGTCAAAGTTAATACTCCTAGTTATAACATTTTACTTGTAATTAATATTATGGTTGTTGAACTTGCATTATAACTCCTAATGCTTTGGATTGTTTTTGAATTTGTAATCAATGTTAAATTGTTAATTACTTGACATTAGTGAATAATGTGAGAATGTCAGGTTATCTTATATATATTAAAATTTAAAAATTTGACCTCTAAATTTGAGTAAAAAATTTGACCTCTAAATTTGAGCAAAAAAATTGTTGTCCCAAAATCTTAGAAAAAATGCTTCTACCACTCCATATAAACCTCTCGTTGCCACACACATCCTTGAAACTTTGAAAAATGCTAATCTACATGCAAGTTTTTGACTTAACTACCTAGTTTTGTTTTAAATGAATTAGAACTTATATAAGTTTATGAGGTGTTTTTTTTTTAATGAATGAAATTTTATAGAGCCTTAGAGATGCTTGTAAATATGTGCATAGGGAGATCTTGGAGGCTATTTAACGACACACTTGTTTCCTGTGTGTGATATAAAAGAGATTTTCCTACATACAAACAAGAGAACCAAGCCTTTGATTGGAAAAAAGTTCTTTGGGTTATCTGTCACACCATATCATCAAAAGTACTAGCTAGTTTTAAAACTGAGGCAAAAATATGAGCATTTTGCATACTATTGTTGTTGGTTTTATTGTTGTTAGTTTTGTTTGCTAATCTTGTTAGATACTAATAAACAACTAGAATCTGAGTTTGATTTAAGATCATGATTTTGTCACAATAGAATCAATGGCAATGGACTCACTTAGTTTAGAATGTCACAAATATAAAATAAATAAAAAGATACTATGAGATAATATATTGTGCATATAGGATTTTCCTCTACATTATGGATTTATGCATGCCAACAAAGAATAACTACACATTGATGCTGGACAAAGTAAGAATATAGTTGCAAACCTATTTAAGATGAACTTAGTAAGAATTTACGTGTAGACCCAACATAATATCTAGTATTATGGTGATTTTCTAATGCTTAAAAAATATTATTTTAGAGCATGAATGTGCACCAAAAATAGTTTGTAGCTATAAAAGCATGAGAGGTAGAGATTGAAATGTTGCCAAAAGTGGAAGTTCATTAGCTACAAAGTTAAATATATTTGACAATGATTTGTGAACATTACACCCATGTCTCTAATTAGATTCTTCATTGTCAACTATTTTTCTATCCAAATTTATTAGCCTAGCATAAGTGTTAGAGTTATTTTCACTCGTAGTAATTCTTCTACTGAAGAGAGCTTGCACACAATAGCAAGAAACCAAAGGAAAAGATGCAGAATAATTGATGCTATTGTCTACAATGAAAGTGGGATTCACTAAAGGAGAGCTAACTACACTAATTAACTGTCAACCCCAAGTCCAAGGGACCTCAAAATTGGACTAACTTAATAATGCATTAACTAACTAATTCGCACCCTATCTAAATGCACTAGTAATGATTTGTCCTAAAAGATGATATGTTATGCTATTCTAAACTAGGAATTAGCCTAAATGCTTGAATTATGAGTGCTCAAACTAGCAAAATTTCTTTGCATACAATTGTTTATGGAAAGTGGAGGTGAAGGCCTCAATTTATAGAATTTTGGGGATGGAAATGGAGGGTTAGGATTGAATTGAAAGATCAAGGATTGAGATTGCTTGAATATCCTCAAACAAGGAGAATTGGACAAATGGCATGATGAGGATGGATGAGAGAATTGCTCCAAGATTCAAGGGATGACCAATGGATGAAATTGAAGGTTTGAATGGATGGATGGTTAAGATTGGGTAGGTGTATGATAAGTAAGGCCTCATTTATGTAAAGACATGGCTTGGATTTTGTGAAGAATTTAAAATTATGGGGAGAGGACAAGTGGAATTAAAAATTGCGTGAATAGTGCATGAGTATTGCCACATAGAATTATAAATTTGCATGAATAGTGACACTTGGAGTGGGGTAGAAGAAAAATGATAAGTGTACACTTTTTGGAAGATTGGGCCATGCTTTCAAAGTACCACTTGTCATGTACATGCATTCACATTGAATGATAAGTGGACTTCTAGAAACATGGGGGTTTGTAATTGAGAATTAATTAAAATTAATTCATATGCACATGCTTTAGAAGAAAATAATGATGATTACTAAAAGTAATCAAAAGTGGACAAAATAAAAAATTAATAAATATAGATATTTATTTAATTTTTGGCTAATGGGGTATGAACTATAGTTGCAAAATATTTAATTCTTGAACTATAGTAGAGGAATTTTAATTTTTAGTGAAGGGGAAAATACGAAGAAAATATTAATTAAATAATTGAAAATTATTTAATTAATACATGGATTGAATAAAATGATGTGAATGATCAAGTTTGGAGTGCAAGAACAGATGAAAGTGGTTGTGACCATTTTCAAGTGTCTACATTTTGCCTCTCTTTGATATGGCGTCATCACTGTCAAGGTTAATGAGATATCAAAGAACTTTTGATAAATATGCCCCAATCAGCAGATGGGAGAAGAATGGATGACAAGGTGATGCCCCCTTAAGAGATCAACAGAAAAAATAAAATTTTTGGTGATGTCTCAAAAGAGGGAGAAATATGGGACAAGAAGAAAAATGGAAGTATAGGGAACCCTGGGACAGGGTAGGGGAGGAAAAATGGGGACATTGTGTGAAATATGGGGTCCAGGAGAATAATTTAGGGCTCAAGGGAGGGAATTAGGGTTTGTGGGAGCTACATATAAGGTGGGAGGGGCCCATTATCCTCATTTGTCTTCTTGTGATTAGTAAAATTTGATTAAAGGAGAGAAGAGCAAATTGAGGAGTGATGGCGCGAATTCCACGAGAGGACCACCATGTGGAGCGAGTGTGAGAGTACCTGTGACCAATGGTGGTTGGCAATTCGATAGGTTTATAAACCTCCTTTGTGATTTGGGTTTTCGGTAGGTTAGGAGCAACAAATGTGAGGCAGGAGAGTGTAGAAGATAGGTGCTAGGAAGGCGGTTTAGTACCTAGGGGTTTAAATTAGCACCTTGACGGGAAATTGTAGCACCTAGACCGGTGAGTAGCACCTAGTCTAGTGATCAACGACCATCTAGGGCAGATCAATGCTTAGGAAAACTAGTAGGTTAGGGTGGATTAGCACCAAAAATGAGTATTGTAGTGCTTAGGGGGATGCTTTAGCACAAAAAATGAGAATTCTAGCACCTAATTAGTGCCTAATCAGTCGATTAGTGCCTAGGGTTTTGGTGTAGCGCCCAAAAATGATCTAGAATAGTGCTAAAAATGAGAATCCTGGTGCCTATGTTTGGAAAGTAGTGTCAAGTTTGTTAATCAGTGCTATTATGTTCATGAAGAAGATGACAATGAAGGAGTAACAGATGATGAATCAGAACTAGGAAGCAAATCCAGAAATGAGTGGGTGTTTATTGCCATCAAGGAAGAAGATTCAATACTCTCTGAATCTGTCAATCACAAAGTTGTTGAAAAAGCTTTGGCTGCTCAAGTGGAAGAAAAGGATGATTGGGTTATTGACAGTGGATGTTCTCACCATATGACTGGTGACAAGAATAAGTTCTTGAATTTGGAAAGGTATGAAGGAGGAATGGTAAAGTTTGGTGATAATTCTGCTGGCAGAATCAGAGGCAGGGGAACTATTTCCTTTGATGGAAAGAGCAAAACAGGTAACATACTATATGTTGAAGGATTGAAGCACAATCTTCTCAGTGTTGGTCAGTTAGTGGACAAAGGCTACGATCTCCGGTTCAAGAATGGAAAATGCAGAATCTTTACAAGCTCCGGAACTGAAATTGCATCCGGTACTCAGACAAAAGGTAATATCTTTCATCTGGTTGGTTCAAATAAAAGTTGTTTGTTTGTTCAAATTGATCAGAGTTGGTTATGGCATAGAAGAATGTGTCATGTAAATTTTGATAACATCATCAAGATAAGCAATACTCAGGCTGTAAGAGATCTTCCAAAATTGGTGAAACCTACAAATAGTTTGTGCAAAGAATGTCAGCTAGGTAAACAGAGCAGAGTCTCTTTCAAAAGCAAAGATCAGTCCTCTACCAGATTGTTGGAATTAGTACATACTGATCTCTGTGGTCCGACAAGAATCAAGAGTCTGCAAGGTGATAGATATTTCATGTTGTTAATTGATGATCATTCCCAGATGATGTGGGTTACCTTTCTAAAAGAAAAATCAGAAGCATTTGAGAAGTTCAAAATCTTCAAAGCTATGGTAGAGAATCAAACCGGATTGAAACTAAAGTGTCTAAGGTCTGATAGAGGTGGTGAATTTACATCTGGTGAGTTCATTGACTTTTGTGAGAAGCAGGGTATAAGGAGACAGTTGTCTGCTCCTAGGACTCCACAGCAGAATGGAGTAGTTGAGAGAAAGAACCGGACCATCCAGGAAGCTACCAGGACAATGATGTTGGAAGCAAATGTTCCTCAAATGTTTTGGAAAGAAGCTATCAGCACTGCAGTCTACACTCTCAATCGAGTTCAAATCAGAAACAACACCGGTAAGACCCCCTATGAACTCTGGTTTGGCATCACTCCTACTGTGAAATATTTCAGAGTATTTGGTAGCAAGTGTTATATTAAAAGAGATGAAGATCTAGAAAAGTTTGATGCTAGAAGTGATGAAGGAATTTTCTTGGGTTACTCCACTCAAAGCAAAGCATACCGGTGTTACAATAAGAGATTGAGGAAGATGATAGAAAGCACCAATGTGAAAGTTGATGAAGGAATTGAGAAGCCTTCAAGATTTTATGAGTTTGATGAAGATGACCAAGACAGTGTTCAAGGAACTCAATCCTCTCCGGTGAGACAGAGTCAGCCTGATCCGGTAAATCAGGAAGAAGAGATAGGTTTGAATGAGCCTGATCAAGAAGCAGCAGTGCAGGATACTCCCAAAATTCTAAGGTATGTAAGACTGAACCACTCTGAAGATCAGATCATAGGTGACAGAAGCAAAGGTGTACAAACTAGAAGGAATGTTGCTCAAAATCAGGATGAATGTTGTCTGATTTCAAAGATTGAACCTAAAACAATAAATGAAGCCTGCAATGATGAAAACTGGACCAAAGCAATGGAAGATGAATTGATGCAAATTGAGAAAAATCATACTTGGGATCTTGTTCCCAGACCTAGAGACAAGAATGTAATTGGAACCAAGTGGGTCTTCCGGAACAAACTAAATGAAGCTGGTGAAGTAATCAGAAACAAAGCTAGATTGGTCTGCAAAGGGTACTCTCAAATAGAAGGAATTAACTTTGAAGAGACTTTTGCTCCGGTGGCAAGAATTGAAGCAGTTAAATTACTTCTTGCATTTGCTGCCTTCAAAGACTTCAAGGTATATCAGATGGATGTCAAGTCTGCCTTCCTAAATGGTGATCTGGAAGAAGAAGTCTACATTGAACAACCGGATGGATTTCAATTGTCTGATAATGATGATATGGTCTGCAAGTTGAAGAAAGCTTTGTATGGATTGAAGCAAGCCCCAAGAGCATGGTATGAAAGGTTGGATAAGCATCTTGTGCAGATTGGATTCAACAAAGGTACTGCTGACAGTAACTTATATTTCAAAATTGATCATGAAAACATTTTGATTGTTGAAGTGTTTGTGGATGATATCATTTTTGGAGGAAGAGATAGTATGTGCAAAACTTTTGCAAATCAGATGAAAATTGAGTTTGAAATGTCTATGCTTGGTGAAATGAATTTCTTCTTAGGTCTGCAAATTACTCAAACAAAAGAAGGGATCTTCATTTCTCAGACCAAATATGTGAAAGAATTGTTAAGGAAATATGGTATGGAAGATTCAAAACCAATGAACACTCCCATGGCAACCGGATGTAAGTTGAGCAAAGATGATGACTCCCCAAAGGCAGATCAGACAAAGTATAGATCAATGATTGGTGGATTGTTGTATCTCACTCAGACTAGACCAGATATAATGCAGGCTGTTGGTTTTGTGGCAAGATTCCAGGCTGATCCTAGAGAATCTCATGTTATGGCAATCAAAAGAATTTTTAGGTACTTGAAAGGAACAGTTGAGTATGGTCTATGGTACCCTAGAGATCCGGATTTCTCTCTTCATGCTTACACAGATGCAGATTGGGCAAGAGATGTGGATGACCGGAAGAGCACTAGTGGTGGAGCATTCTTTTTGGGGAAGAGATTGGTTTCTTGGCTAAGCAAGAAATAAGATGCTATATCTCTGTCTACAACTGAAGCAGAATACATTGCAGCAGCAGGTAGTTGCACTCAAATCTTATGGATGAAGTAGATGCTAAGAGACATTAAAGTTGAATATGAGGAGCCTATCACAATTTTCTGTGATAATTCAAGTGCAATTAATATTTCTAAGAATCCGGTATTGCATTCTAAGACTAAGCACATATCTATCAAGTTTCACTTTTTGAGAGAACAAGTGAACAAGGAAGAAGTCAGATTGGAGTATGTTCCCTCAAAGGATCAGATTGCAGATATCTTTACTAAACCTCTTCCCAAGGACTCTTTTGAATATCTCCGGGAGAAGTTAGGGGTCATGGCCCCTCCGGTAATGAACTAGGATGCACTGATGTGCATCAGTCCGGTGGATATCACAATCATATCTTGTGATCCGGATTGATGATGGGGAGCTGCAACTAAGGGGGAGCAGCTGGTATGATTCTGATGTATGAGAATTGCAAGTATGAGCCCTTTGCCATTGATGTCAAAGGGGGAGAGAAGACATGTGAAAAACAAGTGGTTGATGATCAAAGGGGGAGCAGTAAAGGAAGAGAAGACATGTGAAAAGTTGTTGTTGATAGGGGGAGCTGTGACAGAAAGGAGAAGTTCTTGTCTTGATGGTTTTTCACATCATATGTTGCCATCAATGACAAAGGGGGAGATTGTTGCAAGTATGAGGTGAGCCAGTGTTGTCATTGATGTCAACATACTCATATTGCATTGACAAGAAGGATTTGATGAGCTGTGTGCTGAGGATATTGAGAAAATTAGCCTTAGTCAGGAACAGTGAAGAACAGTGATGAGAAGAAGGCAAATGTATTGTATAGGTTGAGAACCGGAGGATGCGGATTAAAGGGTTTGTAGATATGAGTCTTGAGATGCTTCAGTTAAGATTTCAGAGGTCCACATGAAGATCTGAAGGAGTTGTGGCTGTCGGTGTAGAACCGGTTTCGGCAAGTATTCAGAGGTGACAGAGGATCACAAAAAGGTCCGGTGAGGTCCGGAATTGTATTATCCTAATCTGTGGATTGGAAGGAGTGTTTGGGATGTCCTTGTGATGTGTCATCCTGATTTGTGTATGATTTGGAGGTCTGGAAGTACCTTTTACATTATGACAGTGGCGACAGACTGTGTTCTTGAAGTTTCGGATGAGGAAGACAAGAGATTCCAGTAAGTAAAGGAAGTGTGGATGTATCCGGTCATTCAGGCAGGCTTGTGAAGGTTCTTGGATCATGTTGAGGTTGTGTTGTTGGTCCGCATTGATAGTAGAGCCCAGAATTGAAGTTATTCTTCCGGATGAAGTTCTTGCTCTGTTTAGCCGACCGGATGAGTTGTTCATCCTGCGAATGTTCTTGTGGTGGCCGACCAGATGTGTTATTCATCTTGCGGATACTCTTATGGTTGTTTGCCGACTTAGATGTTTGTTCCTAAGTTGATGTCTTGTATAAATAATGGTTTGTGAGTTCATTTCGAAGTGTGGATTGTGTGGATGAGTGTGGGATAGCGAAGAGAAGTGCGAAAGGCAGAGCAGAGGTTTTTGGGCTTAAATGGAACTGATCCAGACATGATAGAGATGTCATTCTCCAGTTCAAGACTATGATTTTTATCACTTTGTAGACAGTGTGTCTCCTTGTAGGCAGTGGGCCTCTTTGTGAGCAGTGTGCTCGGGCAGTGAGCCCTAATTGGCATGTGCCATTCATTCTTCTTTATTCTTCTAACAGAGAATAATTCTTGGGTTAATCACCCCGTGGTTTTTCCCTTAACCAGGTTTTCCACGTCAAAATCTTGGTGTTCAATGTGTTGATGTTTATCTGCTCTTGTGTTTATGTATTATGCTTTCATGGATGATTAATTGATATGCTGCTAACTAACAACGAAGAATCAAGTGTTTGAAAGAACAAGAAGTTTTATACAACTGATTCACCCCCCCTCTCAGTTGTATGCCCTAGATCCAACATAATGCCCATATTTTCAACGCCCAAAGGGCAAGAAATAGTGCCCAATGTGTAAACTGAGGCTAATAAGGTGTGTTTGTGATTGTACATGATGATGAGGATGTTCTACAGTCTTGGGAGTGTCAGCCATCAATATTTTTGGAGTACAAGACCACTGAGAGGGGGGGTGAATCAGTGGTCTATAAAATTTTAAAATCTTTTGTACCTTTTAACTTACAAGATAGAGAATGAGAGAGACTTCAATGATCTATCAAACACATATGCACAAGTATTATGATGGATAGTATGAACAATGATAAATAGTATGAATAGGACCTGAAGAACAAAACATTAGGGCACACACACATAGAGACAATTAATCATTAACCACAACACATGTTTTGATGAGTAGAAAACCCTCATAGGGATAAAAAACCACTTGAGAAAATTGCCTCATTGGCTTAATAAAATCCCACTGATTACAGAGCCTCACTGGCTACACAACAAGCCTCACTGGCAAAGGAACATCACTAGTTACAAGTATGCCTCACTCGCAAAAATCAACCTTCACTAGGTACAATGTTTGTCTCACTGACACAACATAGAATATGTCTCGTTGACATTAATCATCAAGAATTTGAATGGAAATAAAGGATTTCAGAGGGATGCTCTATTTCTATACATAATATTGTCCTTATACAATTCAATGTCTTTTCAAATGCATGTCCATAGTTAATTATGCAAACACAAGAAAATCCCTACTCTTAGAGGAATATAATCATCCTTGTTGTAAGATCTTTGCATCACTGTGACACCACAATAATCACTCTGATTCTGCAACACAAAACATTTTGTTATCACCTCACAGTGTTTATACTCTGTCAAGTTGTTACCAAAAGTACAGTCTTTGTATTTATCACATAAGAGTCTTTCTCATATTACACTTCTTCAAACTTCTCACCTCCATATTATTAAATACATTCACACAAAAATAATTTTTCTCATCTCCTTGAAGATCTACATCTTATATTCACAAATTCTCAACTGCATAAACTAATAACATCACATAGACCTTTTCATAAATCATCCTTCAGACTTAACCTCTTCGATATCCCTACTTTTCTCCACTATTCTTCACAAACTTCATATCAACGTGTAGGTAAGTCTCATTAGAACACAACTAATCAAGTCTCATTTCTAAATATATCACTTAGAACAAGTTTCTAATTTTACTGTCCCTCCTCGCTTTTAAAAAGCTGCCAAAAATCAGTTAAGGGCTTCACATTCTCCAACTGCCCATCAAATTTGATGATGAAGAGTAAAAGTTAGAATTTGAAATGCCTTTAAATGGGCATCATTGATTTCCTTCTTCGCGCCTTAAAAATATTAAATCAGATCCTTTGATCACAATTTGGCACCCTCGACCTTAGAGGATATCGATTAACCTAGGCATAAGGGTCGGTCACAACATTTTCTCAAAACCCTTAAGTGGTAACTTAAGTTACCAGTGACTTGTGATAGTAAGTCAACTGCCAATTAGAATAAAGTGCTTCATGGTTTCAAAGAGACTGTGTTAGGAGTTTTATTAGGTGTTTGGTTACCATTTAAGGCACATTAAACCTTGAAAGATATGATCTTTATTGTATAACCATTTCCTTGGCTTATGACTTTAGATACCTCCTGATCATTGAACACCTTTGTCAAGAACACTTTAATCTTTGCCACTGTAGTCTACAAGCACCTAGGGTTTAGGTGAATGAATATAACTTAGAGAAAGAAACCTAAACCAAATTCACATTTGAGAGAGTGAACTCTCTGCACCATAGGATGGACTACCTTGACACAACAACAATTGAAACTACATTATATATCAAGAACACCTTTGGTCTGATCAACATACTAACTCTAAACCTCTTTGAATCAACACCATCACATTGTGCTACCAAACCAAAAATTCACTACCATATGATCCTGATCCTAAGCATGAAGGTATCTTGAAGTGAAGCATCCACATCATACAACCATATCATGCAACATACATATGAAATCATAGATATGAAATTATGATATGAACAACACCTAAGCTTAGATAGTCATGATGAATTCTAATGATATGATGATGTAATCTATCTCCATCATCTTGTCAATATGCATCAACCTACCTACCATTGACCAAATCATCCCTTTTGACATCAATGACAAACAAATGCCAACAAACTCCCCCTTTGTCATTGATGGCAAAGACAAGATTACTGCTTCTCCCCCTTTTAGTATCCAATGACAAAGAATAAAGTGCTCCCCCTGTCTTATAACTCTACTGAAAGATGTCAAAGCTTGATCATGACATTAACACTATCACCTTATGACTCCCTTGTCACCAAATCCTTTGAAAAATAGCTCAGAGACTATATATGATGTCATGAACTTTGATATTACTCAAAAATCATTCAATCAATGATTATAGGGCCTAACTGAACACTGTCACATTGCTTAGACACTGGGTTCAACTTATCAAACCATATCTAGCTATTATTCACCTTCAATGTCACTATCCCCATGACAAATGTCTTGTCTGCTTGCAATGACTATCTAGAATGTCTGCAACAAACACTGTAATAAACAAGGAAGGTCTTCACATATCAAGGAAGGTATGCATCCATACAACAAGGTCAAGATCCTCTTTCATACAACACATCATCAAGTTGCTTCAAATCTGCAATAACCAACAGTCAGTAACAACAAAAGTACCATCAACTGCAATGAACTGCAAGAGGACCATCAAGTTGATGTCTCATCAAAGGGATGTCCAAGTCCGTAACCATTGCATCAACCAATTATTAAGTGACAACATGTACTAATGCCATTGACATCAAGTACCATTGTCATGATTACAAAAGATCCTACCATCAAAGTCTACCAATCTACAACTTGGTCATTAAGACAAAGCTTTGGCATACACTGCAATATAAATGATCCATGAAGAATATATACACCACCACTGTATCTCAGCACCATGGTTATGTAAAGCAGAAAGTCTAATACAACACTTTCAAACAAACTACTACCCTGCATGAAATAATTGCAAGAGCACTACACTATCAAGTATCAAACAAATTACCAAGAATCAAAGCAACTAATGAGAAATATAAACCTGCCCCTTTAGAAAGACAAACATATCACTATCAAAGCATGCACTATCTTTAACCAAACACTTTGTAATACTCTGCCCCTTGAACACTGTGAAAGATCATTGTATACTTTATAAACATCACCACATCTCTACCACTTCAAACACTTAACCTCTTGTACTGTACAAATAATATATTGTCCTCTCAAAATGTTGTCACATTGTCAAAAGAAAAAAAAATTGTTAATGATTGGATCATTGAGATATGATCTTGAACACTGTCAAACCAATCTTGTGAGCCAAGTAGGTGAGTATTTACTTGAATTTTGCAACACAACAATTTCCACTAATCAAAACACCGAATACCTTGTCATGATACTTGCACTATAATCAAACCCATGCAGCAAAATTCAAACTTGCTCATATAACTACAAGAAACTGTATAATCAATTAGAACACTTCATTGTGCATTGGTATGATTGCCACCATAAGATCAACCCACTATCACACTATGAACTAACACTGTCTGGTAACAATAAGCAAGTATAGATAGCATTGACCAAGGCACTAAAAACATTCTCACAAAGCAAAAGTGATAAACAAGAGCAATGTGAACTGTCAACAAAGCATACTAAAGCATGATCATCACCAACAGACTACACCAAGCCTCAATGGAGAGATGTAAATCCTCTATGACACCAGTCAAGCATCACATCAGTGACCAAGATACATTGTCACACCAATAAGAAGCATATCACTGAAGATTGTTTAAACCACCACTTTCACAAACAACATTGCTTTGACTAAGACACTATCATGGTATAACCTCAATGACCAAGTCACTGTCCATTGTTCTCATGCATCATAATCTTCAATCAAAGATTGGTGACATGCAACTTACTAGATATTGTCATCCTACATTGCTAGCACTGTAAACAGTGCATACTTCAAAAAAACTTGTCCACTGTCAAGTGTGTGACACTCCATATTACTTCACATATTGCAATCAAACAAGATACACTCTATTCTTATGCATCAAGTCACTATTCTGACTATACAGGCACTTTACTGTTATAACTACTTCAATTCACCATTCTGAACAAACAACTCCTTGACTAATCTTTAGCATATCAATAATAATAAGACCTTGACATGCATGATAAACTGATTCATGGATTCAATAAGAGCAAGAATGCTACCACTGCAACAACCTCATACCAAGCCATCACTTGATCTATAACTGACCTTCTTATTTTCATCTAGGGATAAGAGATATGACATTGAACATCTCCCCCTAACTACATGCTACTTTTTATGCATTTGGAGATGCCTTTTATGCATAAAGCATAGATACAGGTTCTTTTTGTTTTTGTTCATGTTTCCTCCAAATAGATTTTACCTTTCCTCTGCCCTTATCAACATTAGATGATGCTTTTGTGATCAAACTATTAGTTTTCCTTGGAAGTTCTTTCAAACCAGGTCTACAAAACTTTGATATATGTCCAAAGCTATTGCAATTGAAACATCTTAACTTGTTCATTATTCCAAAAGGACTTCCATAATTATATCTTCCATGCACCCAACAATTTCTTTCTATATGACCATCTTGGTTACACTTTTAACATACCACATTGTAACTCTTATTCATCAATCTATAAGGACTTTTATTCTTATGCCATTCAAAATCATTTCTTGAATGATTTCTACAGTCTCTAGATCTATGACCATAAATATGACAAGAACAGAAATAACCATGAAATTGAGAGTAGTTGTATCTCATTGAACGATATTGCCTAACAGGTGAAGGCCTTGAGAATCTACTTGTCCTTCTACCTTCATCAACACATTTATTTTCTATCTTCTCTTCAGGATTGGCAACATGATGACCCTAATCTATCTTCTTCCTTCGCATATTTATGACTTTAGAGCACTGTCCTTCTTCATAACCTAGACCAGTAGTGTCCTTATGATGCTTTTTCTTGCTCAACAAGTCATTTAAACATTCAATACTCTTTTCAAACTACAGATTCTTGTGTAACTTAGAAGATGCTTCATCAAATTCCTTTCTCAAAGAGTCTATTTTTGACTCTAGTTTTAGACATTCATTAGTTTTGACTTCTAGATTAGATTTTGTAAAATCAATTACCCTTTCTGCTTCTTCTATTTCTATCTTTAGGCTAATAATAAGTTTGTTAGACTCTTCAAGATCTAAAGAAACCTTTGCAAAATATGAACATACCTTGTCCTTGGAATCTTTTCTTGTTGAACTTGGTCTTCTAATTTTTGATTCTCTTTTATGAGTTGCTTGATTATATCCAGAGCACACAAGAGTTCACCTTCCATATCAATCTCACACTCTTGTTCATCATACTCTTGTTCATAGTCATCTTCACCCACAAAGAGATCTTCTTCATGTGAATGTCTCCTTTCATTGTCACTTTTCTCAGACACCAAGCTGTCCTCTCCTTCAAGTGCATCACTTTGATGGATCCTAATCAACCCCTTCCACACATATTGAGTTGTTTCACAATGCATAACTTCACAAAAAACTTTGTTAGATAATCTGAATAGAATAGCCTTCTTTGCTATATAATTGCATTCATAAGCATATTTGTTACTTGTAGTATTAGGTGACTGATAGGAAATAAAATACCCATTCTCAATTGACATCCACACACCATACCCTAAATAAGATAGATAGGCTTGCATTCTAATATACCAAATAGAGAAATATGGACCACGAAAGAAAGGAACCCCAAAAAATTCTTCCTCTAATTTTATACCTGACTCAACTTGTGAGACATTTATATTAATCGATTCTAGATCACTATTTGAGTTAGGTATAGACAATACCATTTTATCAGTATGTGGCTTGGCATTTTTCTTTTCTCTATTTCTTTTACACTTTCCCATAGTACTCCACTAACAAGACCTACCCAAGTTGATTAAACTTTGAACAAGGAACCTAGCTTTGATACCACTTGTTGGAGTACATGACCACTAAGAGGGGGGGTGAGTCAGTGGTCTATAAACTTTTAAAATCTTTTGCACCTTTTAACTTACAAGATAGAGAATGAGTGAGACTTCAATGATCTATCAAACACTGAAAGGAAGCTAGGTGTGCGGAAATCGCTTCCTACACTAATCTAATGAGGGGAGGAGAGTGCAAACTCAATTTTATCCTTACTATTACAACAATGTTAAACCCACTAATAGAGATATTAGAGATATTGCAGTAAACACATAAACAAGAAAGTGAGACAGAAGAAGAGAGACACAAGATATATGTGGGGAAAACCCTTATCAAGTGAAAAACCCCACACACCAAAACCTGCACAATGTATTAACAAAACTAAAATGGTTTATAATACACTTGCAATGCAAGCTCTCAAGAGTCTTCGAAACTCATATTTGGAAACAAACTGGCAGCATAATAGTACCTTTCAAACCTGTAATACATCTTCTCCAAGTACCTGTTTATATAGAAAATACAAGGCAAAATTGCCTCTATCTTGGAATGGGCGTCCAACTTGGCCTCATGGCCCAAAACCCATGCCTATGGACACTTGGTCAACATTGTAAGATGCTTCTGACACTTGTCCACACACCCCATCCCAAAGAGGTCACTTATTTCCAAAATGGGCTATGATAGATGTTCTTACAACTCTTACGACCGTCATAGAATCTGTCATAGAAGTTACAACTTACAACTGTAAGAAAATCTGTCATACACGGGCTATAAATAGCATATTCTATTACAACATGTCATAGTGCACCTTGGGGTGCCTAAAGATGCCTTTTTCAAAGATGCTCTTTGACACCTGTCTTCCCCTGTCATAGAATCTCCTATTTCTGACTCTTACATGTCATAACTTCGTCATACGAATCTGTCGTGACTGTTACGGTCAATATTCCCTTACACAACATCCAAGGTGCCGACACATGGAAAAATATTCCTACCACAAAGTGGGATGCCTATTTCCTCATGTGAGGACAAAATTACAAGTTGTCATCTTCCATGTAGGATGGCACATCACCGTGCCACATCCCACAAGATGACAATATGAATTTACAATTTAATTTACAACATATGCAATAAATAAATAAATACAGTGAAAATGATACAAGGAATTACCAAGGTTGAGACACCTTAATTCCCAACATTCTCCCACTTGTTGAACACCTTGTAAGAGCCAATAGAATTAACAGAATTTAACTGCTATAGGCCGAGAGGCCCATGGACTCTGAACACCATCTGAACTTCTTTGTGCCCACTGGCTTCGTCAATGCATCTGCAACATTCTTCAAAGTATCTACCTTCTCCAAATTTACCTTCCCATCCTCTACCACGTCTCGCATGAAGTGAAACTATACATCAATATGCTTTGTTCTGGCATGGAAAGTTGGATTCGCAAGGCAAATCGTACTCTGACTGTCACAACAAATCGTAATCTATCCTGCATCAACACCAATATCTGAACACAATCTCTTAAGCCGAATGGCCTCCTTACAAGCATGAGTTGCAACCATACACTCAGCTTCTGTAGTGGACAAAGCAACCACAGGTTGTCACTTACTCGTCCAACTAATTGCACCACCAAACATTGTGAACACATATGCACTAGTGGATCTCCTACTGTCAATGTCACCTACCCAATCAGAATCCACAAATCCATGAATACAAACTAAATGCAGAGGTCCTGTAGCATTGTCATGATAGCAAATGGAATACTCAGAAGTACCCCTCAAATATCTAAACACTCGCTTAACTACATCCCAATGTACCCATCTAAGATTATCCATAAATCGACTAAGGACTCCCACTGCTTGGGCAATGTCTGGTCTTGTGTAGACCATGGCATACATCAAACTACCAATAGTACTAGCATAAGGTACTCTACTCATGTCCTCCACCTCACTAGGAGATTCTGGACAATCACTAACAAATAACTTTGTCCCCACTGAAATAGGAACACACAATGGTCTACAATCTGCCATGTTGAACCTATCCAAAATGGTCTTCACATACTTACTCTAGATTAACCAAAGTTTTTTGTTAGTTCTGTCTCTTCTGATTTCCATTCCTAGAATGTACCTAGCTACCCCTAAATCTTTCATTTCAAACTATGCTGCCAATTGAGACATAAATCAAAAATCATATTCTTACCCTTCCCAATCAGCAACATATCATCAACATATAATGCAACAATGAGAATACGATCACCATCAAACTTATAATACACACAGTGATCCAATTTCAATCTTACAAATCCAATTGATAACACAAAGGCATCAAACTTCAAGTATCACATCCTAGGAGACTACTTCAAACCATACAAAGACCATTTTAATTTGCAAACAAAATTTTCTTTACCTTTCACTATGTAATGCTCTGGCTGTGACATGTAGATTTCTTCCTCCAAATCACCATGAATGAAAGCTGTCTTCACATCCATCTGTTCTACCTCTAAGTCATAAGCAGTTGCAAGAGATAATAGAAATCTAATGGATGTCAGCTTTGCAACGGGAGAGAAAATTTCACCATAATCAATTCCCTCCACTTGTGAATACCCCTTTGCAACCAATCTAGCCTTGTACTTTTCAACACTACCATCTGCACCAAATTTTTTCTTGAACACCCATTCCAACGGGTTTCCATTCATCAGGGAAAGGCACCAAGTCCCATGTTTTATTCTTTTCCAAAGAAGCCATCTCATCTTCCATGGCCTCCTTCTAGGAACCTGCATCTTTCATACCCATAGCCTCTGACACAGTTCTAGGTTCATCAGTGTTAGCAAGTAAAGCAAAAACAAAACTAGAATCAAGTAATGAATAACCAAACCTATTAGGTTGCTTTCTTGTTCATGTAGACCTTCTTAATGGCTGAGGTTGAGGTTCTGCTTCTTCTTCTGAGCTTTGAGAGTTTCTAGAGCTCTCCTCATCATCAGGTCTCACAAGGTTTGTCTATTCAATCTTCTCAGGGGTAGAAGGAAACTGAACCGCATCCTCTTTCTTTTCTATCTGTTCTAGCTATAGAACAACGGAAGAAGGTGTTAGCTCTCTAAAGATAACACTTCTGTTATACAACACTTTTTCAGCCACTGAATCCAAAAGCTTTTATCCTTTCACACTGACACCATAGCCAATGAACATACATTTAACAGCCTTGTTCTCCAGTTTAGACCGTTTCTCCGTAGGCACATGTGCATATGCCTCACAACCAAAAACACGAAGATGTCTAACTGAAGGCTTCTTACCAGACCACACCTCCATAGGTGTCTTACCAACAAGAGCTGATGTAGGAGATCTGTTTACCAGATAGAAAACAGTGGCAATAGCTTCAACCCAAAACTTTTGTTTGAGGCTTGCTCCACTAAGCATACTCCTAGCCTTCTCCATCAGTGTCCTGTTCATCCTCTCTGCAACTCCATTTTTCTATGGGGTATATGGAGTTGTCTTATGCCTTTCAATCCCTTGCTCTTTGTAGAACTTATCGAACTCTGTCGAACAACACTCACCACCGTTGCTAGTTCTCAAACACTTAATCTATTTACTAGTCTAATTTTCAACAAAGGCTTTAAACTCTTTAAACTGACTAAAGGCTTCAGTCTTGCTTCTAATAAAATAAACCCATGTCCTTCTACTGTAATCATCTATGAAAGATACAAAATATATAGATTTTGAAATCGAAGGAACATTAACATGACCAAACACATCAAAATGAATAAGATCCAATACACTAGAAGACTTGTGAGAGCTAGAGTAAAACTAAACACAGTTTTACTTTCCATAAAAGTAATGTTCGTAAAAGTCAAACTCGAGATTACAATCATTTAACCCCTCAATGAGGTTTTTATTTTTTAGGGTATGTAGACCCTTGTCACCAATGTGGCCATATCTTAGATGCCATAACATAGTCTTTTCAACAGGAAACTTAGCTGCCATAGCATGTGCACTACCATCAGAACTAGTTACAACAGATTTCTTCATTGCTTGTTCAGATGGTGGGGATGAAGTGACTGCAGCTCATTTCTTTGAGTCAGATGAACTATTGCACTATGAAGTGCATGCCTCCAGCTGAAATAGAGTACCTCTCTGAGTACCCTTCGTAAGCACCATACATCCTCTAGTCATCTTGCATCCATCCTTCGAAAAGACAACCTGCACACTTGCATCATTCAACATACTTACAAAAAGTAGGTTTCATGCAAGGCCTAGAATGTGCATAACTCCAGTGATCCCCTTCACTCATCCATCAGTGAATCGGATTGAGACTCTTCCATGACCAACAATCTGTAGATGAGAGTCATCACCCAGGCACACTCTTCCACCATCGAACTCTTCATATTTCATGAACCAGTCTCAATGTGAGGTCATGTGGAATGATGCACCAGAATCAATCAACCACACATCATCAGATGCATGGGTGGCCAGGGCTGCAATGAAGGCATCACCATCATCTTGTGACTTGTTAGAATCTGAATTAGGAGCTTTCTTCTTCTTCTTCTTCTCTTTGCATTCCTTTCAGAAATGCTCGATTTTATCACAATTCCAACAAAGAGCCTTGGACTTTCTAGGAGATTTGGATCTCCCACAGGATTTGGATCTACCCTTTTCACCTTTCTTGTCCTTCTTCTTCCCTTTCTATTTGGGTCTTCCATGAACCGCAAGAGCCTCTTTGGCTACCTCAGAAGACTTTTTCTACATCTCTTCAGATAATAGTGAAGATACCACATCTTCCATCTTGAAGGTGGTAGTGGTGCTTCTGATAGCCATGACAAGATGATCCCACGAATGTGGCAAAGAACAAAGTAAGGTCATGCATCTATCCTCCTCCTCCATTTTCACACCCACAGATGTCAACTGTGCAACAATCATGTTGAAAGCATTCATGTGGTTTGCAACAGATCCTCCGTCTTCCATCTTTAGAGTGAACAACTTATTTTTTAGGAAAACTTTGTTTACCAGGGACTTGGCCTGATAAACTATTGTCAATTCAAGTATCCACCCTTGTTAAGCTTTGAGAAAAGCTTAACTACGTGTTGAAACATGGAATCATTCTCAGATGTCAGTCTCCTTTCATGAGAACGAATCTCCAGAGTGAGCTGGTTCTCTTATAATTTCTAAACTATGACTTGAGTGGAAAAGGGATAGAAAGAGG
This sequence comes from Cunninghamia lanceolata, assembly GCA_027924645.1. Taxonomy (NCBI): domain Eukaryota; kingdom Viridiplantae; phylum Streptophyta; class Pinopsida; order Cupressales; family Cupressaceae; genus Cunninghamia; species Cunninghamia lanceolata. The sequence goes on along the minus strand of BSBN01000267.1, from coordinate 564,244 downwards.
TAACTAAAGTGCAAACTAATTCTAGAATCTAAAACTAAATGAAGTTCTATCATTCAAAGGCAGATCCTCTAATATTTATCTTCTCAGCTTCACTGATAGTTATTCCTTAAGTAATTTGCAACAAGGTTTGATCTTAAACACAAACTGCAACAAGGAAGATACCAAATTCTAACAGTATTGAGACAAAATAAAGGACTGGAATAGTCACAATATGACATCAAACCAAGACTACAAAAATATATGCAAAACATGAAGATTTGCTATTAGAACTGAAAGGAATACAATGCATAAAAAATGAAATATGTGAGCCAACTGTTGTATACAACTCTGCAAGATAGAAGAAACTGATGCTAACTGACTGAGAAAAAACTAATTTTTTCTCCTATATATGCCTCCAAAAGATCTCCTCTGAAGAAAGCTAAAAAAGCTCCTAAAAATAGACTCCAAGTCCATTTTCGAGCTACTTGTGAAAGCCAAAAATAAAGCTTTGAATCTGCTGCTAATCTAGAAAATAAAGCTACAAAACTACCCCCCTTATGTGGTCCCACCATAAAACTACTTTTCTCTGCTCATGAAAACTCCAAAATTTGTCTTATATGGCTCTAAATAAAACAAATCAAAATGGAATATCTGACTTGTTTTATTAGTCTATAAATTGCCTAAAAATAGTTAAGTTTTAAAAGCAATTTGTTAATGATTGCTTTAAAACTAACTTTACAATGCTATGGCAATTTATTTTATATCTCCATTTGATATGTTTTTGCAAAAATAAAACAATATTTGGCTCATAATTTTGCCAAGATATTTTACAAGGCATCACAAATGATTTTCTATAAAAATCATAAAAGATGATGGAATTATTACATATATTTGCAAAAAATATGAGAGCCTTAAAGGCCACAAATGCATATCCATGTATCAATTCTGCTAACTCATCGCTATCTTCAAGCCTTGAAGAATGCCACCTCACTGCCTATACAGGTGCCACATGTTGAAATTTACCCCTTTCATCATGCCATTACTCATGTATGCTTTCCACATCTCCATTGGTTCTATGCTTTGACATTATGCATATGAAAGGAATAAAATAATTGTTAAATGCATCAAGTGGGAGGTCAAAGACTCTCGACCACATGCATAATCACAAGGCACTCGGATTCCACTATGAGTCAACCATATTGCAAATAAAGGTTTTGACATGTTTCAAAAGGTATAAACCTTATTCTTTTATGATGCTGCCCACCTTTTGACTTTATAAATCAAACCAAATAAGAATGTTGTCGGCCTCTCATTTCAGTGATTACTAGGGAACGTTGATTTGCATGTGTTGACCACCATGCTATTTGGATAATGTAATTATATTGATTTGCAAAGTAAAAAATGAGAAAACACTATCGAACAAAACCAATAACACAAACCCTAAAATGTATCTCATTTCATTTGTTTGTTGCTGTTGATTTGCTCTGCAACTCCGCGGCTACCGACTTAAGGTTTAAAGACAATCTGGCTTTCCTTGCATCCAATGGTTCTGTTGGTCAAAAATTTCATATTTCTCAAGTCAAAATAATAGGCTGAATCTGGTGAGTATGCATCTGAAGCTAAAAATGTCATTTTGACTTTACCTTAGTGGTATTTCCTTCTTAAATGGTCGTGGCCATAGTTGCTCTCTCTTTAGTTGCATTGTTTGACATCTATTTGTTTGGCTTTTTTGTGTTGAAATCTGTAAATGTGGAAAGAATGATGAGAAACCTCAAAAGAGGTCGTGACCATACTAGCTTTCTCTTCTGTGATTATATTGTGAGTACCCCTTCTCCTTCTCTACTGTGGCTTCTTCTTACTTTTGTATGCATAAACTAAAATGAGGGTTTCTTATTTTCTAGCTGGGTATCTCAAAATATCTTCATGTATGGCATGACCATCATACTGAATGCATTATGTGGCTTGCTCTCCATCATTTAATATGAAATATGTGAAGTTTCCTTAACTACAAAATGAGGGTTTCTCCATATTACACAGGAACTCTTTCTTCCTCATGGCTATGCATACAGACATTCCATACTTGTTTCATTTGACTGTATCTTGCAAGGAAAAAGAAGACTCTTGAAAATCTAACAAGCGTTTCATTTAAATGCAGTTACATGTTACCTTTCTGTGGCATGGCCTTGACATAACTGAAATGTATCCTCTTCTTTTGTAAACACAAAAAGTGTAAGGGTTTGAAAAATTGACTTGGGTATCTTGGAAAACCCATTCTCTGTCATGGCATGGCATAAACACATCTCTGTACTTATCTCTTCTTTTCACTTCTATGCATGAAATAAGACATTGGTATTTCAAAACTAAAGTAAGGGTTTCAAATTTTAGACACAAAAATTGCTTTCTATGGTCTGGTAACGTTCCCTTTTGAAACTGTAGCTCCTCAAATGACTGTTTTGATCATTTCTAGGCATAGTGATTACTTCTAGCTGTCCATACCATTGTTGCACATATGAAGCTTTGTAGATTCCTTTTCAAAACATAACAAATTCAGACATAGCTACACCTCCTTTGACAGTTTTAAACCTTGATCATTTTCTTGTTTCATGACTGTTAATTACCAAAAAGACACTTTCTCTTTTTGCATCAGTTATTTCTATTTAACTGTAACTACAAAATAGAAGAAAAGGCATGAAGTCTTTTACCTGTGCACAATATAAATAATAACTGTAACATATGATCTTCACAAAAGCTTGAAAACTGTGTCTTTATTTCATTTTTGTGCATTTAGAATTTCTTATATTTCAATGACATTCTCCTTTCCTTCACTGTACCAGTCAGAAACCATAATGCATGGACAATGGATAATTAACCTGTATGATTTAGAAGCATTATTGTAACATATATCTCCTTCTTGTTTTGATCATGGTATTACAACTTCTCATTTTGATGACACCTATATCATCCATTTGTCTCTTTTCATGATTTGCATCCATTGACCCATGGTTGTCAAAGCCAATAATGCATACACCTTCTATGCTAGTATTAAATGTTGTGCTTCTTTGATAGAAACAAACTAAAATGAGTGAGTATCTTTTGCTGTCCTATATGGCTGTGTCACTTGTGTATCTATTCTATATCCTTGATGTATTTGAGATTCCTTATTTATGAGGCATATACTTCCTTCTATAGCAACTGATAATCATACATACATTACTACTTCTCTTATTCTTATGCCTGCACACATAGCCTATGAGCTATCTTTGAGCTAGGTCTATGCTGTCCTCATTTGAGATTGCTCCTTATGATTTCTTGTGGCTGTCATTTTGTACATTTATGCCAGTTTGTCGTCCCACACTCATGATGCTTATGAATATTTAGATACCTTTATTACTGAAGTATACTTGTGATATTTGTTTCCTATATTCAGTGGCAACTTTTGGACATTCAACTGATGCAATGTGTCTTAATATCTTCATTCTTTTCTAATGCATCAAAATACTATGAAAGATATTCAAATGAAAGTACCTCTGAATGTCACTTTCTAATGCAAACTGAAGTGATGATGATAGCTGCCATATGCATTAAAATATAGTCCTTCTTTCTCAACTCAGCTCATTTTCATGGTTGCATTTCATTCCTTGAACTGTAATCATGGCTATGTCTTGAAATGGAACTAATGCATATGATTCTTTGTTATTCCTTCATCTTGTCATGTGAATTTGAACAATGATTTTTCTTTTTTTGTTTATCCCTTTTGAGAACAAGGGGTAGCAGCATGCTGGGCTCAACCCTTGTGGGAGCCCACTTGATACCACATGCTGAATGTCTTCAATTAGCTACATGACTTATCCTATACTTGCACATGAAACAAACAGATTAGAATAAAACAATGATGCTCTTATGTTTGCTTTTCTTCAGTTCCTTCTGCATATGGACATTCTTATTTGATCAATGCATTACAACTAAACTATTATGTCTCTCTTGATTGATGAAAGATTTTCATAACCGGAGCTTCTAATGGGACCTTTCTGTAATTTTTTCAGGTACATGTCGAGGTCGGGAGCGGGAACTGGAGGCTTCTACGAAAATCAACCCAAAGGCAATGATGGCTATGTCTTTCCCTCTTCTTCATTTGATGCATAGTGTTTTACTTGTAGTTGCATGAGTTCATCTATAACCCATGGCTTGTGTGGGACATCTGATATGCCATAGTTTCCTTCAATGCAATGTTTATTCTTTTATGTATTCAAAATTGTAAATGAACAATCACTGTAGTGAATGGATACTTATCTCTTTTACTGCTCCGTAATGCAATGAATGATCTGAAACTTTTCTTTTCTACATCTGAACAACTGAACTACACTTGCTAGAACCACTATACAACTAATACATAACAAAAATAAATCAAACCACATTAAAAAATGATAAACGAGAAATCTGCTCAGCCATTTTTTTGAGCTGGGGTCAAAAAATGGTAACATTTCTGGTGACTTCTGCTATGTGCTTGCCTACTAAGCATTTGACCGGTTGCCTTGTCATCCATTGGGCATAGAGTCATACTCTGATCTTCTTAGAAGCTCAGAAAACACTGTACTTCAGCTCTCCAACAATTTAAACAACAACAACAAACATAAAACATACTCTATTGAAAGCAAACTAACAGGCCCAGATGACCAAAACAAACTACTAAAACAAATGTGCATGAGCACTTATTCACTGAAATACTACTCTACTATGTACAAAAGAAGCCTTTTATTCTCAGAGGCAATGCTTGAGGTAGATCCCATTAACTAGACAACACCTCTCCACTCAACTTGGACAGCTAAAATGCATTACTTTCTTTGCACTCTGTGATAACATAAGGCCCATCCCAAATGACATCAAATTTAGAATGCTTACCTGGCCTGCTTATTAATTCATTCCACTTGAACACCAGATCTCCAACAATAAAGTTCCTCGGTCTTGCTCTTTTATCAATTGCACTCTTCATTTGGGTTTGATGCATATCAAGCTTCCTTAAGGCCTCTTTTCTTGTCTCTTCTAGCTCCATGAGCTGAGCAAATCTTATTACAAGAGGCCACTCCTCTAGTAACTCAAGTTCTTTAATAATGGCCAATGTAGGCAATTCAATTGAAATAGATAACCAAGCCTCTTTTCCATAAGTGAGCACATATGGGGAACAACCAATAGCTCTCTTAGGTGTGATTCTGTCAGCCCATAGAGATAACTTTAACATTTCATGCCAAGTCTTCTGATTATCTTGAATAGTCTTCTTGATGATTCTTATCAGATTTTTGTTGGTAGATTTAGCCTGCCCATTACCCTGTGGGTAATAGTTAGATGAAGTATTCAAATAAATGTTATTTCTGACAGACTAATCTGAAATTCTTAATCCCAAAAAGGCTAGACCATTATCAGAGATGATCGAATCTGGTGTACCAAATCTTGACACTAAGTCTTGATAAAAACTTAGGACAACAAATTCATTTGCTTCTTTTAAGGTAGCAACCTCGGTCCACTTGGTAAAATAATCTATGGCAGTCAAAATCCACTTGTGGCCTGCACTTGAAGGTGGATTTATTGGCCCTATAAAATCTAATCCCCACTTTGCAAATGGTTGTTCAACTTTAATAGGATGTAAAGGTAAGGAAACAAGTCTTTGCTTACCTGCAAATAGGGAACATTTCTCACATCTTCTCACCCAAGAAAAAGAATCCTTAAATAGATCAGACCAGTAATAACTAGCCTACATAATCTTCAAGGTGGTTGTTCTAGCTGCAAAATGACCTCTTGAAGGTCCATTGTGAAACTCTTCTAACAATCTATCAACTTGTTCAGGTCCAACACACCTCAAAAATACACTATTAAAGTCTCTCCTATATAAAATACCATCAATAATAGCATAAGGAGTAGCTTGCAATCTGAAATACCTTCTACCTGCCCTGTCTAAGACAATTGGGCATTCACTGGTCTTCAAATAATGCATCATCTGATGCACCCAGCTATCTATTTGAGCTGGTGCATTGGCTAGTTCATTATTATTTAGCACCATTTCAATCTCTTCTTGTTGTCTTTCCTCAAAATCTTCACCTTCAGCAAGCTTCTCGCATAAGCCTTTACCTCTAATCAGCTTGGTTACTTGGATGTCAACATCAAACTCCATAACCTTGGTTATCCAACCAACTCTCTTGTCATTTATATCTCTATTTAATAAAAAACTCTTGACAGTGGGATGAGCAACCTTTAAATGAATTCTATTATTAGACAGCATGTGCCTAAACTTATTGAGGCTCATTACCATAGTAAAAACATGTTTTGCCACAAAAGAGTACTTTACCTCATAATCATGCAACACCTGGCTGAAAAATGCAATTGGCTTCTCTAATCCTTCATCATTTTGCTGACATAACATTGTAGAAATAGTGTCAGTTCCTCCAAAAGCATATAAAATAAAATCTTTTTTATAATTAGGATTGATGAGGGTAGGGGTAGCAACAAGGGCTTCTTTTATTTGCTCGAAGCTTCTTTTTCCCTCCTTAGTTCAGCTGAATGACACATTCTTCTTCAACATGGCAGTAAGAGGTTGTAACAGAGCTGCAATATTTGGAATAAACCTCCTAACAAAATTAATTCTACCAAGAAAACTCTGCAAACCTTTCTTATGTGCCGGCAACGGTAGGTCTAAAATGGCTGAAACTCTCTCAGGGTCAATAGTAATACCTTCTCTTGAAACAATGTGACCGAGGAGTCTTCCTTCATGTAATGAGAATATACATTTTTTGGGGTTCAATGCAACTTTGAACTCCCTGCACCTCTGAAAACTCTGCTTCAAATGGTCAAAATGATCATTAGAATCTTTTGAAAAGATAATTATATCATCTAAATAGACCAGCACTATTTTGTTCATAAGGCCATGGAAAGCCATATCCATTGCCCTCTGAAAGGTTGCCTCTGCATTGGACAAACCAAATGGCATTTTTCGATAGGCCATGGTACCCCACTTAGTCGTGAATGCAGTTTTGTATTGGTCCTCTTCTTTGACCAGAATTTGGTTATATCTAGAGTATCCATCTAACAAAGAGTATCTATCAGAACCTGAAACAAGTTGCAGTATTTGCTCCATAGAAGGTGTTGGGTCTTTCTCTTTGAATCTCTCTAAATTAGCAGAGGGTTTGCCAGTTCCAATGCATAGGCAGATTCGGCCAACAAATACAGGAGGTTGCATGAGCTACCTCCCCTTCACTTCTAGTTTTGCTACACCAAGGGGGTATCCCTATAGCTAAAGATTTGACTTTGACTCACCCAATAGAAAGATTTATCTTTACAACAATAGGAAGAATACTCTCATGTTTGGACCAAGATTTGTGTGATAAATCACAAGGTTGGCAGTGTTTTAGGACATATCTAACTGGTTAGGAATGAGAGTATGCAGGGGTCCTATTTCTACTCCTACAAACTAACAGGTTGGAATTATGAAATGATTTGTTTTTATATTTTGGATGCAAGACATGGGGTTTTGGATCATAACTATTACACAAGGGCAGATCGGTGCCTATCTCAGGGCAAGGAGTCAACTAGACATATACAAGTGAATGATTTGCACTGGCATTCAAGTTTCAAGGGGTTGAATTGGTATTTGCCTTACAAACACCGCCCAAGAATGAGTATTTAGCTATCTCTACTTACAAACATCCCTGCTGCCATACAATCTTCTTCATACTTAACCTAAAACAGTTTAATCTACTACTTGAATGGAAGTTAGAGATCAAGCATGCAATACAGAAATCTATATCCTAGAATCTTAGTAACCCTTAGCAACTAGATTCAAAAGAAGGGATGCATACAACCATGGAGACAAATAGCCAAACACATGCAAAGAAGCGTTTTTCATATAAACACAACATGAAATTGAACATGTGTGCAACCTGCATTTAGATACAACACATAAACTCACAAAATGAGACAGAACAACTAAAAAGCTCTGTTTTCGTTATTTCTCCAAAAAAATTTCCCAAGTCTTCCCCTTTTGCATATCTCCTTGTATATCAAATTGTACAAATGCAATATACATACAACCATGGGATACATCACTTTTATCAGTCAGATTGGAAAAAAATTGAAATCCAGTGTTGTATCGAACTCATTGTATATTTCATTGTATATCGCAAATACATACAATGTGCAATATACAATCCTGGACCTCAAAATGATTATTAACCATATTGTAGCTATGCAATAGGTTCGGCTTGTATCTTTTCCTTTTGTATATCAGCCTTGTATATTGCATTTACAATGCGAAAATACAAGCAGAACTGTATACAATCACTTGTACATTGCAAACATGCATCTGACCCTTGTATGTTAACCTTGTATATTCCCTTGTATCTGCCATTTGTATGTCTAAACATACAATGCGAATGTACAAGCAAAAGATGCATACAAACATGTCAGCCTTTATCAACTAAACTTCATATCTTTTCGGGTCCGGGCCTTGTATATCAGGAAAGTATATGCCCTTGTATGTGTGATTGTATGTGCAAAGATACAATCGCCCATACATGCAATTGGTGGGCCCCAGGCTTTGTATCTCTTGCTTATGTATAGACTTTGCATATCTCTTCTTTGCACCTGCGACTTGTATATGAGATACAATCGCCTTTGTATGTACCTGTGGGCCCAACCATCATTTTAATCTGATTTGAATCCTTTTGAAGTCTGCGTTGTATCTTGCCCATTGTATATCAAATATACAACAACAATATACATGCAATCCTTTTACATACAAACGTGGAATATACCGAGAATCTGCAATGGAATCTTCAATGTACATCCACATTTTCACACCTGAAAATGTACTCGAATGATAGATACAAACCCGATATGCATACAAAGATGCATACAACCATTTTTTCACCATTCTGAAGCTGATTGAAATTCCTTTTCGGGTCTGCCAATGTACAACTACACTTGTAAATACAAAGACATATACAAGCGGCCATATGCAAAGATACATGCATAAAAATGTGAAGGCCGACGGACTTAGAATTTTTTGGGTTTAAAGGAAAGGGCCTGCAGATGAATACTTGAAACCCAAATCTAGGTGCAGGCACCAACAGAAGGGAGAGGGTAATGGTCTTTTAATGAGGCCTAATTTAGATCACGAAAATTGACACAAAGTCAGATTTCACCATTCTTCTTCCTAACTGGGACTAGATTGGAAATCCAGGAGGTGCATTTTATTGGGAAAATGATACTACTTTCAACCAGTTTATTCAGCTCAGCCTTCATTAAGTGTTCAAGTTTGGGATTGAGGGGTCTTTGCTTTTGCCTAATAGGTTTGGCATTAGGCAATAACGCTATGGTGTGTTGGGCCAAACCGGGATCAAAAACCTCTCAAATCCTTATACTCCCATGCAAAGACATCAAAAAAATCTTGACATAATTGAATAAAAGATTGTTGCTCCTCTCTAATACATACCTTACCAAGCTTCAATAATTTATCCTTGAAAATTTCTATGGTTTGATAATGTTCTTGCTTCACTGTCATGCTGCATTTATCTTTTTTGAACTAATCATCAGTGTTGAACACTGATTCTAAGGTGACCAATCCTTTGGACAATTTGTTGGTCCTTAATTGAACAATCTGATCTTCAAATTGCTGCTGATATTTATGTTGATTATCTGCTACAAATTCAGCTTTTGCACTTAAAAAACTCAAGATTTATTCATCACTGTTAAACACTTGTCATGAAACACTATTGTCAGGTACAGAAGTCCTAACAACTATCTTAACATATGGCTATACCTCAATATTCTAAATCTAATCAGGAATTTCAAATTGAGAACCCAAGGCTGCCAACCTATGTGCATACTTATTTTGATCCCTTGGAACTGAAATCAGATTAAAAGCATAAAAAATTCAATTGAATCCAACACCCTATACTTGTATTTTTTGAGTAGATCATTTTTAGCAAAATTTAGGTTCCTAACCTGGTTAACGATCAACTCAGAATCTCCATAAACTTGGACCGATTTGATACCCTTTTTCTGAGCCCATTCTAAACCATGGATCAGGGCCTCATACTCAGCCACATTATTTGTGCAGCTGAAGGTAAATCTTAAGGTAGCATAGTACTTGTCTCCTTGAGGCGAAATTAACATAATACCTCCACCGACACCCATCTTGGTCCTTGATCCATTGAAGTATAGCTTCCATAGCTGATCTTCTTATTGTTCTAATTGATTTTGATCCTTAATCAGATTAGGAATCACTGTATCTAGTTCCTATATCATATAGATGCCTAATCCTACCTCATCAGTGTGATGGAAAGGGTCACTTTCATGATCTTTGGCTGCCCACTCATCTAGGCTTATGTCTTCTATAGGTACATTGGGATCTGAGCTCATGGGTTCATCCTGCTGCCCACGGGTGATGTATAGATTAGCATTTATTGGGCTAGGAACATAAGGTTCAATGTGATCTTTGGCAAGTGGTTCAGATTGTATAGTTACTTTTGTACCATATCTCATTCTAAAGAACAAGTGAGTCCAGTCAGATGAAAGAAACCCACCCAACTTGGTTGTGAATTCCCTGAAAAGGCAAATTGCAAAACTAGGCGGAAGGTCAATGATGTAAATATCCTGATGGATGGCAAAATTAGGACAAGCATGTAATGTGAGTGGCAGATTTCTGATTATCCCCGTAGTACTAAGTGTAGACCCATCTAACTGCACTACTCCCTTTGCAAGAGGCTCATAATCCAATCCTAATGAGTCAACTACACTTTTAGGCATAACTAAACTACTTGCCTCTGAATCTACCATATAGTTATGAACCAATTGATCTCCAATAATGAGACTTAGGTTAAAAGGGGGTGGTTTTACCTCATCCACTTGCTGTCCACTTTTGATCTCAGAATTGTTGGCAAGTAAAACCTTGGCCTTCTCTTGACTAGAACGTTCAGAAAGTGAGAGTTTGGTAAAGCTTCTTATAGCAAATTCTTCTGGCCGGGGATGCATAAGGCATCCATAATTGACATGCTTACTGTGGCTTTCTTAAGATGATCAACTATATTAAAGGCAACAGGGTTTACCTTATGCTGTCCTCTTGCTGCAGCTGCATCAATTTGACCTTGTAAAGACTGCTGCTGCATTTTGGGCTGCTCTTTGACTGGTACTATTTGGTCCCTTTGCAAAATTTGCATTTTCTATTGTGGTACAGGGGTGTCTGTGATGGATAAACTTGGTTTTTAACCCTTACAGCATGTTGTTGTACTACAACAGCTTGCTAATTTACATCTGTAGCCCTCAGTCTTGACCTTGTGTTGGCTGAAATAGGTGTACCTTGGTAATTCTAACCTTGAAAATAATTTACACCACAAAAATTAGATTCTTCCCAATTCATCAAGACCACATCAGCCTTATTCTGTTGTTTTGAAGCTGTTCTAAACCATGAGTGCCTGATTTCTTACTCCATTCATGCGGGTAGCTTGATTATGTGGCTGGTGACAAGGATAACACCAATCACGGTCTTGAACTAGATTATTTTGCATAGGCACAAGCTCTCTTGAGGCACTTGCAGTGTTTGGATTATAAGTTTGAAAAGGCCAAGGGTTATAATTCTTTCTTTGTCCCTGAGGGTCAGCTTGAAAGGGTTTTGATAGGGCAAATGTTTTTCCATATTTACCAGCTTATTTGTGTTGATAACTGAGAGGGGGGGTGAATCAGTTATCTTAATAATTTTAACTTTTTGTTCTTCTTTAACAACTAGTGCAACATCAAATCATATAAGCATGCATAACCGTGAAAGAAGAAATAAATCCATACACATAACACAATGCTTTTGACATGGAAAACCTTGTTAAGGAAAAAACCACGGGGTGACTAACCCAAGATTGTATTCTCTATTAAAAGAATAAGGTAGTACAAAATGACACTTGCCAATTAGGGCTCACTGCCTGAGCACACTGCTCACAAGAGGCTCATTGCCTACAATAGTTTATAGAAAGAAACCAAGTATTTGAAGTGATGAGAAGCATCCACATATGCTAAGGTTCAGTTTCGGTTAGGCTCAATATACTGATCTACTGCACTTCATTCTTCCTCTATTTTAGTGCTGCTGTTCTGTCACATACCAGACCTGTATTATTGCTTCCACATTGCTCTCTACTTTTCTTCACACTTTGCAACACACCACACACTTCTTCACATCGAAATCCATCTAGTATATATATCTGCACCAAGGATTTCAACATCTTTCTAGTCAGCATCCAGAATACTCAATATTTTTCCAAGCTCTGGTCTGTCAGCTGAATCCTTGCTTACTAAGTGATGCATATCAAAGAGATACTCATAGAAGTCATCAATCATGTCGGCCAATCATGAATGATCCCTCAAAAAACTTGATCACCATCAATATCTCATCCGGATTAAGGTCTAATGCTCTGCCGGTCAGTTCTTCCTCAGTCTTCTCTGCCAATCAGGAACCTAATACTTAGGTGTTCATATCTTTTCACTCTTTCATCATCAGAGGTTCAATCTCTAGAATATATTAGTCATGGTACTCCTCTTGACTTCCCCAAGTTTGCACTTTACTGAGATACTTCCTCTGAGAGATTCGGACCTGATTGTTGGACCTTGCTGCATGCTCTGTTTTTGCTCACCAGACCAAAATAATCTTCAATCTGACTTTCGGTATAGGCATACCATATCCTGCAGATGTGTGGGATGGACTTTGTTGCCATCAATGATAACACTCATGAAGCCACATAGTATCTCTTGCCAACAATCTCCCCCTTTGGCATTGATGGCAACACTTAGTGAAAAATGACTAAGTGTTAGAGCATACTCCCCCTTGGCTGATGCTTTGTTCTTATGCACACTTTTCTAGAGCTCCCCCTTAGCTAGATTCCACATTTTTCACTACTCCTTACTCCCCCTTTGACATCAATGGCAAAGGGTAGGATCCGCACACCAAAATTTCCAAAAACAATCTATACTTGGCCGCATAAATATATATACATGTTATACTTACACATACTGAAGTATATCTGCAAAAGTTGTCTTCAACTAGACAAATTTTGTTGCCCAACTTTGCTTCATCCTATCCAAAATTAAGATGTGACCACTCAATAGGAATGCAAAAGCTTCTTCCCTCTTTAGATCTGTCGAATCACTGGTCCAGGCTGTGGTCTGAGCATCAGTTAGGGCCTCATGCATGGCCTCTAACTTAGGGATAATTATCCCTCTAAGTTCACCCATCATACTTATCATATTCTTCCTTTCCCTTTCAAATTTCTTTAGTTCATTTAGAATGGCAATAGTCTAACATTCTTGGTTTATTATGGATGTGGTGAGGGGATCAAAATTTTGAGATAAACTTGACAGTTTACCCTCTTGTTCTTTCACTTTCTTCTCAATATCCATTGTCACTTTAGACCAGGATAAACAAAATTTATATATTTCTCCGTGATCTTTAAGAGCATTTTCTAAGCTCTTTATCCTAATATCCATATTTCTCCTATCATTTGTTATAAGTCCTTGTATCTTGGAGAATCTCTTATCCAAAAATTCTTTCCGAACTTTATCTTCTACTGACTTCTCCAAAGAATCAAAATGTGTGCTAATAGAATTAACAAGAGATTTTAGGTTACCAGATGAAAAGGCCAAAAAATTATTCTGGAAGGATGGCATGATCTTTTCCAATGCACTGGATGCAATCTCTATTAGCTCACAGTCTTCCATGTGAGACTTCAGAAGCTTTTCTTTTGCCTTTGCTTGGGCAAAGGAAGCTATCTTCATTGTCTGAACTGGGGAGAGGGAATCAAAATTGAATGGTCCTTGAAATAGCTCTGGTTCATCAATCTCCATCATTTCTTTTGTCAGGAAGTCTTTAACAGCTTTTGCAAAGTCTCTTGCTGGAGACAGAGATTTCTTTCCTTCTGTGGCCTCAAAACTGTCTTCTGGGGTTTTCTCTGTTTGATCTTTTTCTCTTCTCTTGACCTCTTCTTCTTGACTAATTTCTCATCTTTTCTTACTTCTCCTTCAGTTCCAAAAATAACAGGGGGATCCAGAAGAGAAATGTTGACTTCTTCAGGGACTTCCTCTTCTGGAGCAGAGGAATCCAAGTCTCGAGTCCTCTCCTCACCTATGTCCTTTGATTCTTCTGCAATTTTCTCAGTAAGATCTTCGACATCCATGGCTGCAGGTTCATCACTTATATCCTCTATGATAGGAATATTGAATATTTTGTATGCATTTCAGAGGATGTCTTCTGTTTCTTTTGCCACTTGATCAGTTTCTCTAAGCATAAGCTTGTTCATTCTGGCTTTGCTCCAGAACTGATCCTTGCAATCCTTGAAGATCATGTTCATTTGTTTAGAAGTGATGGAAGGATAGAGCTGAATAGCTATCTGTTCCTGGATTTGCCTTAGCATTGTTCTTTCTTATTTCAAGTTCCTTCTCTAGGCTTTTGGGAATTAGAGATATGATTTCAATAAATGCTTTATTATAGATGTTTAGATACCTAACTGTAGCATTTTGCAAGATCTTACAGTCAGCTTCATTATATTCATCATAAAATTTAGTTATTAGTTTTAGGTTCCCATCCACAATGATTGATTTGATGATATCATCAATGCAGAGAGTAGGCTTTTCAACGAATTCTTCTGCCTCTTCTTCCTTGTTATGACCTGTAGAGGGTTCATTAGATGCTTTCTTCTTCTTCCTCATTTTCTTGATCTCCTCATCTGATTCTGTCTCTTCATCATCCTTTTGACTTATATATGACCTTGTGGCCTTTGTCTTAGTTCTCTTCTCTCCTTTACCGAATGTCTTTGCTTCCAGTTTTGAGGCTTTTGGGGTCTTAGTAGTGGCAGGTGCAGAGCTCTTTGAGGATCTAGTCCGAGAGGGGGCTTGCACCGATGCACTTTCTTTTTCTGCTTCTTGCCTTTCTTTCTCTACCCTTTCCATCTTCTCTCTGTTGGCATCAACTGCCTCCTTTGATATCCCATAGCTTTTGGTGACTTCTTCCACTTCCCTTCTCACTTTTCTCTTGATCTCAGGCTGTCTCAGTTCAACATGAACTTTTACACTTAACTCTTGGAAGGTTCCAAACCTTTCTACCTTAGGGTCCTTAGGCTGACTCAGCAAGTGTTGGATATGCAGCTCTAAGATTTTCTCATCTACTTCATACCCCATTGGCATAATCCACACTAGTCTTGGTTCCACTGCCTCTATTAGGCATTGATCAGTGTCTACCATGAAGCACACTCTATTGTATTTTTCAACTAGAGATTGGGGAATTCTCTCTCTGGCCTACATAATGCCTTGGAAGTTTTTGAAGTAACCCCAGAGAGTTGTGTTTTGTGCCTTGGCATCACCAAGCCCATACATATAGTCTCTGATTTGTATGGCAACTGGTCTGTCATTTTGCCATATCCAACCACTAGATCCGGGGAGCTCATTCATGTAATAAAAGAATAAACATAGAATCAAGCCACCGTATTTAAATGAATTCTTCTTATCCTTCTTTATTTTCTGTAAGTTCTCTAACAGTTGGTCCAGGAGAAGCTCACACAGATCATAGTCAGCATTTTTCCTTAGCATTTCGTATGTAGTATATATGGCAGTTCTGAATACTGAGTTTTCCTTGCTGGAGTGATATATGTTGTAACCAATTATCATGGAGGTAAACTTGATATTTGGATCAGTGATATCTTCTATTGTCATTGCGCTCTTGTCAAAATTTGATCCGGTAGCCTCACTCACAGTTTGATTTTTGATTGATTTGAGAACAGGTAACCCTCTGGATGAGTGCAAACCAGTTACTGCCCTAATAGCATCTTTTGTGATCTTAAATGGCCTTATCAACCACATGAAGTTGTCATGCACTCTGCTCAGAACATATCAGACCCACTCATCTGCTACAAAATAGGGGAAATGGATGCAATGTCTGAAATGCTTATCCCTGATGGCCTTGTATTGGGGTTTAAGTTCAAGTGATTCATCTATCAATTCCTTGTGGTAGATATCCATCAGCTTGGATTCCCCAAATTCTTCAATTTTTGCGTGTATGTAAACCCTAACATCTTCTACATGCAGAACCCCATGCGGAATGCTAGAGAATGTGCCTAAGGGATCAACTTATAGAGATTTGTAAGGGTGTTTCTTGAACTTAGGGTGTGGTCTATCAGTGATTTTGACAACATTCGAAGTAGCCATCTTTTAAAAGATTCAGAGAGAGATATCAAGAGCGAAAATACCTTTTTACGCTTCTAGGGTTCATGATATGAGCCAGATAGGATTGTTGGATGAATCAACTTCTGTAGTTGAACTTTGAGAGGTTTGAGGTAATTTTGTTGTAGAGCTCCTTCTTTCTTCTTCTCAAATGCAAATGAGCAAATGATGAACAAGAGAACCCTTATATTTCTGTGTAAACCCTAATTCCATATTGCAATAAATACACAACTTAAGTCATTCTAGTTGTCTTGCTCTCCTTGTTCTGAGAAAGATCTTTTTAGATTACTGTGATGCACTTAGAATGGTTCTTGGTGGTAAGTGACAATCTATCTTCCTTTTTCAATCATTCCATTTTTTCATAGATCGGGTATTTGAATTTTAAATCATACAGGATCTGATTGTGTGCAACCTACTTTTACTTGATGACTGTCAAACTGGATTAATCTTGGATGATTAACCTTTTCAAACTCCTTGCAGATCTTTCATATCTTTGCCAAGGGTTATTTATATGTTTCTCTGAGAGCCCTTTTAGTCCACAACTTTCCAAGTGCCAGTTTCAGGCACTAATTGACTGGCTGGGGGAAATTGTTCTCTTTTGTGACTCCCCCTGAGCTAGAGCTCATCTATTTAGTTTTTGGAAGGAATATCAGCACCAGATTCTGGTGTGGATCCATGCCCAACATTTTTTGTACTTGTCTTCACCCAAATCTTGTTCATCTCCCTTTGAGTTTCATCCGCATTTACTTTTCTTTTTCCTTTGTCTTGGTTTTGGTTATGATGCACTGGACCCCTTTTGTCCTGATTCCTACATCTATAGAATTTGGCAATATGACTAGATCTATTACAATTGTAGCAAACAAAATTTCTTTGCATATTTGACTAGTATCCTCTTGATCTACATTGATTAGCCATATGTCCCATTCTATTGCATGTAAAGCATCTACCATTGAATGAATTGTTTATTTGCATATTTCTACATTCATGAGATTTGTGACCATACCTTTTGTAGTTAAAACACTGTCCGGGGAAGGATGAATTTGTCTGATTCATTCTTCTTCTGTATTGATTTGCTTTATGACCAAAGTTATTGTAATTGTGGCAGTATCCATTAAAGGATGGATAGCTTTGGGCATTTGGTTGTCTTATCGGCGGTCTTCTAGGCCTGTTCCTTGGATTTGCTGATCCAGAGTTCTTCTGACCGGATCTGGAGCTTTCACCTTTCTCATACCCCAAGCCTTGCTTGTCATCTACCCTCTTTTGGCTTTCAAGAAGAACTTCTAGTTGAGCAAAGCTTATCTTGAATTTCTCTTTGTATTTAATTGTTGTTTGAAGATCCCTTTTAAGTGTGTCAATCTAATTCTCAAGTTGTTCTTCATTATCTCTAGCTTCTTCAAGATTAGATTCCAGATGCCTAATTATTCTATCCATTTTGTGGCCATCTTCTGACTTTTCATTGAGGGATTGTTTTAGATTATCTTTAATTTTTCTCTTTTCTTCAATTTCTTGGGTGAATTTCATAATCCCTAATTCCATTTCATGTCTTACCATAATGACTTTTTTTGATAGCTTCTCACATAACTTGTTCTTCTCACATAACTTGTTCTTCTCATTCAGATCTTCATTAGTATCATTGGCTTCATTTTGACTTGCTAATTGTTGAAGTAGCTTCTTTCTCTTTTTCATAGAGATACTTAGTTTCTCTTTTAGTTCATTTATGAAATCATCATCTTGTTTGAGTCTTTCCCTCAAGTTAGTAACTTCAGAGTAAGATTGCTCAAGATCATCTAGGGCAGACTGAAGTTGATCCCTCATACCATACATATCCATTGGAATTCCTAGATCTTCCTCAAGCTGTTAGGCTCTGTTTGGAGGAACTTACCTCTAATACCAATTGTTGGTAACTGAGAGGGCAGGGTGAATCAGTTATCTTAATAATTTTAACTTTTTGTTCTTCTTTAACAACTAGTGCAACATCAAATCATATAAGCATGCATAACCATGAAAGCAGAAATAAATCCATACACATAACACAATGATTTTGACATGGAAAACCCTCTTAAGGGAAAAACCACGGGGTGACTAACCCAAGATTCTATTCTCTGTTAAAAGAATAAGGTAGTACAAAATGGCACTTGCCAATTAGGGCTCACTGCCCGAGCACACTGCTCACAAAAGGCTCACTACCTACAATAGTTTATAGAAAGAAACCAAGTATTTGAACTGATGAGAAGCATCCACATATATTGAGGTTCAGTTCTAGTTAGGCTCAATATACTAATCTACTGCACTTCATTCTTCCTCTGTTTTAGTGCTGCTGTTCTATCACATACCAAACTTGTATTACCGCTTCCACACTGCTCTCTACTTTTCTTTGCACTTTGCAACACACCACACACTTCTTCACATTGAAACCCATCTGGTATATATATCCACACCAAGGATTTCAACATCTTTCTAGTCAGCATCTGGAATACTCAATATTTTCCCAAACTCTGGTCTGTCGGCTGAATCCTTGCTTACTAAGTGATGCGTATCAAAGAGATACTCATATAAGTCATCAATCATGTCAGCCAATCATGAATGATCCCTCAAGAAAGTTGATCACCATCAATATCTCATCTGGATTAAGGTCTGATGCTCTGCCAGTCAGTTCTTCCTCAGTCTTCTCTGCCAATCAGGAACCCAATACTTAGGTGTTCATATCTTTTCACTCTTTTATCATCGGAGGTTCAATCTCTAGAATATATTAGTCATGGTACTCCTCTTGACTTCCTCAAGTCCATACTTTACTGAGATACTTCCTTTGAGAGATCCATACTTGATTGTTGGACCTTGCTGCATGCTCTATTTTTGCTCATCGGACCAAAATACTCTTCAATCTGACTTCCAGTATAGGCATACCATATCTTGTGGATGTGTGGGATGGACTTTGTTGCCATCAATGACAACACTCATGAAGCCACACAATGTCTCTTGCCAACAATTTGCAATTGTCCTTAAAGTATTTTCCAACTCTGGGGTACTTTGGGTCTGAGCTGGGACAACAGTTTGTTGGGTTGCTTGATATCCCATTGCTAGAACATGTGGGACAATAGCTAAAGGGGGCACTTCCATAGGCATTGATGGCTAGATTTCAGGAAAAATGGGCAAAGGGGGCCTAGGGGCTATCTTCCCTACTTGAATAAGGTAGTTTTCTGCTCTAACAATGATCTCAAAAGAATCTGGAAGGGTTGTCCCTCCCATAGACTGTATCATTATTGAAATTTCACTATTTAAACCTTTGAGATAAAACAGAAAAGCATGCCTCGGCAAAGGTTTTACAATTGTGGGAATTCTATCCTAGGTTCTATGAAATTGGTAATTGAAATCAGCCGTGTGTTCGTGGGGTGCCCTCTTGATGGTGCTCAGTTTCTCTAGCAGTGAGAGATGATCCGACTTGTCCTTGAAGTGCTTGTGTAGTTCATCTCCCAATAAGTCCCATGATGTTATCAAATTTTTAGCGAGTTCTCTGAACCACTATAAGGCCTTTCCTTTCAACGAGGTAGCCAAAACCCTAATTGCTACATTCTCTTGAGTGACATTGTGCACGAAACATAAGGTTGCTATATCTTGGATATGTTCAGTAGTAGTAGTATGATCCTCCCCAGTGAAATAAGGTAGACTTTTAAGGGCTGCCATCGGAATGTCATCTCTTTGGGTAAGCTGTAATGGGCTGCCTCCATTGAAAGCAGCAAAAGCATACTGCCTAGCCATTATAGGTATTTGAACTATCAACACTGAACTTCTACTTCTTTTGATAGGGCTTGTAGATCTGAAACGAGAAGGTGTTGACTTTGATCTTCTTGATGACTCAGTAGTTCTGCTTGCTGATCTGCCTCTCCTTCTAGGTGTAGACAATTGTAAATAGTCAAATGGGTCTGGATTAGACCTAGTTTTCATAAGCTGCAAGCACTAATCTGCATCCAAACTAGAAAAATGAGTCGCCAGGTATATCAAAAGCCTCCAAAGGCTGGTAAAAACTACCGCATATACCAGAACAACAACTATGAGGGTACATAACTTTCTAAAATTACATCCAGAATCCCACCGAGCATGCCAAAAACTGTTGTCAATTCAAGTATGCACCCTTGTCAAGTTTTGTGAAAAGCTTAACTACTTGTTGAAACATGGAATCATTCTCAGATGTGGGTCTCCTTTCATAAGACCGAATCTCTAGAGTGAGTTGGTTCTCTTATAATTTCTAAACTATGACTTGAGTGGAAAAGGGATAGAAAGAGGTAACTGAAGTGCAAACTGATTCTAGAATCTAAAACTAAATGAAGTTCTATCATTCATAGGCAAATCCTCTAACATTTATCTTCTTAGCTTCACTGATAGTTATTCCTTAAGTAATTTGCAACAAGGTTTGATATTAAACACAAACTGCAACCAGGAAGAAACCAAATTTTAATAGTATTGAGACAAAATAAAGGACTGGAATAGTCACAATATGACATCAAACCAAGATTGCAAAAATATATGTAAAACATGAAGATTTGCTATTAGAACTAAAAGGAATACAATGCATAAAAAATTAAATATGTGAGCCAACTGCTGTATACAACTCTGTAAGAGAGAAGAAACTGATGCTAACTGATTGAGAAAAAACTAAGTTTTTCTCCTATATATGGCTCCAAAAGATCTCCTCTGAAGAAAGTTGAAAAAGCTCCTAAAAATAGACTCCAAGTCCATTTTCGAGCTACTCATGAAAGCCAAAAATAAAGCTCTGAATCTGCCACCAATCTGGAAAATAAAGCTACAAAATTGCGCCCCTGATGTGGTCCCACCATAAAACTACTTTTCTCTGCTCGTGAAAGCTCCAAAATTTGTCTTATATGGCTCTAAATAAAACAAATCAAAATGGAATATCTAACTTGTTTTATTAGTCTATAAATTGCCTAAAAATAGTTAAGTTTTAAAATCAATTTGTTAATTATTGCTTTAAAACTAACTTTACAATGCTATGGCAATTTATTTTATATCTCCATTTGATATGTTTTTGCAAAAATAAAACAATATCTGGCTCATAATTTCGCCAAGATATTTTACAAGGCATCACAAATGATTTTCTATAAAAATCATAAAAGATAATGGAATTATTACATATATTTGCAAAAAATATGAGAGCCTTAAAGGCCACAAATGCATGTCCATGTATCAATTCTGCTAACTCACCGCTATCTTCAAGCCTCAAAGAATGCCACCTCACTGCCTATACAGTTGCCACATGTTGAAATTTACCCCTTTCACCATGCCATTACTCATGTATGCTTTCCACATCTCCATTGGTTCTCTGCTTTGACATTATGCATATGACAGAAATAGAATAATTGTTAATCACTATGTTTTGATCATTTCTGGGCATAGTGATTACTTCTAGTTGTCCATACCGTTGTTGCACATATGAAGCTTTGCAGATTCCTTTTCAAAACATAACAAATTCAGACATAGCTACACCTCCTTTGACAGTTTTAAACCTTGATCATTTTCTTGTTTCATGACTGTTAATTACCAAAAAGACACTTTCTCTTTTTGCATCAGTTATTTCCATTTGACTGCAACTACAGGATAGAAGAAAAGACATGAAGTCTTTTACCTGTGCACAATATAAATAATAACTGTAACATATGATCTTCACAAAAGCTTAATTATTTCATTTATGTGTATTTAAAATTTCTTATATTTCAATGACATTCTCCTTTCCTTCACTGTACTAGTCAGAAACCATAATGCATGGACAATGGATAATTAACCTGTATGATTCAGAAGCATTATTGTAACATATATCTCCTTGTTTTGATCATGGTATTACAACTTCTCATTTTGATGACACATGTATCATCCATTTGTCTCTTTTCATGATTTACATCCATTGACCCATGGCTATCAAAGCTGATAATGCATACACCTTCCGTGCTACTATTAAATGTTGTGCTTCTTTGACAGCAACAAACTAAAATGAGTGAGTGTCTTTTGCTGTCCTGTATGGCTATGTCACTTGTGTATCTATTCTATATCCTTGATATATTTGAGATTCCTTATTTATGAAGCATATACTTCCTTCTGTAGCAACCGATAATCATACATACATTACTACTTCTCTTATTCTTATGCCTGCACACATAGCCTATGAGCTATCTTTGAGCTAGGTCTTTGCTGTCCTCATTTGAGATTGCTCCTTATGCTTTCTTGTGACTGTCATTTTGTACATTTATGCCAGTTTGTCGTCCCACACTCATGATGCTTATGAACATTTAGATACCTTTATTACTGAAGCATATTTGTGATATTTGTTTCCTAAATTCACTGACAACTTTTGGACATTCAACTGATGCAATGTGTCTTAATATCTTCATTCTTTTTTGATGCATCAAAATATTATGTAAGATATTCAAATGAAAATACCTCTGAATGTCACTTTCTAATGCAAATTGAAGTGATTATGATAACTGCCATATGTATTAAAATACAATCCTTCTTTCTCAACTCAGCTCATTTTCATGGTTGCATTTCATTCCTTGAACTGTAATCATGGCTATGTCCTGAAATGGAACTAATGCATATGATTCTTTGTTATTCTTTTAGCTTGTCATGTGAATGTGAACAATGATTTTTCTTTTTCTGTTCATCCCTTTTAAGAACAAGGGGTAGCAGTATGCTAGGCTCAACCCTTGTGGGAGCCCACTTGATACCATATGCTGAATGTCTTGAATCAGCTACATGACTTATCCTATACTTGCACATGAAACAAATAGATTAGAATAAAACAATGATGCTCTTACGTTTGCTTTTCTTTAGTTCCTTTTGCATATGGACATTCTTATCTAATCAATGCATTACAACTGAAATATTATGTCTCTCTTGATTGATGAAGGATTTTCATAACCGGAGCTTCTAACAGGACCTTCCCACAATTTTTTCAGGTACATGTTGAGGTCGGGAGTGGGAACTGGAGGCTTCTACAAAAATCAACCCAAAGGCAATGATGGCTATGTCTTTCCCTCTTCTTCATTCGATGTATAGTGTTTTACTTGTAGTTGCATGAGTTCATGTATAACCCACGGCTTGTGTGAGACATCTGATATGTCATAGTTTCCTTCAATGAAATGTTTGTTGTTTTATGTATTCAAAATTGTAAATGAACAATCACTATAGTGAATGAATACTTATCTCTTTTACTGCTCCGTAATGCAATGAATGATCTGAAACTTTTCTTTTCTACATCTAAACAACTGAACTGCACTTGCTATAACCACTATGCAACTAACACATAATAGAAATAAATCAAACCACATTCAAAAATGATAAACGATAAATCTGCTTAGCTAATTTTTTGAGCTGGGGTCAAAAAATGGTAACATAAACATCACCCAACTTCTTTCAAAGATCTTTCATGCTCTTCTCTTCATGGACATTCAACAGGACAGAGTCAGCTAAATAGAGTCTTATGAGACCCTTAGCCTTCTGATCTTTGAGGTCCCAATCAACTTGTGACATTGCTGTAGGTTTCACACCGAATACCATTTCCCATAGGTCATGATCAACAAGTAGGTCCTCCATCTTGAGTTTCCACAATTCAAAATTAGTGCCATTGAATTTCTCAGCCTCTAACCTTCCAGATGTGGCTATCATCTCCTTGCTACAATAAGATACAGAGTACTCTACACAACATTCCCACTCAACCTAAGATCAACTCACAAAACCCCTACCCAACAGTGAAGACCAAAACTGGCCAGGCTCTGATACCAACTAAAAGGAAGCTAGGTGTGTGGAAATTGCTTCCTACACTAATCTAATGAGGGGAGGAGAGTGCAAACTCAATTTCATCCTTAGTATTATGTAGCAATGTTAAACCCACTAACAAAGATAATAGAGATATTGCAGCAAACACATAAACAAGAAAGTGAGACAAAAGAAGAGAGACATAAGATATACATGGGGAAAACCCTTATCGGGTGAAAAACCCCACACTCCAAAACCTACACAATGTATTAACAAAACTCAAATGGTTTATAATACACTTGCAATGCAAGCTCTCAGGAGTCTTCAACACTCGTATTTGGAGACAAACTGGTAGCATAATAGTACCTGTCAAACCTGTAATACATCTCCTCCTCCAAGGACCTGTTTATATAGAAAATACAAGGCAAAATTGCCTCTATCTTGGAATGGGCATCCAACTTGGCCTCATGGCCCAAAACCCACGCCTATGGACACTTGGTCAACATTGTAAGATGCTTCTAACACTTGTCCACACACCCCATCCCAAAGAGGTCACCTATTTCCAAAATGGGCTATGACAGATGCTCTTACAACTGTCATAGAATCTGTCATAGTAGTTACAACTTACAGCTGTAAGATAATCTGTCATACATAGGCTATAAATAGCACATTCTCTTACAACATGTCATAGTCCACCTTGGGGCACCCAACGATGCCTTTTTCAAAGATGTTCTTCGACACATATCTTCACCTATCATAGAATCTCCTATTTCTGACTCTTACATGTCATAACTTCGTCATAGGAATTTGCCGTAACCGTTATGGTCAATATTCCCTTACACAACATCCAAGATGCCGACACATGGAAAATATTCCTACCACAAAGTGGGATGCCTATCTCCTCATGTGAGGACAAAATTACAAGTTGTCATCTTCCATGTAGGATGACACATCACCGTGCCACATCCCACAAGATGACAATATGAATTTACAATTTAATTTACAACATAGGCAATAAATAAATAAATACAATGAAAATGATACCAAGGTTGAGACACCTTAATTCCTAACAAACACATATGCACAAGTATGATGATGGATAGTAAGAACAATGATAAATAGTATGAACATGACCTTAAGAACAAAACATTAGGGCACACACAGATAGAGACAATTAATCATGAACCACAACACAGGTTTTGATGAGTGGAAAACCCTCATAGGGATAATAAACCACTCAGGAAAATTGCCTCACTGGCTTAATAAAATCCCATTGAATACAGAGCCTCACTGGCTAATTTTTGTGAGTCACTGGCTACATAACAAGCCTCACTGGCAAAGGAACCTCAGTAGTTACAAGTATGCCTCACTGGCAAAAATCAACCTTCACTAGGTACAATGTTTGTCTCATCGACACAACATAGAATTTGTCTCACTGACACTAATCATCAAGAATTTGAATCAAAATAAAGGATTTTAGAGGGATGCTCTGTTTCTATACATAACATTGTCCTTATACAATTCAATGTCTCTTCAAATGCATGTCCATAGTTAATTATGCAAACACAAGAAAATCCATACTCTTAGAGGAATATAATCATCCTTGTTGTAAGATCTTTGCATCACTGTGACACAATAATAATCACTCTGATTCTGCAACACAAAACATTTTGTTGTCACCTCACAGTCTTTATACTCTATCAAGTTGTTACCAAAAGTACAGTCTGTGCATTTATCACATAAGATTCTTTCTCATATTACACATCTTCAAACTTTTCACCTCCATATTATTAAAGACTTTCACACATAAAAATACTTTTCTCATCTCCTCGAAGATCTACATCTTATATTCACAAATTTTCAATTGCATAAACCAAGAACATCACATAGACCTTTTCATAAATCATCCTTCAGACTTAACCTCTTCAATATCTCTTCTTTTCGCCACTATTCTTCACAAACTTCATATCAATGTGTAGATAAGTGTCATTGGAATACAACTAATCAAGTCTCATTTGTAAATATATCACTTAGAACAAGTTTATAATTTTACTGGCCCTCCTCACTTTTAAAAAGCTACCAAAAATCAGTTAAGGGCTTCACATTCTCCAACTACCCATCAAATTTGATGATGAAGAGTAAATGTTGGAATTTGAAACGCCTTTAAATGAGCCCCATTGATTTCCTTCTTCGCGCCTTCAAAATATTAAATCATGGCCTTTGATCACAATTTGGCACCCTCAACCTTAGAGGATACCAGTTACCCTAGGCATAGGGGTTGGTAACAACATGTTCTCAAAACCCTTAAGTGGTAACTTAAGTTACCAGTGACCTGTGATAGTAAGTCAACTGCCAATTAGAATAAAATACTTAACGGTTTCAAAGAGACTGTGTTAGGACTTTTATTAGGTGTTTGATTACCATTTAAGGCACATTAAACCTTGAAAGATATGATCTTTATTGTCTAACCATTTCCTTGGCTTATGACTTTAGATACCTCCTAATCATTGAAAACCTCTATCAAGAACACTTTAATCTCTGCCACTGTAGTCTGCAAGCACCTAGGGTTTAGGTGAGTGAATATAACTTAGAGAAAGAAACCTAAACCAAATTCACATTTGAGAGAGTGAACTCTCTACACCATAGGATGCACTGCCTTGACACAACAACAGTTGAAACTCCATTATGTATCATGAACACCTTTGGTTTGATCAACACCATCACATTGTGCTACCAAACCAATAATTCACTACCATATGATCCTGATCATGAGCATGAAGGCATCTTGAAGTGAAGCATCCACATCATACAATCATATCATGTAGCATAGATATGAAATCATGATATGAACAACACCTAAGCTTAGACAGTCATGATGAATTATAATGATATGATGATGTAATCTATCTCCATCATCTTGGCAATATGCATCAACCTACACGCCACTGACCAAATCATCCCTTTTGACATCAATGACAAACAAATGCCAATAGACATTTGTGTTATGGAATCAACTGGATGCGACTGACAGGTTCTTTTTGAGGATGGTAGGAATGTGATTTATCGCAGAGATACTAGCGATCATGGCTGACAGGTTGATGATGACGACACTAGTGAAGCATTGGTAGACGGAGAGATGCACCTTCTTGTGGAGGCTCCTGAGGATCCTGATTCATAGAGAGAGGGTGGTCTACGACCATGGTTGAGGAGCATAGTATGGGGATCAAGTGTTCACCTCAGATCAGGTTCCCTATGGTGATCATTGATCAAAGATATGGTACAAGCAGGCGATGGATAGGAGACTCTATCGGCTTCCCCTATTCTTGGTTGGAGGGATAGTAGGGACCTTGGTCCTTGATAGGAGATCAAGAGGATTCCCAGTTGGTTGGGGGCTTGTTGTGCTATGCATGATTTGAGACGGGGTTGTGTATGCATGGAGACCATGTGTGTTGGCACACCTCTACCATGATATGGATGTCGTGGTGTACAGGAGATCATCCATCTTAGGATGTGGGGGGATGCTGCTCCATATTTGGGCCTAGGAGAATATAGTGGTTACCAAGCCTATTACTGTGTGTGATAGGCCGAGCCATCGACTGTTTGTGTATACTTATAGAGGGCAATTGGTACATCCCCACTCAGGTCATTTGAGATATTGGAGGAGAGTTATGGATGACATACAGGTTTTTCTCAAGACCGTGGAGGGAGGTGGAGACATGGTTTGAGGATCATGTGCAGCTAAGTTATGTGTTGTAGCCCCGATATTTGATGGGGAGGGCACAATAGATCTTTGATTAGTATATGCCAGATAGAGTGTAGAGATAGTTTGGGCTTATCTAGGATATGCCTTAGGAGGAGACAATATTTGTGAGGATAAATATAGATGCACCATAGTGGGGACCACCACCAGATCCACAGACGGTGATTGCATAGTTTGGTAGGCTTCAGGGTTAGGCATGACATGCCGGGTGATAGGTGGTGGATGCTGACACCAAAACATAGTATGACCAGTGATGGGCCCAGTAGAGGCCGGTTAGACTGACTATCACTGTAAGTCAGGTAGCAGTAGGATAGGCAGCAGTGGAGGATGATGATGACGATGATGATGACGATGATGATGAGGAGGAGCAGGAGGTAGACTATGTAAAGGAGATGGAGATAGATGAGGGAAAGGGGGGAGGAGATGGAGGTAGAGATGGGGATGGAGGAGCAGAGTTGGTGAGATTATAGGCCTTGGTGCAGCAACAACCCTTCAAGCATAGGTGGTGTCCTTGCAGGCTTAGGTGGTTAAGTTGTAGACGCAATTGAGGCAGGCACATGTACTAGCATAGCGCTACCAGTAGGAGCGTGACCAGGCCAGACATGCACTAGGGCCAGGTATAGGATATGTCATTTGGACTATGCAGCAGTAGGTGGTAGAGAGTGCTAGGGAGGCCCACCACTATAATATGCTATACGAGAGGCTGGTTCCTATAGGTCAGAGAGAGTTACCAGAGCCAATTAGCGGCGTCTGATTCCAGATGGATAGGGCAATCAGAGAGGTCGATGCAGTAGCCACCTCCAGTGCAGGTATTGGTGGCAGGATAGGTGCCAGCCCCACAGGTACTGGGACAGGCAGGGTATGAGGCCACTTCCTCAGAGGGGCTCGGGACAAGCCCTATCAGGGGATTCAACCAAAGACAGTTTTGCCTAGGGGTAGTAAACATTTTGATTTGTATATGTACGATATTTTGACAGCTCCTCAAGACCTTACTTGTATCATGATCATTTTTGTGTATATATATGAGATAGACATTTGGATCGTTGGATTGTGTATTATTTATTGATGTGTATGGATGGTTTTATGATGGTTTTATGATATGATGATGTTTGATATGCATATGATGTATATGATTATGATGATATCATAATGATGGATGTGATGGACTGACATGTGTGTGATGCAGGATGTTTATGTGGAGATGTTTGTGGTACATGTGTTTTGTGTTTATTGATGTTATGATGTATGACATATGAATTATGGAAGATATGATTGTGATTATGTAATGCATGGGTACATGATGATTATGTATGTGAAATAATGATGATGTAATGATGTGTAAATGGTAAATGGATGAATGAAAAGATTCTTATATTAATAAATATATATATTATGAATGAATCATGTGATGGAATGGATAATGTTTTATGAGATGGATAATGCAAAGTGGTGACATGAATAATAAATGCTTAAATTAATAAGCACATATTATAAATGGATTAAGGGATTATGCCATGGAATAGATAATGTAAAGTGATGAAATGAATAATATATGCTCAAAAATTAATAAACACATATTAATGAAATGAGGGTTTAATGAACTTGGTGGTGCCTACCTAGGGTTAGGGTTTTGAGTCGAGTTTGCAAGCTT
Source organism: Cunninghamia lanceolata (assembly GCA_027924645.1). Classification (NCBI taxonomy): domain Eukaryota; kingdom Viridiplantae; phylum Streptophyta; class Pinopsida; order Cupressales; family Cupressaceae; genus Cunninghamia; species Cunninghamia lanceolata. The sequence goes on along the minus strand of BSBN01000267.1, from coordinate 534,854 downwards.
ATATTTTTATTCCCTTAAACTCTTAATGCCTTAGGTTTTATTTCCCCTCGGCCTCCTGCATTGTATCTTCTATTTTGTTGTTGACCTCCTGTAGCGGGTTCCCGGTCGTTTAAGTTGTAACTTAAGCCTTAGCACTCGTAGGTTGATCAGCCCCTTTACATTGCATTGCCGTTTTCTCCCATCGCGCTAAAAAGAAAAGAAAGAAAAAATGCTAAGTCCAAAAAACCTTTTATGCGGTAGTGAAATCTATTGTATGTATCGTTGTATGTATGTGTCTTTGTATGTGCAGATGCATATGTACAATGCCAGACCCAAAATTGGAGTTAAATCAGCTTCAGAAAAGTAAAAAATTAGTTGTATGCATCGTTGTATGTATATCGGGTTTGTATGTGGCATTAAGATACATTTCCGAGCATAGAAATGTGGTTGTACATGGCAAATTCCTGGTATATTCCGTGGTTGTATCGAAGGAGATTGAATGTATATTTTGTTGTATATTCGATATACAACGGGTGAGATACAATGGTGGATTTCAAATACATTAAAATCGGGTTAAGACGGTGGTCGGGCCCACAGGTATGTGCAAAGAGGATTGTATGTATATGACTTATGCAAAATGATATACAAGGTAGAACATGCAATCGCAGATTTCAAAAGTTATTAAATTGGGCCTGGCGGATGCATACAAGGGAAAAGTTGGAAAGTCAAAGGCATTTCCTTGTATCATGCATTGTATGTATCTCCGATAGACAACTGCATATACAAGGTGATGTACAAGTGGAGGCGGCCAAGGAGTTAACTGCATTTGTGAAATGGGTGACGTCCGCCATTGTATATTGGGGTTGTATGTTCCCAATATACAATCGGACATACAACAGGTAGATACAAAGAAATATACAAAGTGGGAGTAGTCAAAGTCAATGGTCTTCAGAGGTATGGTGGGGCCCGCACAGTTGTATGTCCCGCAATTGTATGTATGTGCATATATAATGCAAGATACAAAAGGCACATGTATAATCCTGGATGCGAATGAAAAGTTTGTTGTAGTGGATAGGTGGTTGGGGTCCGCGGGTTGTATGTTGCACATTGTATGTGCGATATACAATGTGAGATGCAAAGGTGTAGATACAATGCCAGATTTCAATATTTTTCCAATTCGACTAATAAATCCAATAGGGTTCGCAGATGTATATTGCACATTGTATGTGCGATATACAAGGTGATATACAAAGAGTTTGATACAAGGCCAGACCCGATTGCGATTTCAATTTGTTTCATAAGGATTTGGGGTCCTCCCTTGTATGCATGGCGATTGTATGTATATACAATTGCATATACAACCACAGGTACAAAAGTGAATACAATAGATCGTCGGTTTCTCCAATGGCTGATAGGATGCAGTGGTGGGTCCCGGTAACTTAGAGATGCAAATACTCGGTGATAGTTATCCAACCAGATGCTGCCACGTGTCCAAATGCAGTTGTATGTACATGCTTTTGCATATACAAAGATTTGAAGGCATAAAACGCAAAATGGGCGAAAAAGGTAAAATGTATGTTCATGCTATGAAAAGTCAAAGGGGATAATGCACCTGTGTGGCATGATTTCATTGGTTGTTGACTTTTTAGCGTGATTTGAAGCCATTGATCTTGGCGATGAAGAGGATGGAATCGATGGCCTTGTTTCAAATTTATATAGGAGGGATTTCTGCGTGTCTACAGCTGCATTCCAAGTGGAAGAATTTCAAAACATGCAAACTATTGCATGTCAAAATAGGTGGGTCAGCCATAATGATAGATTGCAGAGATATGGGTTGATGGATTGATGGGCCAACTACCATCTTAAAGGAGAAAATCTTTAGGTGGCTGCATGTCTCCCGAGTTCAACTGCTCCTTCCCTATTCTTCTTCCTGGTGCATTCAATGTTCTTGGTGCCATTTTGATGGTGCAGTGTATCTGAGGGTGATTTGAGATGATAGTGTAATTAATGCTGAGTGCATGTTCTTGATGTATAAGAGGACTGTGTCACTCATTTTTCTAGTTGTTGAAGACTCGGCAAAATTTTTGTGGAGTAATAAGATACGGTTTTGCTGGTGGCTCTGTTTGGTGCCTTGTGAGTTTATGAATCATATGTTGCATATTTTATGCATAGTTTACTGGTTTCATGCTATTTTTACATGAGAAATGCTTTGTTGCATGTGTTTGGTTAATTGTCTCCAAGTTGTGGGCATCTTTTCTTTTGAATCTAAATAGCTAAGGGTAATTTGGGATTCAGGAACATGGATTTTCTGTGTTGAATGTTTAATCTCTTATCTTTGTTCAAGGAACAGATTAAATGTTTTAGGTTAAGCATTGGGAAAGGTATGCTGCAACAGGGATATCATTAAGTATGAATGACTAAATACTCAGTCTTGGGAAGTATCTGTAAGGCAGATACTAAGAAATTTCCCCTTGAAACTTAGTTATTGATTCAAGTTTATGGTAATCATTCACATGTGTATGTCTATTGACTCCGATCCCCGAGATAGGCACCAGTCTGGTCTTGTATTGAGGTTACAACCCAAGGTCCCAGTCTTGCATCCAAATACAAAATACAAATCCAACCCTCAAACATAAACCCTTAGGACATTAGAAGTAGTTTTAGGACCAAAATCTTTTGTCTCACAACTAAGCATAGGCCCAAAGCTAGCCCCTTTGTACTTATTTCACAGTTTTGGACTGCATAAGAGAGGATTTATCTGCTTTGTGTCAACATCCTAGTAAGTTCACATGCATATTTCACGGATGTTGAATAGGGAGTACCCCCCTTGGTTTTGCAGAGCCTAAAGATGGAGAGGAGATATTTATAGGGTCTATCTCCTGTACTGTTGGCCCCTGGCTCAAAAATCCTGTTGATCAATGATGGCTAACTTATAGGGATAACTGGGAAGCATCTAGTTTGGGAAAAAAACCAACAAATTTGGTGACTGTACTGGGGAATGCTTTGTGTAAGAACCTTGGTTTAAAAACTAATTCCTAGTTGTAGGTGGCGACTCCAAACAAATCTCACAATTGATAAGGTGAAATTTGTATGCAAGGGAGAAGATCCCTGCATAATCCTTTGCTTGATGAATTGCCCAGAAAAATGATGTATAGGAGAAAAGGGACCATTCAAGCCGGTCAAGAAGGTTCTCCTAGCCCTAGAAACAATGATAATACCCAAGATAATCCAAGATCTTCAGAGCAGCAGGCACCTTAATTTTCAAACACAGAGGCTGAAATTCAAGATGTATATGAAAGACAACAAGGTGATAGAATGAGAATGAGATCAGAGGTGTTTCAGGAATGCCCTTTCTTAGATCCTCCTGACAGATTTGAAGAAACTGAGTCCCCAAGGGATGATGATGACCAAAATGGAATGGGACCATCCTCTTCTATGCCTAAAGATGAAGAATTAGCCGAAGAAATCAAGAGCCTGAGGGATGAATTAGAATATTTGCAGGCTTTGAGGATTAGAGATGATATGAGACAAAGGGTGCAAGCTCTAAAAATTGCTCAACATGATTTAGTTCCCACCCTTGATAATGCAAATGTGCTGAGAAACCAACAAAGAAATGAAGTTCAGAATCAACAGAATGATCAGAGACAAAATACAAACAATGTTAGGATACCATTGAACAATGTGAGAAATTAGAATGCTAATAGGAATGCAAATGTTAATCAGTTTGGTAGACAGCCTATGCAGTTGGATAGATTCAGGCAACTAGTTTTTAATGTTATTCCTGGTTACCCTAATCCCATTGATAAACACGTAAGGTCTCAGATACCAAAGTTTTTAGGAAACAATGTTGTGTCAAGGGAAGATCATTTGAAGGCTTTTCAGAATGTTATGGACAACTTTGAGGTTGAACATGAAGATGTTTTTATGAAATTGTTTATGTAGTCCTTAGTTGATGAAGCTAGAGAGTGGTATAAAAGTCTGTCTGACCAGAGTATCTCATCATGCGATGACTTCAGAAGGATTTTTAAAGAACAATATGGTGATAAGACTAATCCAAGATTTTTTATAAATGAATTCACTAGTATTACTAAGGGGTCAAATGAGCAAGTTGCAGATTTTAATGTTAGGTTCACTAAAGTGTTGAACAAATTACCACATCACATGAGGCCTAATGAACCAATGTGCATGGTACTATACATGCATGCTTTTGATGCTAAAACAACTTATGGGTTAAGAGATAAGGGTCCTACTAGCCTCAAGGATGCTTTTAGAATTGCACCCAACATTGAAAATAATAGGAAAGCATCTGGTAAGACAAATAGAAGGGATGATGTAAAGATTCTGCAAAATCCAAATAATAAGTCTCAAAGTACTCAAGGTAATGCATCTACTTTTAAAGAGAAATTGGATAAATTGACAACTATAGTTAAGGACCTAAGTTATAGACTTGCTAAAAATGAAAAGGGGATAGGTCCCAAAAGGTAGGTTTACCAAAGACAAGAGAAGAGATCATCATTGCATGATATGCCATATAACACTAATTAGCATAATGGTAAACCCATTCTCCCAAATAGTAACACTAATCAAAGAGCTCAAAATGTTAAGGAGACTCTTGATCCTTTGAAGAAGGCTGTTAACATTGTTGATGATACCCCTTGGTGCATAATCTGTCAAATGCCTCACTCACAATCGCAATGTATGATTGCTCAATCTTTGTATATTAATGTTGTTGCCTGTGATGAATGCAATGAGCCACATTTTATGGAGAATGATATTTCCAATATGTTGTTCACAAATAGGGAGTATTCTTCTTATGATGCTGATGGAAGCACGAATGATGGGACTCAGATCTGCCAGCAGATTTCCTGTGATGAGGATGATGAAGATAACTATGCTTATGCTTAGGACTCATGCATCTTTCTGAATAACTTGAGAAGGCCTTTTGATGAAGAGATTAGATCTCTCACAGCTGTAGCAGTGGCTCAGGTCAAGAGCAATTATAAGCTTAGAGGTAAGGCTCAAGTAGGTGATCCACATCAACCAGAAGACACCTTTGTGAACCAACCAATGCATAATCATAAAGGGGTTGAACCACATAAGACATGATGGAACAATAATAAGAAAATTTCTAAGCAAAAACCAAGCCATGATTCTCAAGGACCAGAAAATAAAGTTCCCCAAAATGAGGATCAAAATAACAATTCTCAGGTCATGGGTGACAGTCAGAACGCCATTAAAATTAAGGTTGGATCAGCTCAAGATAAGAATAAAACCATGGCTCAAGCTACAACTGTTATATAAAATTATGCTTCCTTTGACATAACTCAAGTTTTATCCTAGATAAAGGTCTCTGTTCCATTGATGGAGATGATGAAAGTTGAAGAATTCAGGAATAAAGCATTGTCCCTAATTTCAGGAATAGCTTGTCAGGCCGAGCAGAATGTTGAGACTCAGGGTAAGAAACAAGCCTTGTGTATTGATGAGGATGAGGTTCTTGAAGTCTATATGGGGGTGACAATGACAAAATGCCCTTCACAGGTTGAACCATTTTATGTCTCCCTTGTTATCAATGGAAAAGTAATCAAGAATTGTATGCTTGACTTAGGAGCATCAACAAATATTATGCCTCTGACTATCATGCAACAAGTTGGATTGAAAATAGATAAGGCATGTGGAAAATGCTATGCAATGGATGCTAGGGAGGTACCAGTTATAGGAATCATGAAGGATGTGGATTTTATGCTAGCAACATATCCAGAAAAGACTTATAGAATGAACATAATAGTAGTTGACATAAAGCCACAGTATGGCATGCTATTGTCAAGGAGATGGGCAGCATTGGTTGGAGGAAGTATGCAGTTAGATTTATCGTATGCTGTGATCCCAATGAATGGTAGAGATGTCAAATTGGTCAGAGAAGAGAGGTCACCAGAAACAGTTGAAGATCAAGATTCAGAAGAGCATATCTGTTTTATGGATACTGACTGTGAGAATTTCAGAATTGTCTCAGATGATCGAGGAAGCGAAGGGAGAGATTTTTGCATTCAAGAATTTGACCAACAGGGTCTCTGGACTATGTATTTTGATGGAGCTTGTTCAAAGGAGGGTTCTAGTGCTAGAGTTGTGTTTTTGTCTCCAGTAGGTAAGCTTCTGAAATTCTCTTTCCTGTTAAAGTTTGCCTACACAAATAATATTTAAGAATATGAATCTCTGCTACTAGGATTAAATGTTGCTTTGAAGCATGGGATTAAGATGCTAAAAGTGTTTGGAGATTTAGAATTAATTGTTTCCCAGGTGAGATAAATATGCATCAAAAAATAAGAGGATAAAACAGTATAAGCATGTTGTATGGGAAACAATTGAATTATTTGATGCTTTTTCAATAAATTGGATAGAAAGATCAAAGAATGTCATGGCAGACTTTTTAGCTAATGTGGCCATAAGGCCGGATGATGTCACTCTATTTGATGTTACAAATGTTGAAGTTAAAATTAGACCTGCAATACTAGATAATATATGCAGTTGGAAGGTGTTTGATGATGATAGAGATTTGTTGAAGTTCTTACACTACATAGATGAATATGAGAACCAGGAGATTGATTTTCAAAACTTTGTAGAAGTTGTGAATGGAAAAGAAACTCTTTTGGGGAAAGGAGTAATTCAACTTAAAACAAATAAAATCCCCAGAGGGCTAGTTTCTTTAGAAAGAGTATTTGACAATAGAGACCAGTTTGTTACAAAGGCATCTCCTACAAACAAGGATGACTTGGAGGAGATAAAATTGGGGACATGCCATGCCCCCAAAAGGGTATATATTGGCAAACAACTCAAGACACACATCAGGAGTATGTTTATTGCATTATTGAAAAAATATAAGCATGTCTTTGCATGGTCATATGAGGACCTAAAATCTTATAGAGAAGACTTATTCCAACATGATATTCCTTTGAAGCCTGGAGCTAAGCCATTTGGATAGAAACAAAGACCTATTAACCCAACTTTGGCTCCAAAAATGCAGGAAGAGCTTGTAAAGCTTAGGGAGGCTGGAATAATTGTGCCTATCAGACACTCAACTTGGGTGTCCAATCTTGTCCCAGTTAGAAAGAAAAATGGTGATATAAGACTTTGTGTGGACTTCAGAAATTTGAATGTATCTTTTTTAAAGGATAATTATCCATTGCCTAACATGGAGGCTATGTTGCAGAAAGTAACTAGTTGTGAGCTTTTATCCATGATAGATGGATTTTCAGGATATAATCAGGTGAAGGTAAAATAATCTGACCAATATAAGACTGCCTTCACCACTCCATGGGGGACTTATGTATATGTAAGAATGCCATTTGGACTAACAAATGCAGGTGCTACATTTTAGAGGGCTATGGATGTTGCTTTTGCAGGATTGATTGACTCAATTTTGGCCGTATATCAAGATTATTTAACTGCTTATTCAAAAAAGGAGGAGCAACATTGCATGCATCTAGAACAAATTTTTAATAGGGCATTAGAATATGGCATTTCACTTAACCCAAAGAAATGTACTTTTGGGGTAGTAGAAGGAAAACTATTGGGACACATTGTTTCCAAGGATGGAGTCAGGATTGATCCTGAAAGGGTTGCTGCAATTGACAAAATTCAAATTCCTAAAATGGTGAAAGGCATTTAGTCTTTCTTTGGGAAGATTAATTTTGTTAGAAGATTCATTCCCAACTTTGTAGAGATTACAAAGGATATTTCTAAAATGTTGAAGAAGGGTGAAACTATCAAATGGGAAAGTGAAGCAACTAGATCATTTCATAACATCAAAGAAGCTATAATGGTGGCTCCTGTGTTGAGATCTCCTAATTTTTCTAAGCCACTTCAGTTGTTCTCATTTGCCTCTTTTCACACTATTGCTGCATGTTTATTACAGAAAAATGAAGATGGTTTTGAGCAACCTATTGCTTTCTTCAGCATGTCATTGCAGGCAGCTGGATTGAAATATGATATCATGGAAAAAACAAGCATATGCATTGGTTAGGGAAGTCAAAAGCTTCAGGCCATACTTAGTAGGATCTCAGATAGTTGCATATGTGCCCCATGCAGCAGTTAAGGATATTTTCACTCAGCAAAAAGTGACAGGAAGAAGATGCAGGTGGATTAACAAGTTACAAGAGTTCAACATTAAGATACAAATTACAAAATTGGTAAGGGGACAGGGTTTGGCTAAGATGATGACACAATCAAATTTGGAAGCATGCTAGGTCAATGTAGTTCAGGATGAAGTTGTTAACATGTCATAATCTGAATGGTACAAGGATATTGTGGATTATTTGCAGAATTTGAGTTGTCCTTCCCATCTCAGTGATAGCCAAAAAAGGACCTTAAAGTTACATGCTATTAAATACATAATTATTCAAGGAGAATTATATTGGAAGAATCCTGATGGTGTACTACTTAGGTGTGTGGATGAAAATCAAGCTACGGATATTTTAAATGATATACACAAAGGAATGTATGGTGGACACTACACTGCCAAGACAACAGCTCACAAAATTCTTAGAGCAGGCTATTGGTGGCCAACCCTTTTCTCAGACACACAAAAGATGGTAAGAAAATGTGATCCCTATCAAAGGTTCTTAGGAAAACTTAAGTATGAAGGTGCATTACCCCTTAGAACTGTAACTATCGAGGCTCCATTTCAACAATGGGGAATTGATTTTATAGGGGAAATTCCAGAAAGATCAAGTGGAGGACATAGTTAGATTTTGGTCGCTACTAACTATTTTACTAAATGGATTGAAGCCATTCCAACTAAGAAAGCTACAAGCAGGGTGGTGATGGATTTCATTTTGGAACACATTATTATTAGATTTAGAGTGCCAGTCAAAGTGGTCACAGACAATGCCATGTGCTTCAGATCTGGTGAGTTTGTTGATTTTTGTAACAACTATGGGATTGATTTGTCATATGCATCACCATATCATCCACAAGGAAATGGTCAGGCAGAATCAAGTAACAAAAGCCTTATGAAAATCATCAAAAGGATGGTAGACAAGAACAAAAGGGCATGGGATTCAAAGTTAAAGATGGCATTATGGGCTGACCAGATAACAATGAAGAAAGCAATTGGAAGGTCACCTTTTGAGCTAGTGTATGGCACAACAACTAAATTACCTGTGAATAATGTCTTGCCAGTTTATAGATTCATACAAGAAAATGATAAAGAGATTGAGGGCTTAATGAATGAAAGGATAAATCAACTGGTTGCATTAGATGAAATTAGAAGAGAAGCACAGAAGACAAATATCAAGAAAACAACAGAAGGTGAAATATTTGTTTGATAAAAGGGCTATAGAAAGGAAGTTTCAAATAAATGACTTGGTCCTTGTTTAGAATGCAAAGAGCCAGGATAAGGGCAAGCATGGTAAATTTGAGCCCTTATGGATCGACCCATATCAAATCAGCAATACTCATGGAGAAGATTCCTACTTTCTCCAGGCCCTAAATGGTGAACTATTGGAATTGCCTGTGTACGGTTAGTTCCTAAAACCTTGCTTCTCATGAATGAATATCTTGTGTGCAAATTGTAAATTAGGTGTGAATAGTCTGTACACACCTTGTATAGTCAGTGGTGTTTTGCATTTTGTCTAGTCTATCCCGGAGTGGTCTGGTTCTTGCTGCAACCTTGTGCCTGCACGTCTCCAGTCAGAGCCAAATGGTGGTGCCTACCTAGGGTTAGGGTTTTGAGTCAAGTCTGCAAGCTTATATTTTTATTCCATCAAACTCTGAATGCCTTAGGTTTTATTTCCCCTCGGCCTCCTGCATTGTATCTTCTATTTTATCATTGACCTCCTGTAGCAGGTTCCCAGTCGTTTAAGTTGTAACTTAAGCCTTAGCACTCATAGGTTGACTGGCCCCTTTGCATTGCATTACCGCTTTCTCCCGTCGCGCTAAAAAGAAAAGAAAGAAAAAATGCTAAGTCAAAAAAACCTTTTATGCAGCAGTGAAATCTGTTGTATGTATCGTTGTATGTATGTGTCTTTGTATGTGCAGATGCATATGTACAACGCTGGACCCAAAATTGGAGTTCAATCGGCTTCAGAAAAGTGAAAAATCAATTGTATACATATCAGGTTTGTATGTGGCATTTAGATACATTTTTGGGTGTGGAAATGTGGTTGTACATGGCAGATTCCTGGTATATTCTGCGGTTGTATCAAAGGAGATTGTATGTATATTTTGTTGTATATTCGATATACAACAGGTGAGATACAACGGTGGATTTCAAATATGTTCAAATCAGGTTAAGACGGTGATCGGGCCCACAGGTATGTGTAAAGAGGATTGTATGTCTATGACTTATGCAAAATGATATACAAGGTAGAACATGCAATCCTAGATTTCAAAAGTTATTAAATCAGGCTTGGCAGATGCATACAAGGGAAAAGTTGGAAAGTCAAAGGAATTTCCTTGTATCATGTGTTGTATCTCTGATATATAACTACATATACAAGGTGATGTACAAGTAGACGCGGCCAAGGAGTTAACTGCATTTGTGAAATGGGTGAAGTCTGTCATTGTATATTGGGGTTGTATGTTCCCAATATACAATCAGACATACAACAGGCAGATACAAAGAAATATACAAAGCGGGAGTGGTCAAAGTCAACGATCTTCAAAACTATGGTGGGGCCCGCACAGTTGTATGTCCCGTGATTGTATGTATGTGCATATACAATGCAAGATACAAAAGGTACATGTACAATCCTGGACGTGAATGAAAAGTTTGTTGTGGCGGATAGGTGGTTGGGGTCCGCGGGTTGTATGTTGCACATTATATGTGCGCTATACAATGTGAGATGCAAAGGTGTAGATACAATGCCGGATTTCAATATTTTTCCAATCCGACTGATAAATGCAATGGGGTCCGCAGCTGTATATTGCACATTGTATGTGCGATATACAAGGTGATATACAAAGAGTTTGATACAAGGCTGGACCCGATTGTGATTTCAATTTGTTTCATAAGGATTTGGGGTCCGCCCTTGTATGCATGGCGATTGTATGTATATATAATTGCATATACAACCACAGGTACAAAAGTGAATACAATAGATTGTCAGTTTCTCCAATGGCTGATAGGATGCAGTGGTGGGTCCCAGTAACTCAGAGATGCAAATACTCGGTGATGGTTATCCAACCAGATGCTGCCACATGTCCAAATGCATTTGTATGTATATGCTTTTGCATATACAAAGATTTGAAGGCATAAAAGGCAAAATGGGCGAAAAAGGTAAAATGTATGTTCGCGCTGTGAAAAGTCAAAGGGGATAATATGCCTGCGTGGCATGATTTCATTGGTTGTTGACTTGTCAGCGTGATTTGAAGCCATTGATCTTGGCGATGAAGAGGATGGAATCGATGGCCTTGTTTCAAATTTTTGAAGGAGGGATTTCTGCGTGTCTGCAGCTGCATTCCAAGTGGAATAATTTCAAAACATGCAAACTGCTACATTTCAAAATAGGTAGGTCAGCCATAATGATAGATTGCAGAGATATGGGTCGATGGATTGACGGGCCAACTACCTTCTTAAAGGAGAAAATCTTCAGGTGGCTGCACGTCTCCCGAGTTCAACTGCTCCTTCCCTCTTCTTCTCCCTGGTGCATTCAATGTTCTTGGCGCCATTTTGATGGTGCAGTGTATCTGAGGGCAATTTGAGATGACAGTGTAATTAATGCTGAGTGCATGTTCTTGATGTATAAGAGGACTGTGTCACTCATTTTTCTAGTTGTTGAAAACTCGGCAAAATTTTGGTGGAGTAATAAGATATGGTTTTGCTGGTGGCTCTGTTTGGTGCCTTGTGAGTTTATGAATCATATGTTGCATGTTTTATGCATAGTTTACTATTTTATGAATCTAAATAGCTAAGGGTTATTTGGGATTCAAGAACATGGATTTTCTGTGTTGAATGTTTAATCTCTTATCTTTGTTCAAGGAATAGATTAAATGTTTTAGGTTAAGCATTGGGAAAGGTATGTTGCAACAGGGATATCATTAAGTATGAATGACTAAATACTCAGTCTTGGGAAGTATCTGTAAGGAAGATACTAAGAAATTTCCCCTTGAAACTTAGTTATTGATTCAAGTTTATGGTAATCATTCACATGTGTATGTCTATTGACTCTGATCCCCGAGATAGGCACCAGTCTGGTCTTGTATTGAGGTTACAACCCAAGGTCCCAATGTTGTATCCAAATACAAAATACAAATCCAACCCTCAAACATAAACCTTTAGGACATTAGAAGTAGTTTTAGGACCAAAATCCTCTATCTCACAACTGAGCATAGGCCCAAAGCTAGCCCCTTTGCACTTATTTCACAGTTTTGGTCTGCATAAGAGAGGATTTATCTGCTTTGTGTCGACATCCCAGTAAGTTCACATGCATATTTCATGGATGTTGAATAGGGAATACCCCCCTTGGTTCTGCAGAGCCTAAAGATGGAGAGGAGATATTTATAGGGTTTATCTCTTGTACTGTTGGCCCTTGGCCTAGAAATCCTGTTGATCAATGATGGCTACCTTGTAGGGATAACTGGGAAGCATCCAGTTTGGGAAAAAACCCAATAGAACTGACACATACTGAATACAAATGCATGGTTATGAGGGTGTTATGATTGGTTTTGGTGATCATGATACCAAGTCCCTAAAAATGGTCACAGGATGAGAAAAACAATTAGGAGGTCAAACGTGGGTAGAAGAAATTAGATAGGAATGAGGGCAGGTTTGATGAATCTTAGAGCAATACATATGTGGTAGGATGATGGTGATGTGGGCTGCAAATAAAATTGGTTTGAGGTTCTTAGTTAGGGTTGCATTCAGTTTTACTTTAATAGAAGCATAGCTTAAGTTCTTGTACTTTATATTGCTTGTGGTTATAAATTTTCATAGCCAATCATATTCTTAGTTCAAGAAAACATATTTTTCTACATTGGTCACTTTATTTGAAAATACGCACAAATTTTTCAAAGATAATTCCAACTATTCCTTTATCTAGAAGAATCACACCTCTAAACTAATGGGAGTGTAGGAGTGGTTCAAAGGTTTGTAGGCTAGAACTATGGCTAGCTAAGCATGTGCTTGATTAGGTGAACACCCCTCTCACTATTGTGCATGGTTCACATTTTTTTGAATGAACACGCCTTGGGATTCTACTCTATATGTTTCTAGTGATATTAAGGGGAGAGTGTCCCTTTAGATTTTGATGAATTTAAACCTCTGAATAGTTATTGAACAATTTTCTACATAGTATTTTTGTTTGTAATATAAACATGTTCTTAATACATCTATCAATATGCTCATTGAACTTTACGGTGCAATTTCTAGTTAAATATTATTGGCTAAAACACCCTCTCCCTCTAACAACAAGGCATAAATAATAGTAATTTAAAAAAAAAAGATAGAAAATAACATTTATACATGTATTGAAAGTAGGCCCCTCATGAGTTTAAAAAGTTATAAAATAACATGAACATGCTTAAAAAATATCCATAAGAGATGAAATTGGTTGAATGTAAGGTAGATTATTTGTATGATTAACCAATAGCTAAAGGCTATTTAGTGGGTCAATCCCATATTTGGGTTGTCACCCTGGTGTTGCTTTTATCTCACTTTTAAGTATTTTTTTCTTAGTTTCTAGGAATTCAACAAAGAGTTTTAAGAGTTTTTGGGAAATTTTTTTTATATAAGTGAAATAAAATAAAAGAACCATTCAAACATGTGTTAAATTAATAGAATGAATTCCATGGAAATGTGTAATGGTGAAAATTATTAAGGTGTGGAAGTGCGGTTCATTATAGGGGTGGTAGATATGATGGGAGGAGTATATATGGGAGCTAGGCCATTGAGTGAAGGATAAGTGGAAAAGGGATAGGTAATAAATGGTGGGACACTAGTGACCATGGTGTTGTGAAGATGAGTAGTGGTAGAGGAAGGAGAAATGGTGGTAGATGGATCTATGGTATGGGTTAGGATAAGAATAGTTGCACCAGTTACTATAAAATAAATTATCCAAAACTACTTTAAAAATAACATGAAATATATCCACTAATTATTTAGGATGGTCCACATTAGCCACACTAGCCAACTCATTTGCAAAATATTGATTATCTACATGAGCATCATGATCGTACTCCTCATTATTCTCATTGTGAGCATCATAATATATTCCAGTCTCATTGATTTGGGCTATGATAGGTCTTGGATGAACACTCCTTCTAGGTAGTATAAATAATTTAAGATAGGAAAAGAAATCTCAAATGCCGAATTTTAGATTACAATATTTGAAATAACAATGGTATATTAGATCTAAAAATGAAACCCTAATAGTAGGGTGATTAAGAAATATATCACAATAAAGCACACAAACTATAATAGGAAAATATATATCAATGAAGCCCAATGGTGTAAAAATGAAGGGCAGATCTAAAAATAAGATGTAGTCTCAAAGAAATACAAAACTGAAAACCAAGTAATGTAGTGTAAAACCCTATCAAGAAGGTTCAAATGTGTAGAAAGAATCAAGTTCATCAAAATGAAATGGAAAATAATGTTTTATTTGGGTTAATCTAGGCTAATCTAATAAAATGCATACATGTGGGCATAAATCTTGACCTAGATTAAAGCAACTATGGATAGAACATATTTGAATAATTGAATACTAGGCTAGGGAATTGAATGTGGAGGAGGGTGGTACTTAGCTTAATAACTGAAGAATGATGCCAAATGGATAAGATTCTAGAAACTGACTAATGTCAAACTTAGAAATAATGTCTTTGTTACTGAGCTATGTCGAATTTTATGCTAAATCTCAACCCTATTAGAGATCATGTTGGTAGGTTTGGGACAAAATTTTTGTTGCAAATCTATACCTATGCTCCAAATTTGTCCAAGCAATCAATAGTGTTATGCTACGCAACAATTCCTAATATGTGACCTTCTTCTCTACTTTTTTTGAATGCTTGGGGACTGGCGGTATTTAAAAATGGTTTAAGGGATTATCGTTATGTCACAAGGAGCTTTTGCCTAGATCAATCCCCAAAAAATTAAACAATATTGAAAATAGCAGGCAAGTACCTATGTATGCAAATTCTTCTCTTTTTATTGCACTAAATTGAAATGCATCACTATTGATTACTCCAATGCTCTCTAGAATGAATGAACACTAGATTATAGTTGATTATTAGAATGCAGGCATTGAATGTCTTTAAACACTAGCACATAACATAAAACTATGTCAAAAGAATGTTTAATTAGATCGAAGTAAAGCGTGAAAGGGACTAGCTAACCAAATATAAATTTTAAATTGAAGAAGTTCTAAAATGGAATAATATTCAAATCTAAGTGAGAAATGACTAATGTAAATAGGTGCATAAGAATGAAATATCAGTCAAATCTAGGTCCCTGCTAAAGAGTAAACCAAAATTTTCATTAACTAAAAGAGGATTCTCTAAACTGCACTCTCATTCACAAAAGACAAACTCGCAAGTTGAAGAGTAACCTATTTCTCTTATGCTTTTGAGAGCGGCATCTTAAAAATCAGCTGGCATGATTTTGAAATGAGAGATGGTCCACCTTCTTTCCATCTCTGTCGCGCATAAAAGCCTATCCCTATTAGTAACGCCGTTTCTCCATCGAGTGGTATTTGTTTTATGATTCTGAATGGTAGGAAGCGCCAGGACAAAAGGGTAAAGAGTTTGAGATTTATTAGGAAACAAATATCATGATCCAGAAGAGGCTGCAGTTGTATATCCTCAATGTAAACCAATGGATTTGTATTGATCTAACAAGAGGATACAAGTTCCCTTTTATTGTAAAGCCGTGAATTGAAATTGCTTTGGGAGCAATGGGTGGAGATGGAAGTGATGCGAGAATGCAAGTGGTGGTGGACACCTCAATCAGATCCTTCATTTTTCCAGAGTTATCACCGGACGAGGAGCAAGCATATCGTTCGTGGCCACCTCCGCCCATATTCAGCAAGTTCGTCGCCATGTTGAGGGATGGGAGCTTCACAAGTTCGATATTCGTTTCGAGGAATTGCCCATGCCTTCATTTTTCCCTTAGGAAGTAATTTGACTAAGCCCCTACTGATATTAGGGTCTAATGAACCTTTCTCCAAGGCCTCCAAGTATAGAAGATAAAAGTCATCCTTATACGATGCCACATAACTTAATAAAATTCCTCTAGAATCTCATTAATACCCAAACTTTTGTTAGATGCCATAGAGAAAATAACATGTTTTATTTCTTCCAAAGAGAGAATATGTTTCAAGAAGCATTTGTAGCTAGGATCAATTTTGTTGAGGAAACATTTTTTAACAATCTCTTCCGTAGTTAGTTTGATATCTTGTCAATGAAGTTCCTCTTTGAAAAGTTTCTCATAGAGATTTTGAAACAACATTCTTAGTAGGTTCATACATAAAGAACCAAATTCATCCATTATGATATATATATTCTTCTTCTTATTTTTGTAATTTAAATAATTAAAAAAGTATTTGGAACCTTTATTACCCTCCTTGATCCAATTTCATCTAGATTTTATTTTAGCTCCTTGTCCTCTATAATTGTTGAGTTTATACAGTTGTGCCTCACTAGTAATAATAGAAGTTTGAATGCTAATCTTACTTCGGTCTACATTGAGAAGTTTTCTAGTGAACTCCAACATTCCTTAAGGGATTTTTCCTTGTGCTTATATTACCAAGTCATTCTTTTACGGAAGGAATATAAGAATTCAGTGCATTGTGAGATTTAAGAATACCATCACTCACTATATGATTCCTTTTCTTGTGGTTTGGGTATGGAGTTCCAAATTCCAATTAAGGCAACTATACTAACATTATTTTTTAAGTGAGAAATATTGAGTTTGTATGGAAATGGAGAGCCAATGTTAAACTTCTATGCTAGCAAGATAGAACAAAAAATGAATAATGATCTAAAAGTGTAGTAGAATAATCCACTTAAACAAAACAACCAGAGAAGGCCTAGACTAGCAACAAATTTGGAGATAAATAAACCCTATCCAACCTACTTAATTTGTTATCACCTCCAAATCTGGAGTTAGACCATGTGAACTAGTTATTAGTATGAGTAGAGAATTTATCATGAATAGCTTCAACTGCCCCAAGGAATTATGATAATACAACCAATTATCAATTTTTTCATTGTTGAGTTTACAATGATTAAACCAACTACAACCATTATGGTACATTACATCATTTTAAATCACCACCTAAGATTTAATTAGCATTAGAAAGAAATTTAGACATCCATTCCCAAAATACAATTCATTATTTTACATTATTAGATGCATAAAAAATTCAATGGGTTGTCCATTGATAAATGTAAAAACCCAAACACAACTATGTGAGGGGTCCTCCCCCTTATCAATGACATACTTTGAAATCCATGGGGTACTGTCACAATAGTGTGTCCCACGTATGGGATATCCTGATTTTTGTCTAAAATCACATTTTTTTAGAAAAATTGATGATTTAAGCCTTGAGGGGTTCCATCTAAAGGGGTTTAATTGAAGGGTTTGATAAAACTGTATTAGATCAAGTGCCCTTGGAAAGAATCCCCTAGTCTTAAATCAAACCCTCAATGAAGTCTCCTCTGCACCTATCAAAATGCTGACAAAAATAATTTTTACTTCACCTTTTGGGGGATCAAATGAAGTCATTTAGAAATTCTATTTTGTAAATATGTAGCCCTTAGTATAAGTTTTTCAAAAAGTATGATTTTGAATATGTTTCATTTGATTTTATATTTATTTTCTATTTTCTAGTGAATGTAGGTTTTTCACTAAACATCAATGTCTCTTTTTCAGCTTCTCAGAACTCTTCAATGCCTTTGTTGTAGATTTTTTTTTTGTGCCTTCTTATTACTACAAGCCTAATACTCCTCCAACATCCACCATAACTCTTTCAACTCAAACTCTAATTTTGCAACTCCTTTTGTTGGTCCTTTGTTTGCTTTAGTTTCTATCTTTTCATTATTATTTATTCTAGCTTGGTTATCCTCTTCCGCACATCTTGATATAAATCCATATTTGAATTTTCAATCAAAACCCAAATACACAACTGCAACTTCTTGTTTCCTCACAACTTTCACCTTTTGCATACAAATATTCACCACGCACAACACTCCAATCTTTTAGACTGGTGATACATATTTTTCACAAAGATCTTATATCCTTTGTTCTTCTTAGACATTGAACTTTTGGTTTCCCCTAGCATAGATGCCTTCCAAAATGTGATAGTCACTCCTATACTTAGGGATCTCCTCCAAATCTATATGTAGGACCCTTTTGTCCTTATTCCGTAGCACTCCTATTCACATATTCTGTAGAAATAAAATATTTGTTCACATTAGATTTGATCCACGACACAAAAATTCATGTCCCCTTTACAAAATAAACATTCCATGAAGCCTCTTCATATAAACCCTCAAAGGTTCAAATTTCCCCAAAAGCACGTCAAACATCCACCAATTTTAACACTGTGAATGACAAAATGAAGGGTAAAAACAAGGAAAACTATTGCATTGATCCACTTGGAGGCAAGAGTTGCACCATTCCTTTATGTCCACTCTACAACACCAAGAAAATGTTGGCTAAAATGTATATTGAGTAAAAGATCTACAATGTTGCGCAACGTTGGCTTCAAGCTATCACACTTGGATTCCAATGCCTTCAAACAAGCTAGCACGTGCTCTTAACCTTGTTCTTAGGGAAGAGTAGAGACAGAGTATTATGAACATAATATCAGCAACATCTTGGACAACACACTCACCAGTCATATGCATTGTACTATTCACAACCAGCACAAGGTTATATATTTAGTCATAAAACTAAAAAACCCAAGATTTGAAGTACTTTGATACCAAACTGATGGCTACATGATCCATATCATACAAGATGTATTTTGTTAAGTGGGAAGGCCTGCTAAATTCTTACAATACAGGTCTACACATGCCTTTGCCAGTGCCAAAGGAACCATGGACTAATATTTCTATGGGTTTTGTTTTGAGGTTGCCAAGAACCCAAAGGGGTAATGATTCAGTGTTTGTAGTGGTGGACTGCTTTTATAAAATGGCTCATTTCATACCCTATAAAAAGACAAATAATGCAAGTCGAGTGGCACATTTGTTCTTTAGAGAAGTCGTGAGGTTGCATGGTATTCCAAAAACTATAACTAGTGACTGACACCAAAGTTTTAAGCCACTTTTGGAGTCTTGTGGAGAAAGTTGGACAACAAGATACAATTTAGTCTAGCATACCAACCCCAAACGATGGTCAAAACAAGGTTGTGAATAGAAGCCTAGGAAATCTATTAAGGTGTTTAGTAGGGGACAAACCACGACAATGGGATTTGGTAATACCCCAAGCTAAGTTTTCCTATAATTCCAACATAAATATGTCCATAGGTAAGTATGCATTTCAAATTGTGTATGGAAAAAATCCTAAAGGAATTATGGACTTAGTTGATTTACCAACAAACTCGCATATCAGCCAAGAAGCTACAAATGTTGTAGAGAATATTAGTGAGATACATTAACAAGTTAGGCACAAATTACAGTTCATGAATGAATAATATAAGAAGAATGTTGATTTACATTGAAGAAGAAAGGTCTTTCAAGAAGGAGAGATGGCTATGGTACATTTGTGAAAGGAAAGGTATCCCCAAGGTGCCTACAACAAGTTAAAGCCCAAGAAGATTGGAACTTGGAAAATCATAAAGAAGATAAATGAGAAAGCCTACCAAATTGATTTGCCCAAAGAATTAGAACTCAATCCTATCTTTAATGTTGCTAACCTTTATTAACACTCATCTAGGACTAATGATAATCAAGTGAAGAATGATGATCAAGTGAAAGATGAGAAAAATGATAAGGAAAAGAACAATTGGACCAAGCAACTACCAAAGAAGAAGAGAGAGTAGGTTGAACAAGTGCTAGGTATCAAATTGGTGGCTACACAATCTAGATCATATAATCTATATTTTGTTAAGTGGGAAGGTAGGTGTCAAATTCTTATAATTCTTGGATCACCGAAGCCGATTTACTTAAGAACAACCAAACTACTCTATCTTATGTAAAACAACTAGGAGGTTCAGATTTTCTCAGACAAGGGGAGGATGATGCGAAGCATCTTCCTTAAGTTTCTCCCCCACATTTTGATTGTGGAGTTTGCTGTAGACTTTGTAGGATGTTAGTTTTTCTATATTTAGTATATGGTTGAACTATTATGTTTTTGACTAATTTTGAATAGGCCAACTGTCATCTAATGTCTAATTTTAGTTTGACAGAGTTTGATTAGGGGAAATCTCTAGTTTTCCTATAGAAGTTAGGGGTTTGTAGTTTTTTGGAGAGTTGGTGATAGGAAAAAAAGAAAAAGAAAAAAAGATTAGAAAATAGGGAGTTTTTCTAGTTCGGAGGAAACTCAAAAAATAGAAAAGAAGATTGTAGCTTTTTATGTGCAATTTTAAGACTCAAAAAATATAAAAGAAGATAGTAGGATTTTATTTGCAATTTTTGAATCCTTCCACTGTTGTGATTGTGTTGGTAATTTCCAAGTTTTGATTTAATGCATAACAAACAATTGTTTAATTCTTTTTGGTGATAAAGTGACAATTTCTGCTTTCCTAGTTTTTTGCTATTGAAAATTGTCTCTGTTCTTTAAAGTGACATAGCATAGTATACTTTGAGTTAAAAATTTGCAGGTTCCTAGAGTTTGAACTGCATCTAAAGATATACATAATAAATATATCCAACTTTTTTTTCTTTTTAAAATAAAATGTAGAACTTCCCTTATAGATATCCTCCAAAGAGAAATCACCAGTGTGGCTTGCTTACGCTTACATTCAATACATATACACATTGAATACATCCAACTTAAACTCTCCTTTTCCAAAAAAAAATTACAAAGCATAGAAAAATGTATAAACTTTTCTTCTGAATACTTTCCAAATAGAATTGTATATCCATTTCTAAGATACCCACATGACTTGTTTCAAATCAATGTATACAATGAATAAATACAACTTATAAGGTATCTTAAACTATTGAAAAAACTTAACCCATTTTTATCATATACCATATAAAAATATCTAAACCAATATCTTAAACCATTTTTATAAATATATTAAGATGTTTGATTTAAGATGTTAAGATATTTTTATGAGTAGTTTACCACATTTTTATATGGTAGATAAAAATGCCTTTGTAATTGCTGCCATCATCATTTGCAAAATAGACATAGCATAATATGCTTCGAGAGGATTCAACACTAGAACCACACCTAACTAAGGGAGAGGGATTAGTGGTGGGTAGGGAAATGTTGAGCGAGGGGTCCACGTCAGTAGCGTCCTAGTCGGGAATATTTTTTTGCCATGTCCCTTGACAGTTGAGCTGGCACCCCCCCCCCATTTATTTTTTTCCTAGCAAAAATAAAGCAAATTTATCAATGTTTTCGGTCTATTTTTCAAAAACTACCAAAAAAGTTGTAAAATGTGTCATCGACCGATATTGGACATGTGTATTACCCTTCATGGGTTGGTGCCACGCTAGTACTGGCTCTCTTTACTACCCTTTAATGTGCATTAATTGCCTAGCATTCTACTGTCGTTGGTCTTAATGCCTACCACCTCAGTATGCACACCATTCACTTGGTCTTGCTTTAGCTTCATGAAAAATCCATTCATGAGAACAATTTGCACTTTGAGCAATTGCATTGATGACCATTCCCTGTTCGGATGGACGCTGACGGTGGTGAGGCCATGGGCGAATACTGGTGATACAATTATCAAACTCTCTGTGTTCATCAACACCACATTTGGCATAAGGAAACCATTTACCTTCTCATTATGCAGGTGAGGTTGTGTTCCAACCTCACACAGGTAGTAACTACGCATTGCAAGATTTTTTTCATATTTTCATGCAATCTTTTTTTGGGTAAATAGCTTGGGCCATGGGCAAATACTGGTGATACATTTTTCAAACTTTCTATGTTTATCAACACCACATTTGACATAAGAAAACCATTTACCTTCTGGTTACGCAGGTGAGGTTGTGTTCCAACCTCACACAGGCAGTAACTACGCATTGCAAGATTTTTTTCATATTTTCATGCAATCTTTTCTTGGATAAATATCTTCAGTATACAAGTAATGATATGCTCGTTTAATGAAGCTTTATTGCAGCTTTATCATAGCCACTTCTGTATATATATATATATATATATATATATATATATATATATATATATATATATATATATATATATATGTATGTATATATATATATATATGTATGTATGTATACAAATATATATGTGTATGTATACAAATATATACACACAGAAACAACGAACAAATGTTATTTTGTAGCAATATTGTGCCTATATTTTGGCCGAATATGTGTATATGTGAGTATATATATGTGTGTGTGTGTGTGTGTGTGTGTGTGTGTCAAAATAATAACACTTTTTCCATACTGCATTGTCTGTTAAGGGTTTCATGCACCTATACTTTTGCCGACTGTTTCCACTGCTCCCATGAACCCCTCGCTCAACAATTCCCACCCCCCATCATCCTCTCAGCCCTGTCCATAGAATAATCGTCTCAGCTGGAATGGTCAATTTTTTTTTAATACTTCATATGCATTTATAGGATTTTTATCGTCAATTTGGTATTCATTTTAAGAAGGATATTTAACAAATTATTTTTTTAAATTTTGTCAATTTCGTAATTATTTTAGTTCTTTAATTGACATAACATTTTAATATTATTAATAACATATTGATATAATATTTAACAAATTAATATTATAATAAAGATTATAACATTATGTATGTATCGTATACACACATACATACATAATATATTATGTATGTATGTATGTATAGTATACACACATACATACATATTATGGTAATATGTATGTATGTGTGTATACTATACATACATACATATGGTTGTTCATATACACATACATACATACATATGAACTGCCATATATATGTATGTATTTATGTATAGTATACACACATACCTACATATTATGGATACATACATATGGCAGTTCATATGTATATGTATGTATGTAGGTCATGTAGGTACCCAGACATATGGCATTCATATGTAACATACATACATTATTTTACTATGATGTATGTATGTATGTATGGAAACCAATCATAAATGCATACATACTTGGCCAAAAGATAGGTGCATGGCCCCCTGAACTATGGAGTGTATGATAATGTTCCAATACTGTCAATATAAATATGTAACTTGCAGAATTACAATTACATATGGCAGAGATATAGAAATTGATGTTTCATATGGCCTTTTTCATTTACTCACAATCTTACGTGTATGAATTTGTTGTTTCAGTTTGTAGCATTCTTTGATTTTTAAGAGTTGGGATTGGGGATGTGATAGTATAACATGCATTTTTGGTTTTATTGCACACACACCCTTGATCATTTAAAAACAACTCAAAAAGATGCATGGTTAGTTTGTTCTTCAATTACAATCACTCTTACATGTATGAATTTGTTGTTTCAGTTTGTATCATTCTTTTAATTGTAAGAGTTAGAATTGGGGATGTGATAGTATAACATGCATTTTTTTGTTTCATTGCACACACACCCTTGATCATTTGCAATCAACTCAATTAGATTCATGGTTAGTTTGTTCTTCAATTACTCACACTCTCTTACACGTATGAATTTGTTGTTTCAGTTTGTATCATTCTTTTTTTGTACGATTTAGAATTGGGGATGTGATAGTATACCATGCATTTTTTGTTTCATTGCACACACACCCTTGATCATTTTCAAACAACTCAATTACATGTATGAATTTGTTGTTTCAGTTTGTATCATTCTTTTTTTTGTAAGAGTTAGAATTGGGGATATGATAGTATAACATGTATTTTTTGTTTCATTGCACACACACCCTTGTTCATTTGCAATCAACTCAATTACATGCATGCTTAGTTTGTTCTTCAATTACTCTAACTCTTATTACAAAAGAAGGGCTCATTCCTATTAACTTAAGACTCCTTTCAAAGTATATCAATGTATATCACTGGTTTTAATGCTACCAATGTATATTCAAAATTCTCCACTTGCTACCAATTCAAATTCTATCAACCTATTTATTTATACAAGCAATGCTCAATTGTGTGATGCAAGCTACCAATTCATAAATTTAAATTTTTGACTTTGTGCTG
Source organism: Cunninghamia lanceolata (assembly GCA_027924645.1). Classification (NCBI taxonomy): domain Eukaryota; kingdom Viridiplantae; phylum Streptophyta; class Pinopsida; order Cupressales; family Cupressaceae; genus Cunninghamia; species Cunninghamia lanceolata. The sequence goes on along the minus strand of BSBN01000267.1, from coordinate 510,605 downwards.
GATACACCTGATCGATAAGAGCTCCTCCAAAGCGATGCAGTCTCCTCCTTCAGCTTCTAGGGTAAGTCTCAAACTTGCCTTCAGTATTTCTTATACATTCATGTATGATTTCGTTACTTTCAAATGCCTTGTCCATTTATATTTAAATGAATCAAATTTATTGTTTCATAGCCCATGTTTATGTTGTCACATTCTATACCTCCGAAACAACCCCAACCAAATATCGGCCACTCTCCCTTAAAGCTAACTGTGTTATGTTTATATACCTTCAAACTGCAGTATGGCACAAATATTTCCAACCCTTTCCAATAAAGCATTACAATCAATGTATATATATATATATTGCTAAAGGAGAGGGACCAGTGGTGGGTAGGCCGATGTTGAGTGAAGGGTCCACATTAGCAGCGTCTGAGTCAGCAAATTTGTTTTGCCACATCCCTTGACAATCGAGCTGGCACCCCCCCATTTTTTTCTGGCAAAAATTAAGCACGTTTATCAATGTTTTCAGTCTATTTTTCAAAAACTGCCAAAAAGGTAGTAAAATGTGTCATTGACCGATATTGGACATGTGTATTACCCTTCATGGGTTGGTGCCATGCTAGTACTGGCTCTCTTTACTACCAGTTAATGTGCATTAACTTCCCAACATTCTACTATCGTTGGTCTTAATGCCCACCACCTCAGGATGCACACCATTCGCTTAGTCTTGCATTAGCTTCACGAAAAATCCATTCATGAGAACAATTTGTAATTTGCACTTGATCATTTGTAATCAACTCAATTAGATGCATGGTTAGTTTGTTCTTCAATTACTCCCACTCTTATTACAAAAGAAGGGCTCATTTCTATTAACTTAAGACTCCTTTCAATGTATATATATTACAGAGATAGATAGATACATAAGTTTCCTATACCCAAATCTTCATTTTCATTCAACTTAATTAGGTGTATGCTTTGTTTGTTCATCAATTAAAGTGATTGTAAATATCGGTCCCTCTCCCTTAAAGTCAACTGTGAAAATGGATGACTCCTACTTATGTTATAACCATTTTTAAGTTACAACATATATAAGTTTCCTATACTAGGTTGTCACATACTATACCCACCATATGGTGGGTATAGTAACGAAAGAGCCCCAATCCTGGTATAGTATTTACATTCAACTTAATTAGATGTATGCTTTGTTTGTTCTTCAATTAAAGTGACTATAAATATTAGCGCCTCTCCCTTACAACCAATTGTGATAGTTGCTAACTCCTACTTATGTTATAACCATTTTTTAAACAACATATATAACTTGAAACAACAGTATTATATATATATATATATTGCAAAGATAGATAGATACGTACGTTTCCTATACCCTTCATTTATATTCAACTTAATTAGATGTATGCATTGTTTGTTCTTCAATTACTTTAACATGTATGGTAACCATTTTTGAAACAACATTATGAAACATTTACATAACTTGAAACAACAGTATGATAGAAATATTTCAAACCCTTTCCTATATCATGCTGCTCTTTCAAGTTATTTCATATTGTTGTTTTAAGATTTATCTGTATCATACTACTCTTTCAAGATATAATTATTTGTATCATGTATTGTTGTTTCAAGTGTATATATATTTGTATCATTATGTTGTTTGAGGAAGGGTTTAACATGTTCACCCACGTCTTTATAAGATGTAGAATTGGGGATATGATAGTATACCATGCATTGCTTTTTTCTTTGCACAGAAATCAGATTTGATCATTTGCAATCAACTCAATTAGATGCATGTTAGTTTGTTCTTCAATTATAGTCACTCTTACATGTATGAATTTGTTGTTTCAGTTTGTATCATTCTTTTAATTGTAGAGTTAGAATTCTATGTTGTTTACTAATCATTGAGTTGGTTCAATGCAGAGGAAGAATTTGAAATGATATTAAAAAAAATGTATTTGTATCTTCACCGGCCGTAAATAAAACGGGATCCCATTTAATAAATGGGATCCCAGATCCCGTTTCATATTTGCCCTTTTTTTAATAAAACTGTACTATGACTGTCATTTCTGCAACTTGCCCTACAGTATGACCGACAGCGACACTTGTAGCATTCTTTGGCATATTTCTTTCTTTTGCAGGTCCATCAACTTGAAGTATTGTTGGTATTTTGATAGAAGCCATCATGGAGACGTTATTTGAGTGGAATTTTGTTGAATTGGTACTTGTTTGAAGGACTTGAAACACATTCAAGTTTTTGACATTCATTTGTACATGCTTCATAAATTTTTTAATCATGGGATCACAAAGTCATAATAAGAGGAAAGATAGGAAGCTATTAACTCCTGAAGAAATTGAAGCAAAGAGAGTGAAGGAGGCAAAAAGACAAAGAGATAGAAGAATAAAGATTCAATCAATGAACAATGCTGAAGCATCTAATTCCACAACTATTGAAGATAAAAACATTGAGGAGACCATGGATATAGATGATGCAAGTTTGCAAGAGGTGAATGTGGAAACTAATACGATTATGCAAACTACTCCTGGTATGTCTTCAAATCCCTCTATTAATGCTATGGAGAATGTTTCAATGGGCACAAATCCAGGTACTTCTTCAAATCCACTTTTGAATGAAATGGAAATAGTGTTGATAGGAGATTTAAAACAAGCTGGATATAACAATGTTGATATTGATAATATTTGTAGAGATCAAAATTTGAAACAAATTGTAGTTGAAAATGAAAATAAAAATCCTTTTGTTGAAAATGAAAATGAAAATCCTTTTGTTGTTGAAAATGAAAATGAAAACCGTTTTGTTGTGGAAAATGAAAATGAAAACTATTTTGTTGTTGAAAATGAAAACGAAAATCCTTTTGTTGAAAATGAAAATGAAAATCGTTTTGTTGTTGAAAATGAAAACAAAAATCCTTTTGTTGAAAATGAAAATGAAAACCGTTTTGTTGTTGAAAATGAAAACGAAAATCTTTTTGTTGAAAATGAAAATGAAAACCATTTTGTTGTTGAAAATGAAAATCGTTTTGAAGTTGAAAATGAAAATGAAAATCTAGGAAGTGATGTTGAAAATGAGAAATATTTTTTCAAAATTGAAAGAGATGTTTTGGATAATCTTCCTGGTAAAATTTCTTGGAGACAAATAAGAACACATGCCAATAGATTATACAAGGAATTTTTTTATCGTAAAAAACTATCATTTCAATGTCAACTAATGATGCAATTAATGAGAATGTGGAAAATGAGAAAAGTAATGAAAATGTTAGGCATTTTTGTTAAACCAAGAAGAAAAGATCAATCACTAAAATATGCTATGTCTACTGTTGCTAGTGCCATTGAGTCTATTGGAAGTAATAGTCGATCCAAAGATAAAAATGCAGCAAGACGAGCTATAACAACTGCTATAGTGAATAAAACAACTTTGAATAGAAGAATGGTAAGCAATATTAGTGGAATTCTAAAAATACATCCTAAAACATTGGTAAGAGCGGCAAAAAGAAGAGAAAGTATAGAAAATGATCCAATTAACCAATGTTAGAGTTTTAGTGGTCGACTCCCGAGATCTGACATGAAACTAAATGTTGAAATCAGATCTTTGATCGAAAAATATTGGCATGATAATACTAGGGTATCGTCTAATGCTAGAGATGTTTTAAAATTAAGAGTGGGGTCCAAAGTTCGCGATCTTCATCCAAAACACCTATTAGATACAACGCAAACTAAATTTTATAGAAAATTTTGTGATGAATTAGTGTTACCTGGTAATATTAAAATAAGTCAAAGATCTTTTGAAAAATGCAAACCATGGTATGTAAAGATTAATAAGGAACGAATATCTTGTTGTTGTAAAACACATGTTCAATTTCATTATTATTATGATGTGTTTCAATATATACATCATACTTTACATCGTAACATGATTATACAGGAATGTGATATTAATATGCCAACTGAAGCAATAAAAGAGTTTATATCAAGTTTGTTCTGTGAAAGATCTAATGAAAAAGGTTTTTATTTAAGTTCATGTATTTCTGGACAATGCACTAGTTGTGGCAATCTTTCTTTGTTAAGAGTTTGTATGCATGAAAGTGTTGAAAATGATTTTGGACAACAATTAGTGGATGTTAAAAGATTTAAGAATGTTGAATATTCTTTAAAAGATGGAAAATTTGGAAAGCGTTGTGATTTAATTACAGAAAAGGTTAGTGTGCATGCATTCATATCTGAATTTAAAAGTAAAATTGTACCAAAATATGTCAAGCACTCTCAACAAGCTCGATGGCTTGATTGACAATTTCGTGAATGTAGAAACACATTTCCAATTGCTACTATACTATCAGTGGTTGATTTTGCGGAAAACTATACTTTAGCTCCACAAGAGGAAATTCAATCACAATATTACAATTCAGTGCAGGTTGCTATGTTTGTTCATATTGTTTATAGACATGTAGATGATAGCATAGAGAATGATAGAAAAGTTTTGAGGGAGTATCATTTCTATTTGAGTGACAACCGGTTACACTCGTCAGAGTTTGTTCAATATTGTTTCAATATATTTTATACAAATTTAAGAGAAAGAGGAATCCAGATGACTGAACATCTTATATGGTCAGATAATTGTACGGGGCAGTTCAAGAATGCTTGAATGTTCTATTGGTTATGTAGGGTTCACAAGGAGAATAATGTCCAACATATGTGGAATTTTTTTGAAGCTGGACATGGTAAAGGAGAACATGATGGAGCTGGTGCGTGTTAAAAGAATTCTTGCTAGACAACAATTAAAATTTGAGGATGCAATAAAATTTAAAGATGCACGTGGGATTGTAGATTGGTGCAATACAAGATTATGTACACCTGGATCAAGCGAGTACTCTACAGTTCGTTGATTCTTTTGGTTGGTTGAAGAAGAAAATATTCTACCTAGACTTGATTGCCAGACAATCACTGGATCTACTAAATGGCATTCATTTAGGAGTTCGAATGCAAGTACATGGACTATCTAGATAAGGGAGCTTGCATGTTTTTGTCAGTTTTGTATTTCAGGAGATTGGGAAGCATGTGAGAATACAGAATGGGTTGAAGAGTGGAAACAAAGACCATTGACACTTGCACAAGCACACAATCAAAGTGAAACAACAATTGAAGACAATGATCAACTGTTTGTATTAGACGATTATGACCGTGTTTCAGACCTTGTACAAGAAGGTAATTTAATTCAAATCATTTCATTTTATTTTGCTTTGATTACTAATTTGTAGTGCTTTTATTTATTTATGTGTACATATGAATGCATGTATGTTGATTGGTCAAATTTTATGGACATATGCAAGTTATTGAATCAAAATTTGTTTTGCAGGACATGTGTATGCTGTTGTTGCACCAAAGAATAATGAAGAGGAAACTGAATATTGGTTGGCTCGTTGCGTGGTGACTAAACATAAGTTAACAGCACCTCGAGAAGATGATGCTGGCTTTCCTTATCCAACAGGTTTGGTGATCCCCTTAAGACATCCCCTTAAGCAAATTTTGATAACAAGTCTTTGATCCCCTTAAGCATATTTTAAGAACTTCTTTGATCCCCTTAAGCAAATTTTAAGTATTTCTTTGATGATGCCTATAATTATCCAATAGGTTTGGTGGTGGTTGTTGGCACTTGGCTACGGACATACCTAATAAGGAAGAATGGTTTGCCTGCATTCAAAGATTATGAAACACATAAGAAGATTATACACTACTCACATTTGGTGTTGGCAACAAATATAAAACTGGAGAGGTATCGTGGAAAACCTACAAATAAAGAGCTATGGAACATTTCTATGGAAGACCATGAGACAATCATCGATGCGTTGGAAAAAAGAGAGGATGGAGATGGTACAATGGAATAAGTAAATACAGGTAAATATAGTTAAATAGATTTATATTGTTATTTTAAATATGTATTAAATACATGTTTTGATATTTCTTGTGCGTTATGAGTTGAAATTGATTTAATTTATCCTTTTATATCCTCAGGCCATCATCACAAATTCATCAAATACTTTGAAACAAAAACTTGAGAGGCACTTGTAAATACAGGTACAAATTGTGTATATCTAGATAGTTTTATATAAATTAAAATACATGTTTTGATTCAGATATATTGATAAATTGCTTGTATTATTTTTATATCGGGTGGCATGAAGACCTGCTACATTCTCCTCAAGTTTTGGATTTTCTTGAGATGGCATATAACGACATTTTGTATTTACATTATTTTGAGTTGGCATATATGTACATACATAATTACATTATTACACATTTTGTACAGAAATTTGTATACATGTGTATGTACACAATTTTATACTCTACAGTATTAAATTTATCAAAATTATTATTTTATGTATTTTATTTGTTAAATGTCCATGTTTTTCTACTTAGAATTTACTTTAAATTTGATTTATTATATTCTTCAATTTGGTTGCCTTGGGCAACTTCACCAAATTTTGAGAACTTAAGACGTCCCCTTAAGACATCATAAATTAGGACCCCTTAAGACATTCAAAAAGTTAGCATACAACTTCCACCTTAAGTGGACACTACAAATGCAAGAAGTTGTTTAATTTTGTTGAAGTTCTACATGGAGAACTCTACAAATGTATTATCTCTGTAATCCCATTCTTGAGATAATACATTGGGTTTGTGGTCCATTGGAGGCCAGGTTTTTTCTAAAAGGGTTTTCGCAAGGTGCATATTGTGTTATCTTGTAATTATGCTTTATTCTTCTTTTGTATTATAGATTCTGCATACTATTTAGCATAGTTTCTCTCATTAAGGTTATGTGGAATTAGTATTTGTGGCTTGAAACTCCTAACATTTGGTATCTATAAGTACTAAAATCACATCAAGCCTACATGACAATTTGATGATGATAAATAAGTCCTAATCATAGTCATGTAGGTGTGAATTACACTCCTACCAGTAGTTTCACTCTTGGTGGCATGTCCTATGTGTTCTTCCCCCTCTTGACCATCTTTTTCAACCCCCAAATTGACCTTCCCTACCTCACATTTTTACCTAGTGCCCCCTTCATTTTTCCTACTTAGTCTCTCCTTTGCAACTAGTTTTCCATCTCTCAGTTTAATGAGATACTATAATATATAGATCGTTCAATGTCAACAAGCAATGTTGGACAAGGACCTTGGTCACTTGAGAGTTAAATGTCCACCCATACTTTCTCGTGTCACTTTCACATGGCACACACTTGATTATCATGCTGAATTATACCATTATCCCATACCTTTATGCCCAAATCATATTTTTGAGGGTCCACCGATGTTAAGAGGAATTTGGAGGAAATATTACATCATATCATGTCCATTGAAAGTCACTAATGGTGGTCCTAAGTCATGCAGGGGAGTACTTGGGGTGGGTGGAATCTTTTGAAGAAGTTGTAGAAATTTGACTTGGGACAGGGTATATGAACTTGGCAAACTTTTGCAAAAAATGTTACAAAACTTCAGGTGGGAATTGGATGAAATGAATTGAAGAAAGGAATGATTTCTTCAAGGCAGTTGGGCTTCTACAATTAGGAAGAAATGAGTGTTTCGATGTTATGGGGAAATGACGTAAAACTAGACAATAGGATAGGAAGTGGGATGGGATAAATCATATCCTAAAGTTAATCTAGCTTTCACAAAGTGGAGGGAAGGGAAGATACAAAGGAATATAAATTGTGGGAGAACCATATGGGACCATAGATAGGAAGTGGAGGGGAGAAATAGATGAGATCTAGGGCCTTTTTTCTAAAAATGTAAAGTATTAAGATCTTATAAGTTCCTACAGACCTAAACTTATTTTAAAATTTGATTCACATCCAAGGTTTGTGTTCATAGGATGAAACATGTCAAGCAGGAGATACCCTTGAGTCCTAATGGACACTAAAGATCGTATTAAAAGGACTAAGGGAAGTTCTCATTTTAGTAGTTACACTAAGATTTGAAATTAAAGTTGGCAAATCCTAATGAGCTTGGGCAAGCTTAGGGGAAGGTATAGATTTATATTATTATTAATTTTTATTTTGACAAGTTAAGCTTAGTCCAATTAGATAATGACACCTAGAGTATGATATAGTAAGAACACTTTAGCTTAGTCCAATTAGAGAATGACACCTTGAGTATGATATAGTAAGTATATTTCAATGATTTGACAAGATAATTAAGGTAATAAATGGTTTCATTTTGTAAAATATTGGAATATCCCATCAATTTTCTTTGCACTAATGAAGTAAATCTATGATGAAATCTTTTGTCTTGTAAATTAAGTTGTTTATTAATCAACTTATCAAATCAAGTGATTTCTCATGATTATTTCTCAAATACATGTATATGAATCTTATTCTAGAGAAGACTGTGAAACAAAATAAGAAGTCAACTAGAACCAAAGTGATGAGAGTTTATTCAACTATAAATAGTTTGTGTAGAAGCATAAATGGAATCTAAGTTACTAGATTGCAAGGACACTCTACGATACCCACATAAGGCCTTGGGATTTAATTTAATATAATATTTCTTCATAGATTAGCTAGAGGACAAAGGAGATGTAGTCACAAATGTTGGTAGGTTAGAGCATCCTACTTACATAGGCTGGATAGAAAATTTGATGTGTTTAACTTTTTAGATATCTTGCTAGATACTTTTAGGCATTGTACCATAAATGTAGACTATATGAATAATGTAGAAAATTAGACTATAATAATGGTGAGAGAAGTAGTTTTCAAATAAATGTTGAATTCACTTGAACCCACTTTGAGGTACAATGTTATAGTTGCAAGGTAATGGTCTCAAGAGTATAATGTAATTGAAGTGTTAAAAGATTGGGCTAGTCCTAATGTGGATTTAAAAAGTTAAGGAATGTGGAGGATTACACAATTGTAAGTTTTCCTAGTGAAATGAAAGAGGCCATGATTATGATGTGCAAACTATTTGGGAACAAAGACTCAATACATTTAAATGCTAGATGGGTGTCATTATTACACATGTGATTTACCAAAGGTGAAGATTTCTACTAACTTCATTCCTAATTTGTGTCATTTATGCTACAATGAAATTCCCACCTCCACTAATAAATTGTAGGCCTAGTTCCAAAGTTATAGTTCACATGTTTTTTTATCAACAATTTGGTGAAGAAGCTGTTTCCACTTAAGACATCATAAATTAGGACCCCTTAAGACATCTTAAATTACATGATCAACACAAGATGTTCAAGCACCAAGGCACTTGGATAAATATAACTATAACCATGCTAGGATCATTTAATATAACTTAGTTGATCTCTAGATGAGAAGATGTGAGAGATTGATCCCTCCTAGTAGGCAAGAGATCCTCATGAACTTATCTCACTTTTTAATGCTTTGTTTTGATTTGCTTACCATTTTATTGCTTAAAATTTGACCAGGACCTAAATATGCATACCATGAATGAATGGAGGAACTTTATTAGGACCTCATCACTACATAAATTCTTTCAATGCAATTTCTTCATTAAGCGCAAATCTAGATCAACACTCTGACACTTGTAGATTTATATATGACAATTGATTATTTCTATTGATGTCAATCTATATATCTTATTATGGTTGATCTCAAATGTTTACATTTCTTTTCCTTCATGCACATGGTTAGATTAGTGTTTGATTTATGATTAAATTTAGGGATGCTTGTATATACATATGTATGTGATGTTATGCTTTTATAGTTTATGATGTATATGCAATGTATGTATGCATGGATAACATATATATAAATATGGATGCACCTAAACTAACATGATGGTTTTACATGACTATTACTTTGACATGTATATGATTTTGAACTACGACAAGATTGTATTTATTGTGTGACATGTAAAAATATATAGTCCAGGTTCAACAATATATATATAAAGTCCAGGTCCATGTTCAAAAAATATATAAAGTCCACATGTTCAACAATATATATATATATATATATATATATATATATATATATATATATATATATAAAGTCCATGACAAATAGTATATAACAAATAGTCCATGAATTAGTCAAATATATAAAGTCCAGGTCCATGTTCAAAAATATATATAAAGTCCATGTTCAACAATATATATATATATATAAAGTCCATGACACAGTATATAACAAATAGTCCATGAAATCGTCAAATATATAAAGTCCAGGTGAACAACAATATATATATAAAGTCCATGACAAACAGTATATAACAAATAGTCCATGAAATAGTCAAATTATACATAGCCCATGTTTGAAATAACCTATCACATACTATCTCTATCATCGAGAGTCCTCTTCACACCATGCAAACTACTCAGATGACCTGAATCACTCTACAAAAGAGAAAGATTTATATGAAATTAGATGTAAGATGATTAGTCCAAATCTAATTTAATGACAATTTTTAAATTTATAACTTATATCATAAAATTAAATTACCGTGTGAGGCTGAGAGGCATGCTCTGGTGCACCTGGACCTGTGTCTCCATGCTTTGAATCAATCTATTTAATACAAGGGAAAGTTCAAGTTGAAATTAGATATACTTGACGATTTTAAAAATGATTTAATTCAATTTAATTTATAAGAACTATCATATTTAAAAATTATTATACCATAAGAGGAACTTGTTGTGAATCCTCTATTCCAGGACCTGTCTCTACAGGCTTAGCTCCATGACATGTATCGAGCTATATTTTAAGAAAAAAGAATTTTGAATGTACATGTCAACATATATATATATATATATATATATATATATATATATATATATATATATATATATATATATATATATATATATATATATATATCAAGAAATTTACTTTAAGTTCACAACGTTTATTTTAATTGTTCAATTTAAATATAATCTAAATTTTAAATTATACCGTATTAGGTTGCCCATCTCCTCTGTCCTCCTGCTCTGCATGTGCTATGTGTTGATCATGAAACGTGTCACTAACAAGCTCCTACAATGTCATTTATATTTAAGTTAGCACATGTGTGTACAAATTAGGTTTTAAAACATATATATAATTGACTTACAGTGTACATGTTATTAAATACGTTTTTCAACAACCTGAAATGCAGTCGACTCCTAATATAAACTTGGATTATCCAAGTGTGGTACAATGCCCATCCTCATAGTTGTGTCAACCTGCATAGACATATTTATAAAATATTAAATATGTATGTGCACGTTTTTAGATACACTGATATCAAAATAGAAAAATTTAAGTATATATACAGTTTTTTAAAATAATATACATACTGTAAGAGTGTCATGTGAGATGCCCAATGATGGAGGAGCACTCGAGACACCCTGAGATGGAGGATTCAATGTGGAAGAACCCTCAACCAGTTCATAAATAAGTTCATAAATATTTAATTGTACACACATTCAAGACTAAATTTTACAAATTTACAAATCATTGATTTAATGTACCCCAAATGGGTGCCCGAGATGAACAGGTGTCGATGAAAAATTAATTCAATCAATTGTGACCCCTGTTGCCATCATCTACACCAAACAAACCAAACAATTCGATTGTTAAAATATTACAATTTAATTGATCATCTATATGTTGATTAAAAACACGTGGTTAAAAAATTGTTTTAAAATCAACATGTGTACATAACCTATATATACCTGTGTCGAATGATCAGTGGGATGATCCTCAGCAAATAGATAATCAACAAATGATTCAGTGCCCACATTATTAGATGATGCATGTAGCTGAAGTGGGTGCAACTACCTGATCAGGTCCATAACACAACTGATTGCAACTTGTACATGTATGAGGCATCGACACATGTGGAGTGGCACTAGGACCACTTCCATCATCAACTCCTCCATGCTCTCTAACTCGAGCTACCATCATAGAAGTCTACTCATGTAGGCTACCTGAGAGTGAACTCAATGTGCCTAGTGTGGATACCACTGCACGATGCTCAAAGGGAGAAGGAATGGCAGCAACAGGAGGGTCAATAAGAGGTTGAACAGGCACTGGTCGTTGGGGATCAACCCGTGCCCCCAACCTCTGTTGTGGCATGCCACCACCAACACCCTGGAATGATCTAAAATCAAAGTAGTTGGGTTTTTTATTCATAACAAACTCTACATATAATTTTCTCAAAAAATATAAAGGAACCTCACAATTAGCATGAGGTGGATAATCAAACACCATCCACCATCTATCCCAAAAATTGGCAGACATTCCTTCATGCCTACACCACCTGATTGATATTCTTTTCTTATTTGCAGGAATAGGTTCATTTGTAATGGGATGTCTAAAATATTGTGCTAAATGAGCTTTTGTGATTTTAAGATCCAAAATAGTCTTATAGGAGAGGCCATTAGCATAAAATTGGTGCCTCTCCTCTCTCCATTTCCGGAATCCATCAAAATCTGAGTCAATAGACCTCACAGAATCTACAATGTTTTGCATCAAAGATGCAAAACGTACTACGTGAGGTGGCATGAATTGTTCACTGCGAATGGAATTCAATTTTTCTTGTATCGAATCCACATTTTCATTTATTATGGCTCGCAAGCGAGCCTGGTCAGTTCCAGGTGGGGGTGGAGGTGGAGGTGGAGGCGGGTCATCTGCAAGTGGGGCATCTAGAGGTGGGGTATTTGGCGCTGGGGGTGGGGGTGGGGGTGGGGGTGCGGCCGGATCATCTTGTGCATTAAGGAAGTCCTCAACATCAAAGTGAATATCATCTAGATTCATGATGTATATATAAAAATCTAGATATGAACTTGCATATATATACATATAAACATACAAACTTCAGTACAAATTTAAAATTAAATCAAGAATATATATATATGTTTCAAGAAATTACACTTGAAATAAATTTAAATTAAAAACATACAAATAATGTATACATGCATGTACAAATTTCAAAATGTAAGAGAGCTATTAGGACTACCATGATAATGATTGATACAATGGGCAATATATATTTCAAAATTTCAATGTGCATTTAAGTAAGGAAACTTCTCTAGACAATCATCATGTATTTCTTAAATGTGAATATGCATCCCAAATTTTAGAAGTTATTTTAAAGAAATATGGTGCATTTAGGAACTTGGTGATTGTTGGGGTAAAGAGGAATATATGATCATGCTAGAAGAGGCACTGATTAGGCTCATAATTGGCCAAGGTTGCTTTGAATAAGGTTAAAACAAGGAGATACCCATGTTGATATTCACACCCTTTGGTCCACACCTACATTGGGATGGATTAAGCTTGAAATTTTGATGGGTAGCCAAGGGTAATCCTAGTAGGAGGAGTATGTTTATTAAGAGATGATAAGGGAAAACCTCTACCTATCTTAAAGCTTATGATTTTGGTGTCAAGAACAATAATATGGTAGATTCTAGGGCCATGATATCCAGGGCCTCAAGATGACTTGGAAACTAAACAAGATATCCCTTAGTGTGGAAGGAGATTCCAAGATCAACATTGATCATATGAAAAAGCATAGATGAAGCTTGTGGTTATTGGAAACTATTATATATTGAAAGCTAGAAACTTGGTGAATACTTGTTTAAATCTATCTCCTTCAAACATATCAAAAGAAAAGGTAATTATATTCTAGACTAGGCAGATAATGGAAGAAATCATTAAATTGCTCCTAGACATCTAGCATTTGTTGGGAAGAATAATTTTTTTACATTCAACTTGAAATCCCTAAGTTGTGCCTCCATGCTATCAAATGTTACTTGTATCTACCTTCTATACAATGATATTGAAGGGGTCTAGAAGGTTAGGCTAAGGATTTCTATATTGCTACTTAGATAAATTCCACATCTTCAATGTGTGGCATGAGCATATGCACAAAGCCTTGGAGGATATTTCTAAGATAATGAAGATAAACCTTCATGTCTTGATGCTAAATTGGATGATTCTATCCACTATGAGAATTAAGACATGAGGAGGAGGTGACATAAATCCCTCCTATTAAATTTGAACAATGTTAAAAATGTCAAGGAAGTGGTAGAGGCTTTGTAAGGCTTGTGTAATTTGTCCCACCACCCTAGGATAAAGTTTTTTAGTTTATTAGTAATTCTAACACTACTTTGAAACTTATTACTCTAGGGTTAGGGCCACTATAATTTTCCCTACCACTAATATATCTTAAGACACCTATTGGTTTATGTTTGATGTCATTGTAGTATATTAATTTCCCCTACCACTATTGATTGACCAAACTATACCATATATATTAAGTACTTTAGCTCAATGATCTTAAGATTAATGAAATCAGGACTAACTATATCATGATTATGCTTAGATACACCCAACATGCTAATCAAGAACTTAATTACCTTCACAACCCTATTAGCATTGTATCACTCCTATTAGGGAGTGGACTTGAATGGGGCCAAAAGATTCTTTACCTCTTACGATTGTGACTTTGGGTTTGGCATGGTCAACTTGGAGAGGTTGTGTGGCATATCCCTATAAGAGGATGAAGGGTGATAGGAGGTTGTAGGATGGCTAAAAGCATTCACATGACGATAATGTTCAAGTTTAAATTTCAAGATATGCATCATGGTCTACAAGGTTCTCTTGTTCAGAAGGTTCATCATATTCTAGACAAGGAACTCACAATCATTGGTACCAAATTCAAGACCTCCTATTACAAGTCTCCATATAGCTTTAAACATAACACCTATAAACACAAAATTTATAGGGCTTGAATACAAGCCCGCCTCCCAGTTAGGAGACTTCCAAATAATTGGTGAACTCACATGCAATAAGGGAATAACACATGCATACAAAATATGTAGAAGAAATCCCTATAGCATGACTCGTGATTAATTAAAGTTAGGGTTAGGGTTTCAATTAGGATCAGGCTTAGGGTTAGAATTGAGGTTAGGGTTAGAATTAGAATTCAAGGGTTGCTAAATTAGGGTAAGTATTAGAGGATATTTCTAAGATAATGAAGATAAACCTTCATGTCTTGATGCTAAATTGGATGATTCTATCCACTATGAGAATTAAGATGAGGAGGAGGTGACATAAATCCCTCCTATCAAATTCGAACAATGTTAAAAATGTCAAGGAAGTGGTAGAGGCTTTGTAAGGCTTGTGTAATTTGTCCCACCACCCTAGGATAAAGTTTTTTAGTTTAAATTAGTAATTCTAACACTACTTCAACTTATTACTCTAGGGTTAGGGCCACTATAATTTTCCCTACCACTAATATATCTTAAGACACCTATTGGTTTATGTTTGATGTCATTGTAGTATATTAATTTTCCCTACCACTATTGATTGAACAAAACTATACCATATATATTAAGTACTCTAGCTCAATGATCTTAAGATTAATGAAATCAAGACTAACTATATCATCATTATGCTTAGATACACCCAACATGCTAATAAAGAACTTAATTACCTTCACAACCCTATTAGCATTGTATCACTCCTATTAGGGAGTGGACTTGAATGGGGCCAAAAGATTCTTTACCTCTTACGATTGTGACTTTGGGTTTGGCATGGTCAACTTGGAGAGGTTGTGTGGCATATCCCTATAAGAGAATGAAGGGTGATAGGAGGTTGTAGGATGGCTAAAAGCATTCACATGACGATAATGTTCAAGTTTGAATTTCAAGATATGCATCATGGTCTACAAGGTTCTTTTGTTCAAAAGGTTCATGATATTATAGACAAGGAACTCACAATCATTGGTACCAAATTCAAGACCTCCTATTACAAGTCTCCATATAGCTTTAAACATAACACCTATAAACACAAAATTTATAGGGCTTGAATACAAGCCCGCCTCCCAGTTAGGAGACTTCCAAATAATTGGTGAACTCACATGCAATAAGGGAATAACACATGCATACAAAATATGTAGAAGAAATCCCTGTAGCATGACTCGTGATTAATTAAAGTTAGGGTTAGGGTTTCAATTAGGATCAGGCTTAGGGTTAGAATTGAGTTTAGGGTTAGAATTAGAATTCAAGGGTTGCTAAATTAGGGTAAGTATTAGAGCTACAATTATGGTTTGGGTTATGGCTAGAGTTAGGGTTACAATTACAATTACAAGTAGCTCGTTAGGGTTAGGGTTAGGGCTAGAGTTAGAGTTACAATTACAATTACAATTACAAGTAGAGTTAGGGTTAGGGTTATGATTAGGGTTATAATAAGGGTTAGGGTTTGAATTGCATATAGAATTAGGGTTAGGATTAGGGTTAGAATTAGTGTTAGGGTTAGGGTTGGAATTGCATATAGAATTAGGGTTCAATCTAGCTAGAAATAGATAAATTAGTCAAGATGGTTCTAGCTCAATTTTGTTTCCTATTTCCTAGAAAATGCAAAACTAGTTATTGTTTTCTATTTAGTTGTTAGTCCCAACTCTTTCCTTTTAAGAAGTATATCAAATCTAATGTAGTAGTAGATACTTCTACATATACAAGTTTCTGTTAGGAGAAAATATATTTTGCCAAATTTGTATAGAGTTGTCTATAGTGTGTTCTAGGGTAATCAAATGATGTAAGTCACAATTTAGAGGGTTGAGGGATAAGTTTGTGTTGAGTCTATAGGAGGTGTTTTCTTACATAGACCGAGCTCCATAATCTAGGTGTCTCCATATCTAACTCAAATGTTTCAACTTGGTCCATATTATATCTAGATTAATGATAAAATTTTATATATGTGGCTATGCACAAGATCCACGACCATATCAATGTTTGGTAGAGAAAAGTTATCTAAGTTGGGGTAGATCCTTTTTTGATGTCTCAAAAGTTAGTGCAAACATGAATTCCCTTAGTTTTCTTGTTAACTAAGACCACATTAGATCTACCCATTTAGGATAAGTAATAGTCTGAATGAACCCTGGACATCCAAGAGTTTATACAATTCTTCTATGACCACGAGGGCTACTTGGGGGTACATTTTGCGTAGCTTTTATTGAATAGGTTTGGCATTGAGGTGAACCACAAGATGATGCATGACTTTAAAGATGAAGTCTCAAGGCATAGATCACCATAAGACCACATAAAGAAATCAACGTAATATTTAACATGATGACATGGTTATATATGCCTTCTTTGATGTCAAGGTCCAGTGGAGCTACTATCTTAGAGAGTTTAGGGTCCAAGCTTCTATTCACAGGTTGATGTTTATAGCATGTCCTCAACAAGGAGAGGGGAGTCATGTCTTGTATCTAAGTGGTATCTAATGGAAGGTGAAGTTTGTCAAATTGAGGAGCTCTTGGGAAGTGTCCATTTTTATTGTATCATTTTGATCGATCACAAGTTTCTTCTTATATAGATTGTTGCTATTCTGCCTAGACTAGGGTGCCTCAAGACTAAAGGGTTCTTTCTTTCTCTCCAAAATAAGCATATATGTAGGTGTTAAGTATGGTCGAAAAGTCTTTCTTATGATTACAATGGGGATGTGGTCTTGACACTTCATAAGTTTCATGATGGCTTCATCATTTTGGATGTGATAAATTGGTTTTATTATGGTTTGTTGTAATTTTTTTACATGATAGTTAGCTATTCAATAATGCCTTTAAAATACAATGACATACATTGTTATAAGTAAATTTTATAAAAACCAAATATATATATCATCCCAATGCTATATAATTTTTGACAGTTTGTTCAAAATCTCTCCTTTCATATGATACAATCGTTTCAAAATTTCAATTGCATTTTCCAGCTAAAATGTTTAAATACAGCTATTCAACACTCAAATTGAACTCAAATTTTGATAGTTTGTTCAAAATCTCTCCTTTGATATGATACAGTATTTTCAAAATTTCAATTGTATTTTACAGCTAAAATGTTTAAATACAGCTATTCAACACTCAAATTGAACTCAAATTTTGACAGTTTGTTCAAAATCTCTCATTTCATATGATACAGTATTTTCAAATTTTCAATTGTATTTTATAGCTAAAATGTCTAAATATATCTATTCAATTCTCAAATTTAAACATAATTTTGACAGTTTGTTCAAATTCTAACCTTTTATATGATACAGTCTTTCAAAATTTCAATTGTATTTTACATCTAAACTATCAAAAATCAACTACTGATTTCATAAACCCTAAACCCTAAATAACAATTCAAAATTTAAATTTTGATTGTATTTTACATCAAAACAAACAAGGGAAGCTTAAAACAATTCATGGGTAATTTGTAGAAGTGGAAAAATCCACTTACCTGGTGGCTGGATGTCTCTGAACTCAGGATCTCGTTTTCACCTGTCGCCTGTCGCTGTTGAAAATGGGGTCTCTGCTATTTTTTTAAAAATTTAATACTTTTTAAAAATGGGATCCCGTTATATAAAACGGGATCCCATTTTTGGCTTCTAGGTTCGGGATCTCGGGAAAAAATGGGATCACGTTTTTGGTTCTAGGCTCGGGATCCCGAAGCAAAACGGGATCGCGTTTTCTATAAACGGGATCCCGTTTTATATAAATGGGATCTCATTTTTGGTTCCTCGATTTCAGATTTTTTTCTAACTCTGAAACTTCCACCTTAAGTGGACACAACTTCTTGCATTTACCCATATCAAGGTGACAAATATCCATTTCCATATCCATGCCATATCCAACTACAGTTCATATCCATTTCCATATCTATACTGTATCAAATTGCATCTCATATCCGTATCCATATCCATATCCATACCGTACCTAATTGCAAGTCTATCCTTAATCCATGTCAATCAAGTCAAGTCAATCTTGTCAAATGATCCAATCACAATCAGTGGTCTTGATCCTTGTCCGGTCGTAAACCAACTCAATCAATCAATCAATCAATTGTCTTATACAGGATGTTGCATTGTTGAAACCAGACCAACACACGCATCTTACACGACATGCTTCATTTCCTGAAACTAGACACTATCCGTTGTGTTGCTCTAGGGATATATCATTCCCCGCCATGACAACACTATCATATCAAATGTCTTAGACAGGATGTTGCATTGTCGAAACCAGACTCAGAGTCTTATACGACACATCTCATTCCTCAAACCAGACATCATCGACCTATATCGTTGGTTTACCGCTCGACAGGGGCAATACCTTGTTTGTGCTTGTATCATTTGTACATACTTGCTTACTTGCTTGTGTGTGTTATCATTTTTATCTTGCATTCCATATCATTCATCTCTTTCTTCTGCATTCAACCATTTCATCTCCTGTCAACATATCTTATCATGAGATTGTCCATCTCACGCCGGCCACCTTTTCCCTGTCCAATCTCCCGAGGGGGCATCCTATCATCATAACCTGTACCAGGGGCAAACTGGGGCATGTATCATTATTAGACTATTCTTATTCTTTGAAACAACGTGATAAAACACATTGCTTCAAAGAGGGGCAAAATGTAGACGCCTAAAATTGGCTCAGATTGAATTAAGTAAATATTCTAATATTTATCTTAATTCTTATTTTCTTCTGTCAATTAAATAAATATTATAAGTTTATTTGATTGGTTCATTATCCTATAATTAAATTAAATCATTTTATTTAATTAAAATCCCTATATTCTTCTAATGTCTCAAATCCTAAATCCACCTCACAAAATCCACTTCATCAATCCACCTCATCAATCCACCTCATCCCTTCCACCTCACCATGTTGCACATATAATTAAATATTCTTAATATTTAATTAGCTAATATCCTCTATTATCTAAAATTGAATTCTTAATTCAATTGTCCCCCACTATTCTCCACTCATTGAATTCTTAATTCAATTGTCCCCCACTATTCTCCACTCATTGAATTCTTAATTCAATTATCCCCCACTATCCTCCACTTTGAATTTTTAACTCATCCACTATCCTCCACTATGAATTTTTAACTCATCCACTATCCTCCACTCTGAATTTTTAATTCATCCATTATGAATTAAAGATTCACAAAAAATGAGAGCCATTGATCTCATCTGTTGATCCTCACCCTCCATTGCCTTTTCAAAAAATCTATAAATGAGACCCTTCTCTAAGCAATTAGAGAGACTTCTTCTGGCATCCTTACTATGTCCAAATTCCTCTAGGGAATCTTCTTCTTCTCAATTCTCTTCTTCATACCATAGTAATGCTGAAATTATCCTAGCCATCCCATATCCTCCTTCATTGTCCCTGTGTTTGAGGCTCGTCTTCAACACAACAAGTATCATAGCCATTTCTCCTTGTCATCTTGAGGAATCAAAGCAAGGAAGCAAGCTCCCTGAGGGCCAACCTTCATCATTCAAGATCAAGAAAGAATAGGCGAGCAATGGAAGTCGAAAGGTAAAGGTTGTAAGTATCACTTATCTGTTATTTAAATCTCCTTCTTCCTTCATATTTCATTGATGTTTGGGTTTTATTATCATTATTGATCAATCTCATCTTTCCATTCACAACTATCTAAATCCTTTTAGATAGGTCAAGTCTCTTTGTAAATCATTTCAAATGTAGGGAGGATTGCTCTACCATATTCAGGGGTTAGAACACTTGTATGGTCAACTGGAATACCAACACAGGATTTTGTGGAGTCTTTCATAAGAGGGCATTTATATTTTATTGACACAATCTCAATGAAAAGCTATTATGGTTGCAATAAGATTAATGAAATGCTACTATTAGTCATGAACATTGTATGTTCTATTGTTCTGGATGCACTAGAGGGTTTATGCATGAGAAATATCTAAATTAGTCTCATGAGAGATGCAGTTGTAATAGATTGAATTGTCTTCAACCATGATAGTGGAGAGTTTTTTAATCAATACACACATCACCTTGATTACCAAGTAATTTTCATTTCCATGAATAATAAGCAACCATGCACATATTATGTAAGATCCCCATCTTATTCTTCCCTAAATTTTCAATTTGTGTGGTTTGACATTTTGTCAAACACTTGTCATGTAATATGATATCTAAGTGTTTTTTGTTTTATGATGTTTGTTTGAATGAATTTTTAATGCCAAAACATGTGTAAATACATAGAAAAGATATCCAAATACTCACATGAATAAATATCAATGATTCAACACTCAATTAGGCTTTATTTATTGCTAGTATAGGCCTAACATTGATAATCAGGTCTAATACAAAGTATATCAGACTGATTAAACCTATAAGAAATGTTTATAGATCCTATTCAAATAAAAGATTTGAATATGGAAATTGTTTAGAACATATCCGATTGAATTGTTCTTCTTCTTGGCACAAAATGACATCATACAAAAAATTTGATGACAAACAGAAGTCTAATTTTATTACAAAAGTACATGAAGAAGTTTGATATGAAATTGTAGATGATGGCAAGGCCCAATCAGCTTCCAATTAGTCCTCAAAGCTCCTCCAATGTTAGAGTGATGGAGTCCTTAGGTAGCCGCCAACTTTGTGTAGATGACAAGTACCAATTGAATGATTGAAATTGTTGTTCCAACCTCTGATTCCCAATTTGTTATGACTATAGAAACTATTATGAAGTCTAATCACAAATTAATGCTCATAAACCCTCCAAAATGAAGCACTAGCCTTATCAATATGAAGCGATGAACCCTAGGCTTGATAACCCTTCACAAATACCTCTCGATCTACATTATTTCATTCTCCAACACCTTCAAAACCCTATTATTCAGATCTGATATGAAATCAGAAGTCTGATATAAATTTTGATTGCAATTTTGTTGATGAAGGAGAATCACAATATCACCCAAATTGAATCATCAATCCTCAAAACCCTAGTTGATGACAAATAGATGCAAATATATCATGGAAAGCTCTACAATTTGCATAAAAACATCAAACCCTAGCGCCAATATGAATCCCTAGCTGATATGCTCAATTTCTCTTCAAACCCTAGCTTCAATCCACGTCAAAAACTCTTACACACTCTTACATGCACTCGTTGTTTATATTCCAAGAGTTTATAAAACTCTTACACACTCGTTGTTTTCATATTAGACTAAAGATATGACCAATATGCATTGTAACTCAAAGTTTCTACCTATAAATAAATACTAGTACCTATATATTGGGACCTTTATTTTTGTATTAGATTAAACATATAAACCAATCTCCAAAGTAACTCAAAGTTTCTACCTATATACATTGCGACTTTATGCAATAAAGTCCAATGTGGTATTATAACACAAACAAGTGATTCATATCCCTATCATAAATTTTAAAGGTTCTTATGTATAGTTGGTTTTCGATGAAATAATGCTTATTTGGGGAACAAGTGTACAGTTGAATTGAAAGTATAAATTAGTAATGCTAATTCTAGCAATTAAAAATGAGTAAATCTACCTAATTACAATGTGACAAATAGATTGTAATGGTATTACTAGGTCTAGCATATCAAGGATATTTTATAAAAATATATGTAGTCACTTATTATTAATTTTAGCATCAATCACTCTACCATGTTGCATAGTGACATAATCAGATATTACATAAGTGCTTAGTGAATGTCTTGCATAGTGACATAACGAATTGTTAAAGCTTCACACACAACACATAGTCATGTAATATGAATTCTTTGCTACAACAACCAACACCAATTATTTTTAATATCTTTATTCATTATAAAGTTCATTGCATTCAATCTAAGAATGCCACTATACATTTCAATTGATCCTTATAGATAGATTTTATTTATCTATTTTACCCATACAATCTATTTTAGATTGACTACAAAGTCCTTAGATTTCACAAAGTTTGTTTAATTTAATTCGATCCATTTTTTTTAAAGATAATGCGCGTGGTAAACTTTTTAACGTGACCAGTGATGCTGGCACAACACGCCCTCCTGCTCCACAGTAACGCTTTTGCCTGAAGCTATGAACCAGTGAGGCCACAACACGGGGGACCTCATCCCCAAGTAAGAACACTTCAAACCCGTGAGCTCGTTGGCCCAGCGAAGGTGTAAAGCCTGTGAGCTCGTTGGCCAAGTGGAGGTTTGAACTCTGGTGGCCGCCACTACAACCGAGTGACTTAACCATCGAACCATGCCCTTAATGATAATTCAATCCATTTTAAATTTCACTATTATTATATTTATTATTATATATGAAAACATATAAAATCAAACATTTAAGAAAATATTTCTAATATATAAAACACATAAGAAATAGTTCTTGAATAATCATACTCGCACATATATATGACCTAAACTAAATGATTTCTAGGTGCGTCTGTGTTTTGATACTTTCATTTCATGTTGTGTTAACGTCTTTTAGATTCCTTCTCCTCAATGATACTCTCCCTTCATGAGTGTTGAGAGCATCATATTTTCTTGTCCCACTCATGTACATTAGAGACGAGTAGTTAGTCTATATCAAAACATGATTTAGATCTACAATTATAATTTTTTTTAAGAAACAATAAACATGTCATAATTAGACATTCACATAATTCTCAAAAATATTTACTAACATTACTTGTAATCATAACTATTAACAAGTCGAAATGATGTTCAAACATAACATAATTATCCTTCACTGGATTGTTTGCTAAATTACATCATCAACATAATTAAATACATAAAAGGTATTTTTTTAACAAGGTGTATTAACTAAGATGTGACAATATCCACCTCAAGCCTCAACATCAATTGTATTTGTCCAAAAAAAGATTTTGAAAAATATTTTCATTTACTAGTTTTTAGGCAGGTTGTAAATGTGCATGTTTTTACCTCCATCAAAGTTAAAAACAATTACTTTTCTACATCCTTTACTTAAAGAAGTTTTATCATTTAAGTATTATAATTTAAATTACATATTTAAAATTAGAAAAAAAAATCTACATTTCATATTTTTACATCATGTTAATATTATATCTAGATGTGCTTCAAATACTTACCCCAAGTACAACTAACTCTAATTTTTAGGTGAACTTTTTCACTTTTTAGTCATTTTAGACCCTCACTACCTTGCACTTACCCTAATTACAATTTTTTAGAAAAATTTATAAAGAAAACCCTTGGCGTTAGAAAGTTTTTTAGCAACCAAATCCTTCCCTCCCCCTTTTGTAGTTTATAACCTGAAACAGTTGAACACCACTCTCATTCCTCTTACATTTAGACTTGCAATTTTTAAAAAATACTTTTAACAAATAAACAAACATAGAAATTTTTAAAATAAATTATTTTTTCCTTAGAAATGGCTACCAATATAAACCATTCAAGAGAAAGAATAAAATAATAAGAGGCTCAATATAATTGGAAAAAGGAAACTATTTCAAGAAAAATTGAGAGTAAGCATATACTTGTTGGCAAGAGACACTGCTCTAGTATAGACTTGTATGTTATCATTGATGGAAACAAGGCTCAGAGATCTCATCAACATGACAGGAAGACATAACTCCAGAAGGTCTTATTGGAATTTAGATCCGGTTGGCAAAAATGACTAAGTATGGGCAAGAAACATAGTAAGGGACAGAAAGTGGATCAGTGTGCTTCTGCAGATGAAGACCTAGAAATGCAGTTCAGGTATAATGTTCATAATTGTTTGGTGTTGTTATATTCCAGTGATCAAGTCCTGACTTCCTCCAGAAGTCCCCTAGAAGAAATATCTAAGTCCAGATGAACAGAGGTATAACAGAGAAAGTGAACATGGCATAGTATAATCATCTGCATTCCTCCGCAAGTGCATATTTTGTTATGCGGTTCTGAATGTATGTCAAGTGGTCAGTAATGAACATTGGATATGATTTGTGAGGTCCCATTTGGTCCACAGTGCAAGTTATGATATGACAGTTGAATGATTCAAGTATGTTCTTAAGGGTGAAGTCAATAGACATATTTGATCTTCATGCGGATAAGGCATAAATTATATGGACCAATGTCTTAAGTGGTTAAATGTTTTGTATGAACATATATGAACATGCTTGTGCAAAGATTTGGATCTGCATAGCATATAATGCATTGGATTGAGCCGACAAGCTACATCTTTCAATGAACACATTTCATATTTTGGATGCCTACTGATTATGGATCAAATCATGATGCAAATATATAAGAGCGATGAATTTTGGTTGAGGTATAAAATGGTGTGTGGTGTGATTATGTGAGGATGAATAAAGCAAAGCAGAGATAGAAGTTCAGTGATGATAAAGACTCAGGATTCAGTATTCAGTTACTAAATGACTTCACACTGGCATACTGATAGATGGTTTTGCAGTATTCATATTTCCTATATAATTTCACCTGTACTTGGCAGTGAGCCTTTTTCTGAGTAGTGAGCCCTAAGGCAGTGAGCCTCTTGTAATTTGGTATTGCTATAACTAATTAAATTTTGTGGGTTAACCCCCATCATGGTTTTTTCCTTTTTAGGTTTTCCATGTAAAAATCTTGATGTTCATATGTTATGTCTTTATGGTTGTTGTTCATTTGTTTAATCTTCTTTCACATAATTGAATTCAGTAAATGGATAAAAGAGCAAGTGCATAAATGGTTTTATAGAACACTGATTGACCCTCCTCTCAGTGTTCATTGTATTCAACAATTGGTATCAGAGCAAGGTTCCTTGGAAGAAGCCCAACAACTTGAGCAAAATCTGGGAAGGTTTACTCATGGTAGCACAAAGGTATCCCACGTATCCTGAAGCGGATCCTCCTGGCAGCATTAAGATTGGCAATCAAGTATATGTTGATAATGAACAATTTGAAGCAGCTCTAGAAGATCTTGACAACTCCAAGGCTGAAATCAAGGGTTTAGAGGATAATATCAAAGAAGCTAATGTTTGCATTCTAAAATTAAAAGAACAAATTAGTAAAACTCAGGAAAGAAGGAAAGATTTATGTGAGCAACTAAAAAAAGCAAGTGAATCTACAAAGAGTCTTCTTAGGGTGATTGAATATAAGACCAAGAGTGAGGAATATCTGAATCAAGTTGTGAAGGACAAGTTAGAGGAATGTGAAAAACTAGGAAAAGAAGTTCTGCTCTTGAAATTTGATCTAGAAGCAGCCAACAACTACAAAGAAAAATTCAAAATAAGCTCTGCAAAACTTGATGAGTTGCTAGCCAGTTAAACATATCCAGATGATAAATAAGGTTTTGGATTTGGAAAGGGAGAAAGTTCAAATACAGGCCAAGACATATCTAAATAAGGTAGAGGTAGAAACCATCTGGCAAGGAATCAAAGAAGAAGACCTAAAGGACCTCCGGTCAAGCAACCAAATGCACAAAGGTACCCATCTTTCAATGGTTATTGTTTCAAATACAATAAGTATGGTCATAGGGCTACTCAGTGTAGAGGTAGAATAAATCAAAATGTTCCATCCTTTTCTGGTCAATGTTTTAATTGCAAGAAGATTAGTCCTAAAGCAAATGATTGCAAAAGTGTGTCAAGAAATGTGACAAACTATTCAAGGAATGGTCAATCTTTCAATGGCAAATGTTTTGCATGCAATAGATTTGGGCATATGGCTAACCAATGCAGATCAAGGCCAATTCCCAATTACAAAAGAAATTTAGGTCAGGAAAATGTTGTTTGTTTCAATTGCAACAAGTTCAGACACTTTGCCAAATTTTGCAGAAGCAGAAATGTAACAAGAAACCATCCTACAGATAAAGGGAAAACAGGGTAGAAAGATGTTAAAGGAAAGAATAAAGTTGATCCTATGGAAACCAAGAAGTAGATGAGTGTGATCTAGATCAAAAATGGTGTGAATGAGGTTAAGTATGGATCTGCACCAGCATCTAGTGCAGATACTTCCTCTAGGAAATAAATTGAGAGCTCTAGCTCATGGGGAGCAGTGTCAAAAATCTAAATCCCCCAGCCAGACAGCTGGTGTTGGAATCCAAGATGGAGATATATGGTGGAATACGATAAGAAAAATCCTTTGGAAGAAAATATGGAAGAAAATGAGTCAGTACGGTACATTACAGAGTAATTTTGATTGACTGTGTCTATCAGAGAAAAGTTAGACAACCTTTTGGAACAAGCATTAATGACGATTAGGTTAAGTCATGCGGAGGATAAAAGGGAACATATTTAGTCTTAAATCACTTTGCACTTGAAGCTATTAGGTATTCAAAGAGATTGAAGCAGAATTTGAGCAATAAAAACCAAGATTTGAAGCGTTTGAAGTAATTCAGAGAAATGAAACCCTAATTCGGTAAAACAAGGTATTTCAGTTCAAACCCTATTTGAGTCTGTTAAAATCTTGAGATGGTGATGCTGCAAGTTGTTGATATTACTGAGCGACCACAACCAAAATTTAAGAAACATCCCCACAAAGCAACTGAAGTTGATCCAATGGGTGCATTCTCAGGTATACCATACGGAGTTCTATATGTGGAAGACGTTAGGGCATATATCCATGTTGCCCTAGATGAGCATGGTGATAGTAGATTCACAGACTTATATCAAAAACATTTAAGTGATGATCAAGTTTACCTGAAGGAAGAATATAAAGTCCTAGAAGAGAAGAAATTCATCCAATATGTAGAGTTTCCCACATTTGCAGCAAATGAATGGGTCCAGTATGTGCTGAGCAGGATTCATGATGAGTTCATGTGGTTAGGAAAAGGGCAACCCTTCAAGATAATAAAGGATGCAATTCAGGCAGTCACTGGACTAAACTCCATCAAAGGTATGCCATTATTGAAGGTGGTCAAGAATCAAATGGTTACAGATGCCACCGGAGCCCAATTTGACAATAAATGATATTACTAATCTTGTAGTAAAGTTTGCCTCAATGGTCCTTGTAGACACCCAAATTTGTCCATGTCTTGCAAAACCTAGTTAAAAACATCACTTAGACATCATGTAGCATTTTGTCCTAAATTTTATCTTAAGCCCATCCTTATTCCACTTAGCCAATTAATTAAATAAATTTTATTTATTTAATTAATTTCACATTCATAATCCCACTTTCCAATTAAGTAAATAAATTTTATTTATTTAATTAATTTCCACATCATATCCCAATCATGTCCTAATAATCTTCCCAATTAATTAAATAAATTTTATTTATTTAATTAATTTCCCTCACATATCCCATCATTTATCCTCACTTCTCACGACATTTTGACACTTGTCCACCTCTCAATTCAATCATGTGTGGTAGTACTTTTTGTGTACACATTCACATATGTAGTACTTTTTGTGTACACAATCACACATGTAGTACTTTTTGTGTGCACGGTCACATATGAGCCATATCCTCCTTTGTACACTTGTCACATGACTACAACTCCCTTGAAGAGTGGGAATAACTAATCGATCCTAGCCATCCACATCAATCATTTAGCCTTTTAATCTCAACCATCCATTCAAATCAAGCCTTTCCTATAAATCAACCCTCTCCCAAGCCATTAGCATGCATTGAGTCTTGAGTATCCTTATGCTGCCAAAATATCATTAGAGCCTTTGTATCATTCATCCATTATCTTCCATCTTATTATCTATCATCTATCATTCTTTCATCTATCATCTTCATCATATCAATGTTATGCTACTGAATTGAGCAACCAACAAATCAATCAAACAATTCATCTTGCATCTATCTATTTGAGGTATTAAATATTTGGATTAGGTAATGCATTTTTATTGTTTTATCCTTTTCATTTTATCCAAATTTTTCATTATACAGTCATAGGTTACAAGGTTTACTTTTCAAACTAGAGAACTCTGTTTCTGGTATTGCAATATACACTACCTATCAAATGGTTAAAGAGAATGCAGATTATGACTTGTGCGAGCTACTGAGAATCCAACTACTGGAGAATCTAAAGAAGATAAAGTAAAGCAAGAACTATCCATTCAAGTATGGTACGTTGGTTATCTGTCTATTCTTCTATTTTTTGAATGAATTACCTAACATGAAGAAATTGATCTGGTTAAGTAGTAAACCAGTAGCTGTTTGAATTTGAAATCATCTAAATAGCATCAGAAGTATTGATGAGCAAAAAACAGCCCTGTGGGGGTACTTAAAAAATTTCCAAAGCATGATGCAGTCAAGAGAAAGAATCCCTAGGAAAATTGTTGAGAAGTATAAAGATACTATCTGCTTTATGGTTACAAAAGATCAATGCCTAATGGAAGCCGTTGAGCCTAGGATAGTCTAGGTAATGCCAATGGTCTATGAAGTGGATGGAAAGATATTAGATAGCTATGCTCAACACATGTTGAGCAAACCCAAGGATAGTAGAGAAGAAAGGTCTGGAACTTATGAAGAGCTATCTATGAAACTTCATGTTGAATTCAGAAAAATTGAAATAACTAGGAAAGTCAATAAAGAGGTGGAAGAAATTGCTACAAAATATGGTATCACCAAAGAACAACCAAAAGAAGTAAGAGAAAAGGCAGAGAAAGAAGAAAAATAAAAACAAAAAAGGTGAACCGGTACAAGTCCTGGAAGAACCATAGATGAAACAAGATAAGCCTGAAAAGGTTCAAAGGTCTACTAGGAGCTCTGCTACCTCCTCTGGTGTCACTCCATCAGTAAACATAGAGAAAACTTCAAAGAAACCCTCTGTCATAGATACAAAGAGGAAGAAGATGAAGGGAAAAAGACTGTATGTCAGGGTGGATGGAAAGGATGAAGAAGAAACATAATCAGATGAGGAGATAAAGAAGATGAAAGCTAAAGTAGTCAAAGCTACAGGAGTGTCCTTTGGAAAGGACAAATCAAACAAAAGGAAAAAGGTAGAAGAGTCTTATGTTGAAAAGGCTACAATATCTCTTCAAGATGTGTTAAAAGTTGTCACAATGG
The DNA here is from genome assembly GCA_027924645.1 of Cunninghamia lanceolata. NCBI lineage: Eukaryota > Viridiplantae > Streptophyta > Pinopsida > Cupressales > Cupressaceae > Cunninghamia > Cunninghamia lanceolata. The sequence goes on along the minus strand of BSBN01000267.1, from coordinate 480,875 downwards.
ATGGAAACTTAAAGCCCATGATTGACTTCTATGATGAATATAATGATGTTGATAAGAGAATCTTGGAAGAAGCCATAGTGAAATACTTAAACATCTTCAACAAGGCTCTTATTGAGATCATTTTTGATCTCCCTAAAAGTCTAGCCATTAATTTGACAATCAGAAAAGAAACTACTAGGGCAAAAGATATTGAACTAAGACAACATGTGCTGACAAGATTATGTCCAAAAATTACTCCAGAAGAAGAAGACTTGATTTCCAAGGAGACCAAGGAAAAATTCAGAACAAAAATAAGGATGAATTCATTAATGATAGGTGAGATTGATAAAGTTGTAAAAGAAACAGAGGAAATTATCTTGGAAGCTCTGAAGAAATACAATCTTCCCACCACATGTGACAATGAAGACAATAATTTTGATGATAATACACTTGTTCTAGAAGTTAACATGGAAAAGGAGATAGATAAAGCTGACCAAATAGCTAAAGAAAAGGAAACTCCTCCCTCTCTAGAACATCAAATAGTGGATAATACTATTGGAGAGAAAACTGCAGAAGAAGGATCACCAACTGCACAAACTAGTTCACCTGCGGTACATTAGATTGAAAAGGATTCAACACAGGATGAGCAAAAGGAGGACTCAAACAAGGTCATAGATATTAATCCTCTGGAGCAGGAACAAAAAGATGTGGTCTCCAGTGCAACAAGAGACACTTCAGAGGCAGTAAAAGAACTCTTAGAAAAGGAGGAACTAGTTCTAGATGAGCTTGAATCAATCCAAGATCCAATAAACCTGGATATAATGTCTCTTGTTCAAATGCTCAATTTGGCTTCAGTTGCCCAAGCCAAAGCAAGAAAAGAGATTTTTAAGTCCCACATTGAGGACAGTGAACTCATAAATGAAGCATCCAACATTTTGGAAAAGATGGTACCAACATACCGGAAGGATACCTCTCAATCTGCCACTTGTTAACTGAAGGGATTCATTCATTCTTTAAGTACACACTTTGAACCTCTTGAAAAATCCACTGAAACAAGTTAGACAAGAGTTTAATGAGAAAAGGTTAGATGAGTTGACAAAATTGATAGCCCATGATAAGGCTCAGTTAGATAATGGGATACAAAATATTTAGAGTGCTATTGTAGAGGCTGGTGATGTCTATAAATTCTATTTATCATGGCTAGAAGTTACAAAGAAGACATAAGAAAAGATCAAGGAATTGGAAGAAAAATTAATGAATATCTCTAAGACCTTTGATCTGGTAGATAAATCAACCAACAACAAAGAAGCTCAAGTCATCAACATCCACAATGAATTGAATGATTTAATAAATCAGACATACAAAATAAAGAGTAGAATGGGACAATTGAGAAGACTAATCAGTCCCAAACTAGATTCAATGACTAAGCTTGTAGCTGAAGCACAACTTGCTAGACACCATCAGATTTACAAAAGGCACAAACTCTAGTCTTTCTTCTCAGTGGACATATACAAATTTTGGATGGTGCTAAAAAGGGCTAGGATGTTGAGATAGCACAAATAAAGAACATCTTTAGTGACATTCTCCAACATATGAAAAATAAAGTAGATGATTGTACTTGTAAATATGTGGCAGAGTACATAATAATTTTGAAGACTTGACAATTTTTTTGGTTCTGGAACACACCCTTTGCCATTGATGTCAAAGGGGGAGAAGTAGAACAATGAAAAATGGATAAACATCTTAGGGGGAGTAGGAGAATGAAGTATATATAGTAAGGAGGAGTAGTCAAGTATTTTTCACTAAGTGTTGCCATCAATGCCAAAGGGGGAGATTGTTGGCAAGAGACATTGCTCCGGTATAGATTTGTATGTTGTCATTGATGGCAACAAGGCTCAGAGATCTCATCAGCATGACAGGAACACATAACTCCAGAAGGTCTTATTGGAATTCAGATCTGGTTGGCAAAAATGACTAAGTATGGGCAAGAAACAGAGTAAGGGACAAAAAGTGGATCAGTGTGCTTCCGTAGATGAAGACCTAGAAATGCAACTTAGGTATAATGTTCATAATTGTTTGGTGTTGTTATATTCCAGTGATCAAGTCCTGACTTCCTCTGGAAGTCACTTGGAAGAAATATCTAAGTTTGGATGAACAGAGGTATAACAGAGACAATGAACAGGGCACAGTATAATGGTCTGGATTCCTCTGCAAGTGCATATTTTGTTATGTGGTTCTGAAGGTATGTCAAGTGGTCAGTAATGAACATTGGATATGATTTATGAGGTCCCATTTGGTTTGCAATGCAAGTTATGATATGACAGTCGAATGATACAAGTATGTTCTTAAGGGTGAAGTTGACAGACATATTTGATCTTCATGCAGATCAGGTATATTATATGGACCAATGTCTTAAGTGGTTAAATGTTTTGTATGAACCTATATGAACATGCTTGTGTAAAGATTTGGGTCTGCATAGCATACAATGCATTGGATTGAGCTGAAAAGCTACATCTTTCAATGAACATGTTTCATATTTTGGATGCCGACCTGATTATGGATAAATCATGATGCAGATATATAAGAGCAATGAATTTTGGTTGAGGCATAAAATGGTGTGTGGTGTGATTGATGCGAGCATGAATAAGGCGGAGCAGAGATAGAAGTTCAGTGATGATGAAGACTCGGGATTCAGTATTCAGTTACTAAATGACTGCACCCTAGCATACTGATAGATGCTTTTGCAGTATTCATATTTCCTATATAATTTCACTTGTACTTGGTAGTGAACCATCTTCATTTTGGTAGTGAGCCTCTTGTAATTCGGTATTGCTATAACTAATTAAATTTTATGGGTTAACCCCCACCATGGTTTTTCCCTTTTTAGGTTTTCCACATAAAAATCCTAGTGTTCATATGTTATGTCTTTATGGTTTTTGTTCATTTGTTTAATATGCTTTCACATAATTAAATTTGTAAATGGATAAAAGAGCAAGTGCATAAATGGTTTTATAGAACACTGATTTACCCCCCCCTCTTAGTGTTCATTGTATTCAACAATACTTAATGAATATATAGTTGATGAATATATACTTAATATCTATATATTCACAATATGTATATTCTTCTCTTTTTTCTCTACAATTTCATTATTGTTAATCAAGCTCATAAAATCACTTTGGATGATCTTCTCTAGTATATTATGCAACAAAGAGACCAAACCTATAGCTAGGGATGTGAAATAAATATCAAATGATATTCACAAAAAATGAAAATGATGGAGAAGCATTTAGATCCAAGAGCAATCTTATATCACCCAAAAATAGAATAAGGGCACGGCTAAGATAATTTTATCTTGGTATGTGATTTTTGGGCATGCTTAATGGAGTTTAGAGGTGAAATAACATTTCATCTTAGCTTTGGTAGAAAAAGAAAACACAATTGCATCTTCTACAACAATACATGTTCACTTCAATAAGCCAATTTGGTAGTATTATCATCTTCATTGGTAAGCTTGCAAGTGACTTCTACAACTAATTTACTTCATTAGCGTAATGTGCACTTCATCAACTTATGCATGTGTCTGACTTTGTCAACATCTACCTGAGTCACAAGTCATTAGCATCTATTTGTTTGAATTCTATATAAAGCAAATGAATTTGTTAGTAGTTGTAACCTTATTGTAGAAAACCAAGATCATGGAATAGACTAACAAGCACATGAATTGCAATGGAATCGACCAAATGTATTAGCCAATAAGGTGAGTATAAATAGAGTTGTCTTAGGTATCTGAATCTCCATGCAAAGAGGATAGGACTCCTCTATCATGGAGTTGTGGCAAGTAACCTCCCACAAACATAGCGCGACGTGTCGATGCAAGTCGACACCTCTCAAAACAACTCCAGCTACTTTGATAAGTTCAAATGAACATGTGTCAATATGCCTAAGTAGGCTTAATTACAAATGTGTATGCCTATAGATTAAATGTGTGCACTAACACTTATTAATGGTCGGGACACATTTAGTAGCAAATACAAATTTTACAACATAGGAATCAACTTCATGGATTTCACTTCATCAACACTCTGTTGAAATTAGGGCAGACAACTAAGAGGGGGGGTGAATCAGTTGTCACAAAACTTTTTTCTTTTGTTGCATTTAATCTTCTTTACCACTTATTAATAGATTAATGATATAACCATGAAAGCATGAATCAACAACACATGAGCAGAAACTCAATCAACACAGATAACACCAAGATTTTATGTGGAAACCTAGTTAAGGGAAAAACCATGGTGGTGGTTAACCCACAAGATGTATTCGCTATTAAAAGAATAGAAAAATGGGAAGGCACTTGCCTTCAGGCACACTGCCTAGAGCTTACTACTCAAAGGAGGCTCACTGCCTACATAAACATTCACAAGATTAAAACTAAAAGGTTGAACTGAGAAACATCATCTTCTTCATGCCAAGGTTCAGTTCCATTGAAGCTCACAACACCTCTGCTTTGCCCCCAACCACTTCTTCACTATCTTCGCATTTTTACTACTCTTCCTCTTTTCTACTCTGCCTTTGGACCTTTCTTAGAATCTTATCATTTTCACTCAAGGACAACTTTCCATGACTCAACTACAAGTATTTATATGCTACATCAACCTTGGAATGAACATCAAGGTTGACATTAGAAACATTCACTACACTATCAGCCAAACATAGCTGGGACTCAAATCTTCCTCGAACAACACACCACGCTCCATAAAACTTCTCTTAGATCATCCACAACACTCACAAAGCATCCAGTTAGCCAAGACTAGAAATAACAGCAACACCCAAGGAGCAAATCTTCAACTATGAGCTCAAACCTTAATGCGGACCACCACACAATAGGCACATGATTCAGAGACCACCACAAGAACAATGAAATCAACAAGAAGAACCGCACCACCTCAAATCACCAGAATCACTTACACCTTCATACGGGAACTTAAGAACACTGATTGTCATGACTGTCACACTAGAAAGATTGCTTGCAGACCTCTAAACCATGAACCACTTGAGTTGAGGATACACACCAACATCCCAAACATACCTCTAGAACTGCAGACCATAATATTCCAATGCGGAGCAATTTGGACCAAATTCCTGTCACTCTATTACCTCTGAACAACTGTAAAACCCAGTTCTACTCAGATGGCCATAACTTCACCAATCGTCCATGTGGACCTCTCAAATCTTAATTGGAGAAACTTTAGACAATCCTCTACAAACCCTTTAATCCATAGACTTTGATCTTTATCTCACTAGAAATACAAAGCAATCTACTTTACTAAACTACACTGTCTTCCTTGTCTCTAACAAAGAGATATGTTGACATCAATGACAACATATCATAGGCACATCTTTGTAACAATATCTCCCTTTGTCATTGATGGCAACATATGATGTGAAAAACTGATTCAACCATCAAGACAAGAACTTCTCCCTCTTTCTCTTATCACACCTGCAACCACTTTCTTCACTGCTCTCCCTTTCACCAGCAACTACTCACTTCCATCCAAGTTTTTCACATGACTTCTCTCCCCCTTTGACATCAATGGCAAACGACACATATTTGCAATCATCTCTCCCCTTTTTTGCTTCTTAGATAAAACCAAACTAAACTCCAGACTTAACATACTGACTACTCCCTCTGAGTAACATCCTCTTAACACCAATCTAGATCAAAAGTTATGACTGTGAGTTCCACCAGACTGATGCACACTAGTGCACCTTAGTTCTGGACATGATGGGTAATAACCCCTAGCTTCACTCTGAGATACTCAAAAGTATCCTTAGGTAGAGGCTTAGTGAAGCTATCCTCAATCTGATCCTTAGAAGAAACAAACTCCAATCTGACTTCATTCTCATTTACCTTCTCTCTCAAAAAGTGAAACTTGATGGATATGTACTTTATCTTTGAATGCAACACCAAATTCTTTGAGATGTTTATTGCACTTGAATTATCATAGAAGATTGTAACATGCTCTTCAAACATAATTCTGATATCCTTCAACATTTGCTTCATCCATAAAACTTGAGTACAATTACTTGCTGCTTCTATATACTCTGTCTTTGCAATAGATAGAGATATTGCCTCCTGCTTTTTTCTCAACCAAGAAACCAATCTCTTTCCCAAGAAAAATACACCACCACTAGTACTCTTCCTATCATCCACATCTCCTGCCCAATCAGCATTTGTATATGCATGAAGAGTGAAATCATCATCCTTAGGATACCATAATCCATAATTAGATGTTCCCTTCAGATATCTAAAAATTCTTTTGACTGCTACAACATGAGATTCTCTAGGATCAGCTTTAAATCTAGCAACAAGGCCCACTGCATTCATAATATCAGGTCTGGTATGAGTCAGATAAAGCAGTCCTCCAATCATTGATCTATACCTTTTCTGATCTACCTTAGGGGAATCATCATCTTTACTCAACTTGCATCCGATTATCATAGGAGTACTCATTGGTTTTGAATTCTCCATTCCAAACTTTTTCAACAACTCTTTTACATACTTAGACTAAGATATGAAGATGCCCTTATTTAACTGAATGATTTGCAAACCCAAGAAGAAATTCATTTCACCAAGCATAGACATCTCAAATTCACTTTGCATCTGATCAGCAAATTTTTTACACATGCTCTCATTTCCACCAAAGATGATATCATCAACAAATACCTCAACAATCAAGATGTGTTCATGATCAATTTTGAAATAAAGATTACTGTCAGGAGTGCCTTTGCTAAAACCTAACTTTAGTAGATACTTATCTAATCTTGCATACCAGGCTCTTGGGGCTTGTTTAAGTCCATACAATGCTTTCCTCAACCTTTAGATCATATCTCCTTGATCAGACAACTGGAATCCTTCCGGTTGCTCAATGTAGACTTCTTCTTTCAAATCTCCATTTAGGAATGTTGACTTGACATCCATCTGGTAAACTTTGAAATCTTTGTAAGCAACAAAGGCAAGAAATAATCTAACTACTTCGATTCTTGCCACCAGAGCAAAATTTTCTTCAAAATCAATTCCCTCTACCTGAGAATATCCTTTGCACACCAATGTTACTTTATTTCTCACAACTTCACCATTTTCATTCAATTTATTCTAGAAGACCCATTTAGTTCCAATTACATTTTTGTTTTCAGGTCTAGGAACAAGATCCCAAGTATGATTCTTTTCAATTTGCATTAATTCTTCTTCCATTGCTTTTACCCAACTTTCATCATTACAAGCTTCATTCACTAATTTTGGTTCAATCTTTGAAATCAAACAATACTCTTCTTATTTTTCAGATTTTTTCTTCTAGTTTGAACACCTTTATTTCTATCTCCTATAATCTGATCTTCAGAATAATTCAACCTTACATACCTGGGAGTTTTAGGATTTTTTTTGAACTTTTGATTCTTGAACTTGTTCCTCAACATTTGCACTAGCTTCTTGAGTCATTGGATTCTTTGGAGCAATCTAAATCTGAGTTTGAGCTTGAACTTGTTTTCCTTTATTTGGACTTTCATTTTGATCATCTAACTCATATCCACAAGACTTGGAAGGTCTCTCCTTGCTTTCATCAACCTTGACATTAGCACTTTCAACGATCCTTTTCAATCTCTTATTAAAGCACCGGTATGCCTTGCTTTGGTTAGAATAACCCAAAAATATACCTTCATCACATCTTGCATCAAACTTGCCTAGATCTTCATCTTTTTTGATATAGCATTTATTACCAAAAACTCTAAAGTATTTCACAGTAGGAGCATTACCAAACCATAGTTCATAAAATGTTTTACCAGTATTACCTTTGATTTGCACCCAGTTAAGAGTGTAGACAGCAGTACTCACAACCTCTCTCCAATAGACATGTGGAACATTTTCTTCCATCATCATGGTTCTAGCAGCCTCTTGAATAGTCTGGTTCTTCCTTTCCACAATTCCATTCTGCTAAGGAGTCATAGGAGTAGATAATTGTCTTCTTATTCCATGCTTTTCACAAAATACTTTAAACTCACCAGAGGTCAACTCTCCACCTCTATCAAATCTCAGACACTTTATCTTCACACCAATCTCATTCTCCACCCTAGCCTTGAACACCTTGAATTTTTTAAGAGCCTTTGATTTCTCTCCCAAGAAAGTGACCCACATATCCGGGAGTAATCATCAATCAGCAACATAAAGTATCTATCTCCTTGCAAACTCCTAACTCTGGCAGGACCACACAAATCATTGTGCACAAGTTCCAACAATCCACTTTAAAATTGTTCTTTACTTTTGAATGTAGTTCTTCTCTGTTTTGCCAACTGACATTCCTTACACATGCTAGTAGGTTTCACAAGCTTTGGAAGATCTCTCACAACCTAAGTAGTACTTATCTTGACAATATTATCAAAGTTTACATGACACATTCTCCTATGCCATAACCAACTCTGATCAATCTGAGCAATCAAACAACTTTTACCAGTACCACTTCAATGAAAGAAATTACCTCTAGTCTATGGACCAGATGCAATCTCAGTTCCAGAGCTTCCCAAAATTATGCATCTTCCATCCTTGAATCGGAGATCATACCCATTGTCAACCAATTGTCCAACATAGAAGATTATGCTTCAACCCTTCTAGATACAAAACATCGTTAGTGTTATTCTTACCATCAAGAGAGATGGATCGTTTGCCACGGATTCTACCAGCTGAATTGTCTCCAAACTTCACAATTCCACCATCATATCTTTCCAAACTTACAAACTTACTTTTATCACCAGTCATATGATGAGAACATCCACTATCAATCACCCATTCATCCTTTTCTTCAATCTGAGCAGCCAAGGCACTTTCCACATCCACACAGCTAGCAGATTTAGTAGGCACTGGATCTTCTACTTTCACCTGGATCAAATCTTTGCTTCCTAGAAACACTGGCCTTAAATGTAGATTCTGATTTAGGAAGTGAATCACCAAATTCATTCATTTCAAATGCTGAAAGCTTGCCAACCAACTGATCCCTTGTAACATTTGTCGTGGTCCTGATCTCCTCAATAGCTGCAACTCTGTGCTTGTATGAAGCAGGTAAGGATCTGATCACCTTACCAACAATCTCTAATTCTTCTAGTTTTCCACCAGCACACCTGATACTGTACACAAGTTCATTCACCTTCTACATGTAGGAAGTGATGTTTTCATCTTCACTCATCCTCAAACTTTCATATCTACCCTTCAGGCTCTATAACTTACCACATTTGACATATGCATCACCTTCATATAGAGTTTCTAACTTCTCCCAAATTTCATGAGCAGTTTGCAATTCCAAGACATTTGTCATTTCTGTATTAGTCAAGGCACTCAACAATGCTTCTTTAGCCCAAATGTTATTTTTAGCATATTTGATATGATCTAGAGTTGTAGGACCATTCTGCGGAGGAGTATACTTATTCTTGGTTATCAACCAATAAGGATAACCCATGCATTGCAAATGACATTCCATGCGATTCTTCCAAAGAGAGTAATTTGTTCCATCAAATCTTAGATTGTCCTTCTTGTATGTCAACATCCTAGATCTCCTCAAGTGGTCAAGCTTCTTTTAGAGGAACCAGCTCTGATACCAATTGTTGAAATTAGGGCAGACAACTGAGAGGGGGGTGAATCAGTTGTCACAAAACTTTTTTCTTTTGCTACATTTAATCTTCTTTACCACTTATTAATAGATTAATGATATAACCATGAAAGCATGAATCAACAACACATGAGCAGAAACATAATCAACACACATAACACCAGGATTTTTACGTGGAAACCTGGTTAAGGGAAAAACCATGGTGGGGGTTAACCCACAAGATTTATTCTCTATTAAAAGAATAGAAAAATGGGAAGGCAATTGCCTTCAGGTGCATTGCCCAGAGCTCACTACTTAAAGGAGGCTCACTGCCTATAGAAACATTCACAAGATTAAGACTGAAAGGTTAAACTAAGAAACAACATCTTCTCCATGCCAAGGTTCAGTTCCATTGAAGCTCACAACACCTTTGCTTTGCCCCCAAACACTTCTTCTCTATCTTCGCATCTTTACTGCTCTTCCTCTTTTTCTCTTCCTCTTTTCTGCTCTGCCTTTGGACCTTTCTTAGAATCTTATCATTTTCGCTCAAGAACAACTTTCCACGACTCAACTACAAGTATTTATATGCTACATCAACCTTGGAATGAACATCAAGGTCAACATTACAAACATTCACTACATTGTCAGCCAAACATAGCTGGGACTCAAATCTTCCTCGAACAACATGCCACACTCCATAAAACTTCTCTTAGATCATCTACAACACTCACAAAGCATCCAGTTGGCCAAGACTAGAAAGAACAACAATACCCAAGGAGAAATCTTCAACTATGAGCTCAAACCTTAATGCAGACCACCAACACTATAGGCACACGATCCAGAGACCACCACAAGCACAATGAAATCAACAAGAAACACTGCACCACCTCAAATCACCAGAATCACTTGCGCCTTCATACGGGAACTTAAGAACACTAACTGTCATGATTGTCACACTAGAAAGATTGCTTGCGGACCTCTAAACCATGAACCACTTGAGTTGAGGATACACACCAACATTTGAAACATACCTCTAGAACCGTAGACCATAATATTCCAATGCAGAGCAATCTAGACCAAATTCCTGTCACTCTGTTACCTCTGAACAACTGCAAAACTTGATTCTACTCAGATGGCCATAACTTCACCAATCCTAATTGGAGCAACTTTAGACAATCCTCTACAAACCCTTTAATCCACAGACTCTGATCTTCATCTCACTAGAAATGCGGAGCAATCTACTTTGCTGAACTGCACTGTCTTCCATGTCTCTGACAAAGAGATATGTTGACATCAATGACAACACATCATAGGCACATATTTGCAACACACACAACTTCAAGAACAAAGGACTTCAACAAAATCTTCATCAACTTCATGGGCTTCACTTCATTAGCACTTAACTTTAATAGCATGGGACTTCAATATCATCTATCGACTTCATCAACCTATGGATTGATTTTAACAACAAAATGTTAATGAATTGATTATCACTACCTTCAATAATTAATGTAATTAATATAATTGATGATTGCATGCATGAGCAAGGGATTTAAATGGTGATAGTTGGGGACTAAACATTTTTTTACATGGTTGAGTTTAATATTGATGTGGTGAGGATCATGATTTTCTTATCTTGGTGACTATTATTTCCCCTACTAATATGATTTTTTATTTTCTTAAGATGGCAAATTATTATTTTTTTATTGGTGGGTGATTCATTTGGGCATGGTGTTTCATTTTTTACCTCTAGTGGTTATTTCTTTATCAGGCATGATGTTTATATTCTTCAGAGTCGTTAATCTTTAGGAGGCCATGTGTTTTCTTTCATGAGGCAATTCTTAGGCTTGCATCGTTTACCTTTTAGTGGTCTTTCTTTCCTTTAGACATGATTGTTTGTTCCTTTTGACATGGTGGTTATGCATTTTCCTACAAATCTTTTCCCCTTATTACAATCTATCATTATTTGTTCCATGTGGTTGGCCATTTATTTAGTTTCTTGGACTTATTTATTACTACATAGGTAATTTGGGCTTTCCCATAGCACGGTTATTATTTTTGGATGGTACTTATGGAATTTGGATAGTTGTCTAAGGCAACACTGATGTGAATTGATATGTAGGAGCCAATGTAATAGTTGGATAGTTATCTAGGCAACTAAGTGAAATAAAAGGATTGATCTTTTGGGAAAAGGCATCGAATAACAAGAAGGAAATAATATTTTCTTAGGAAGAGAGCGAGGTACTAGTGAGGAATAGAGAAGTTGAGAAGTAGAGGAGAAAATTAGTCTTGTAGTTCATTGTGAACTATGTAACATGAACTTGTTGTAAGCCATAAATGACAGAGCATGTGAGATTGACTATGTGTAGGAGTTAGGTTTTCTTATTTTCCTTTTGAAGCCTTTAAGGTAAAGTTGTTTCTAAGTTAATAAAATAATTGTGTTTTTTCTTTTTCACGGTGAATGATTATGTGAGTAAGACTATAGACTACTAGATAGGGTATTCCTTCATTAGACCCTCTTTCCTAGACTACATAAAAAAACTAGAGGAAAAGCATTAAATGAGAGAAATTTAGTTAATTTACCCTTTTTCTTCATTCTTGTTTATGTTGAAAACTAGAGGAAAAGTATATAGTTTAAAAATATAGCTTCCTACATAAACATGGTGCTTTTGTCCTTCTATAGCATTACTTCTTTGATAAAATCTTATAATTTCAAGAATAAACTCACTTGGATCACTAACTTGATTATCTAGATTGACATAGAGATATTTCTCTATCTAAACAGAATATTCCTTATACCCTATCCTCATAGTCCAATGCTACCCATTATCAAATTCAATCACAACAAATCAATAATTTCAACAAACAACACTCCATACCCAAACCTTAATGCCCCTAGAGCAAGCCACAACACTCATCAACACCTATAGTAATGATGTGCCAATTACAAAACCTTAAATGTAATAATAATCCCACAAAACCCTAAAATATTGCCACATCCTCCAAAGACTCATCCCATAATAAAGCCCAACACAAAATAAAAAAGCAATAAAAAACCACAAAATTCAAAGACCTAAAAAGCATTAAAATTCTACAAACTTACCAAGAAACAAATTAGACACTCATCAAGAAACACCATTGTGCTCTTCATCTCTAGGATAACATGGAGCCAAATTTCCATTAAGAATAAGCTTTCTCAACTTCTTCTAATCAACATCCCTATGTTGATGCAAACCCTATAGCCTCATATACTTCTCATCCACAACATACCTACATCAAGTAAATTTATTTCCTATAATTTCCTTCAATCTTCACATTCTACTTTCGTTTCCCTCCAACTAAACCCTATACTTCATGCAATGTGTGAATGTTGCCAATGCTTTTAAATTCTTCCATGGCCATGAAAACCATCACAACAAAATACAAAACTATCCAAAATCTATAAAATCCAAACACATATATTTTAAATAATTCAAATAAATTGACCAAATGACACAATACCACAAAAAGGGAAAGTCAAAACAAAAGGGATAAAATTTTATAAGAAATTTTTTTTTTTAACCTTTGGAGATGACACTCTAGATATCTACACATTTTGTGACCACTTAGTGGTTATCTATTCCATCCTTAATGATCTTATCTAGTAAAATTAAGAAAAAAACCAAGCAAGATAGGCTTAAGAGCCACTTGAAAACATTAACTTTCTATTTAGATAAATGCTAAAGCTCCTAATTTAGTCTAATAATTCATATCAAATTCTCACCCAGATGAAAAAATAGTGACTTGGGGTTATTTTCATACGAATCATAGAGCTATTATATCATTTGGGGCCATTTAAAAGGGTTCTTTTGTTTCTACGTTGAAATGCAACAATGGGTCTCTTTTGTTTACTCTTGGAAATATTATTTACAAAGTGAGTCTTGATGGCCTTAACCTACCCCTTTAGAATATCTTTACAAGATATGATATCTTTCTATGTTTTCCTTAAAGCTTCATTTATAGGTGGTGCAATGGTTGTAGATAAAGGGTGGGGTATTCTACCATAATATATCAATGATAGGAAAAAATAACATGAGATAAAGTATTTGATAATTTTTAAACTTGGATGTTTGTAGCTAACATCCTATCAACTAATAAGAAGTTTAAAGTGAAGGGACCACTGGTAAAAGTTGTAAGGGTTGGTTTAGAGGTTGATTATCCATTATGGTGATTCATGAAATTAATTAATTTTGTTGGAAATGATCATGATGAAGTACAAAGTTAAGACACAATCTTAACACGTGACAATAAAGTTGAAGACCTTATCACATGATTAAAAAGTATAAAATCAAGACAAAACCTTATCACAAGATCAATAAAGTTGAAGAGATATATATTTCATACAAATAGAAAAAAGAGTTTATAATGAAGACAAACCCTTATCACATGATCAATAAAGTTCAAAATTAAGTCAAATTCTTATCACATGATCAATAAAGTTGTAATTTACAGTGATATACATTTCATACATGCAAACACAAGAGTTTATTACTCACAACATTGTCAACAATTATCATAATGAAGTACAAAATGAAGACAATTATAACACATGTGATCAATGAAGTCAACATGATTTGTAATATGGATTTTGGACACAAACACAAGAGCTTGGTTAGAAGAATTATTGAAACATGATGACAAAGACCTCCTTGCCTCTAGTTTAATTATTGTTATTGGGTTATAGATTGCAATTGTGTCTCCATATCTAGTGTTGGAGTATGCCAAGAACTATCATCATAGGCACATGTATGAGATTGTGGTGCAGTGCACCTAGAATAAGTTTTAAGTCAATGTTTGAAAATTTTAGTATTAGAGACTAAATGAAGTTTTGAAAATATTGTATTTAAAGCCTTATTAAGGTATAGTCAGGTAGTGGAGGATTGAATTTAGTCATTTTTATTTAGTGGTCTGCAGTTTACTGCAGTGTGACAGTCTATTTTTAGACTTTTTGCTTTTTATGCAAAGACAGTCAGTTCTAGGCTAATTTCAGCGTCTTCCCATGATGGGAATGAAGAATTAAGGTTATAAACAAGTGGAAAAAGCATTGTAAGGGGTAGAGTGGTCGAATGTATGGTGATTGGATGGAGTTTGAGGAAAGGAAATGAAGAAAATCATAGTTTGTTATCCCCATAACACTGTTTTTCTGTATTTTGTTGTTCCTTTGTATTTTTCCATGGTCGTACAGTACTATCATATATTCTCATGCATGAAATGTTAAAGTAGATGGTGTTACCTTTGTGTTGAAATAAATCTAGAGGAATTCATTGTCATTGAAGGGTTTGTCAAACGTTTTCCTGTCACTACCCTGCTTTTTCCAATTTATCACTGTTTTATTGTTGTTCCTCTTGGCTATACCTATCCGTACTGCTCTGTCATGAGCTTGAATGCATGAAAAATTGAAGTTCATGGAGTTACCTTGTATTTGAATCAATTTGGGAGTTATTCCATTATGTTTGAAGGATTTTATATCTATTTTTCCAAAACTACTCATTTAGCTAGGGTTTAGAGGGTTTTAAGAGCTTTTTGTGAAATTGATGGTTTGGCAACCCAATCCTCAAACACCATGAACATGAAATGGATAAAATGAGCTTGGTTTGGCATGTTTTCAACTAGATTTGATGTGCAAGAGTAGGGGATAAGTGTGAAGTGGAGTTTGAAGCCATGAAGGCCTAATTTCTTCATGCATGAGGTAATTGACATAGGTGTGTAATGGTTAGACAAGAAACCCATACTTGCAAATCCTAAAACCTATGAAATTGGTCTATTTGAGATGTCTCTAAGCTCATCAAAGTGGAATTTTGGTTGTGGGCTATAGATTTTGTGTACTTCCTTTGTAAAACAGGGCTAATTTCCCTCTTGGATAGTAGGGACAGTCCAAATTTGAGGTGTATGTTACAAAACAACCTACCTTGCATGTTTATTATGTTGTGTAACTCCACAATGGGTACTTGAAAAGGTATTTTGTTTGTGGGTTTGTCATGTCTTTTGAAAGTTATGCTTCAAAAACCTCTCTGTTAGGGCTACAAGGAGATAGGTCAGTTCGTGAAGGAAGTGGTACAAGGATGTACCCTCAGTACATTTTCATGGTTTTTTGAGCTTGGGACAGTCAAACCTAGAAGGTCTAGTGTCCCTAGAAAGTTTGGGAAAGCTCCCATGTGTGAGAACTCAAAAATGGGGTTATTATGTAGTGTTAAATCCATGGAGAATGAGTGGACATTCATGTCCAGTTTGAAATCAAACTGTTGTAGTTTGGTCCACTGAGGCCTAAAAGGAGTTGTTTTCCTTGCCATCTCTTGTATCCTCTTTCTCCTATGTAGTTGTTTGTGATCATTTGTGGTCTTGTGTTGTGAGCTCTGCATCAAATTGGTATCAGAGCACAATTAGGAGATTGGTTGTGATTGAGAAGTGTTACGAGGTAGTTTGTCAAGATGCCTCCAATAGTGAGAAACATGGCTCAATAGATGAATGAGCTAAAGGAGAAGTATGCCAAAGAGTTGAGGGAGTTGAAAGAAAGAATGGCTACCCTAGAACAAAATTAGAGAAGAGGAGTGGCTCTAGGTGATGAGATTGAGTCTGAGGAAGAAGAAGCTGAGTATGAAGATGTGGAAGAAGAGTTAGACCCTGAGGATCAAAGGATGGTAAAGTTGTTGAGGGTAGTAAAAGAAGACAAGCACAAGATAAAGATAGATGTGGCAAAGTTTGGAGGAAGCCTAAATGATGAAGAGTTGTTAGACTAGATTGCAGCATTAGACAACCACTTTAAGTGTGAAGAATTTCCTGAGGATCAGAAAGTGAAGGTTGCAAAGACCAAGCTGATAGGTCATGCTTTATTATGGTGGGATTATCAGCAGATAGAGAGGAGAAAGCAAGGAAAGGAAAAGATTGTCTCATGGGACAAGATGGTAGAAAAAATTAAAGGTAAATTCTTGCCTAAAGAATATGAAGTTCAAATGTTTAAAAAGCTTCAAAGTTTAAGGCAAAAGGAAATGGATTTTAAGACATACACTGAAGAGTATTATAAGTTGAGTATAAGGTCTAGTCAAAATGAAAGTGAAGTGAAAAAGGTTGCCAGGTATATTGGTGGTTTGAGGTTTAGCATGCAGGATGAACTAGTGCTAGCAAATCCAAGAAGTGTTGAAGAATGTTATCAGATGGCAGTAAGAGTGGAAGAGAAGTTGAAGACAAGACAAGACAAGACATCTAGAGGTAGAGGTAGCACCTCTAGAGGCAGAGGATCTTTTCAAAACACAAAGCAAGTCAATGAGAGAGAAGAGATGAGCAAGGCACAAGGACAAAGTGCAGATTTTAGAGGCAGAGGTTCTAGAGGCAGATTTGGTGGTGGAAGGAGTGCAAACACTTTTATGGGTAAGTGTTATAGTTGTCAAGAGTTTGGGCATCCAACATATAAGTGTCCTAAGAGGCAAAATTTTTCAAGTGATGGTGAAAAGAAGAGTGAGAGAAGGACTCAATTAGTCCAAGAAGAAGAATGTGGTTCTAGTTCCACAAAGTGTGATGCTGAGATAGGAGAAACATTAATGCTAAGAGAAAGAGCACTACTGAAGACCTCCAGGGAGAAGGAGCTGATTCAGAGGAGAGAATTGTTTAAGACAACTTACAAAAGCAAGGACAAGGTATGTAAAGTGATAGTGGATTTTGGTTGTACTAATAATATGGTGTCAAGTGCGATGGTAGACAAACTGAAATTGAAGAGAGTACCAAGGGAAATACCCTACGAAGTTTCTTGGGTAAGTGATCAGTCCATTTTAGTGACTGAGTAAGCATTAGTTGAGTTTAAGATTGGAGCATATGAGGACAAGGTCCTATGTGACATCCTACCCATGGATTGTTGTCATATGATACTGGGAAGACCCTGGCAATTTGATAGGTTTGCAGTTTATGATGGAAGAGCCAATACTTTCACTATTAAGAAGGATGAGAATACTTTTGTACTACTGCCATTAGAGGAGCAGTCAAGGATAGCAAAGATGGTTATGTTTGGCAAGAAGGAGATAGTGATATTTGAGGAGAGTGAAAAGAAGGAGTGTACAGCCTTTTCAAGGCATAAAGTTGTTGAAACGGCAAAGAACAAGTGTGGAGTTGATTTGCAGCCAGTCATAAAGAGGAATGTCTTAATGTGGAAGAAGGAGGTGAGTGAAAATGTGAAGTGTAAGAGTGTAGAGCTTGTGGAAAGGCAAGAAGTGAGTGAAGGGATCTTAGTAGGGACAGTAATGTGCCCTGTAGTGATGAGTAGAGAGAAGAGACAATCAAGTGAAGCTGGTGCAGTAGTTTGTAAAGTTTTGAGGACAGTGAACACACTAGTTGTAGGTCTGATAGAGGTTGGTAAAGGTACTGTGACAATGAACAGTGGAAAGGAGAGTATGAAATAGTGGTGTAAACAAGAAGGTAAGAAGTTAAGTGAAAGAACAGTAGAGAGAAGCATAGTTGCTGATGTAGGTGACAAGGTTAGAAGACCAAGAGTGGGACAGTCTATAAAGAATGCATATGGTCAAGAAGCAAGTAAAGTTGGAAAGCATGCCATAGACAGTGAAGGATCAAAGCTAAAAGAACTTGATGAAGAAAAACATGGAGGACAAAGACAAGCAATGAAGGACAATTTGCAAGAATATTTCCAAGGGACTTGGAAAAGTTTCAAGTTAGGCTATATGGTGCAATACACCTAGAATAAGTTTTAAGTCAATGTTTGAAAATTTTAGTATTAGAGACTAAATGAGGTTTTGAAAATATTGTATTTAAAGCCTTCTTAAGGCATAGTCAGGAAGTGGAGGATTGAATTTAGTCATTTTTATTTAGTGGTCTACAGTTTACTGCAATGTGACAGTCTATTTTTAGACCTTTTTCTTTTTATGCAAAGACAGTCAGTTCTAGGCTAATTTCAGCCTCTTCCCATGGTGGGAATGAAGAATTAAGGTTATAAACAAGTGGAAAAAGCATTGTAAGGGGTAGAGTGGTTGAATGTATGGTGATTGGATGGATTTTGAGGAAAGGAAATGAAGAAAATCACAGTTTGTTGTGTTGGGAATTAAGGTGTCTCAACCTTGATAATTCTCTGCATTTGTAATGTTTGTATTTATTATTTAATTGCCTATGTTGTAAATATTTGGAAATTCCATATTGTCATGTTGTGGGATGTGGCACGGTGATGTGTCAATCCTACATGGAATATGACAACTTGTTATTTTGTCCTCACATGAGGAGATAGGCGTCCCACTTAGTGGTAGGAATATTCGACCATGTGTCGGCATCCTCCATGTTGTGTAAGGAATGTTTGACCGAAACGGTTATGACAGATTCCTATGACGAATCTATGACATGTAAGCATCAGAAATAAAAGGTTATAAGATAGGTGATGACATGTGTCATGAAGCATCTTTGAATAAGGCATATTTGGGTGCCCCGAGGTGGAATATGACATGTTATAAGAGAATATGCTATTTATAGCATGTGTATGATAGATTCTCTTACAGCTGTAAGTTGTAACCACTATGACAGATTCTATGATGGTCGTAAGTGTTGTAAGAGCATGTCATAGCCCATTTTGGAAATAGGTGACACCTTTGGGATGAGAGCTGTGGACAAGTGTCAGGCACATTCTACAATGTTGAACAAGTGTCCTTGGGCATGGGTTTTGGTCCATGAAGCCATATTGGACGCCCATTCCAAGAAAGGTCCAATATTGCCTTGTATTTTCTATATAAACAGGTGCTTGGAGATAGAGTTTGTATCACAGGTTTATAGGTACTATTATGCTGTCGGATTGACTCCAGACATGAGTGTCGAAGACCATTGAAGCTTGCATTGCAAGTGTATTGTAAACATTCTTTCAGATTTGTTAATACATTGTGTAGGTTTCTGAGTGTGGGGTTTTTCACCTGATAAGGGTTTTCCCCATCGTAAATCTTTGTCTCTCTTCTTTTTTCTACATTCTGGTTCTTGTGTTTTGCTGCAATATCTCATGTTAATGGTTTAACATTGCTGTAATAGTTAAGATAAATTGGAATTTGCATAGCCCTCTTCTCATTAGGTTAGTGTAGGAAGCGTTTTCTGCACACCTAGCTTCCTTTTAGTTGGTATCAGAGCTTGATCACCTTTGGTCCTAGTTGTTGGGTAGGGGTTTTTTGGGCTAATCTTAGGTTGAGTGGGAGTCTGTGTAGATCATTCTATGTCTTGTTGCAGTAAGGAGGTGGCAGGCACATCAGGAAGTTTTGAAGTAGAGAAGTTCAATGGCAGTAATTTCGAGCTATGGAAGCTCAAGATGGAAGACATTTTAGTTGACCGAGACCTTTGGGATAGTGTGAATGGAACTAAACCAGCTACAATGTCACAAGCTAACTAGGATCTTAAGGATCAGAAGGCTAAGGGTCTCATAAGACTTAGTCTTGTAGATTCTGTGTTGTTAAATGTCCATGAGGAGACTACTGCAAAACTCCTTTGGAAGAAGTTGGGGGATGTGTATCAAGCCAAATCCCTAGTTAATAAACTTTTCTAAGAAAGAAGTTGTATTCTCTTCGAATGGAGGACGGAGGATCCATTGCTGACATATGAATGCTTTCAACATGCTAGTTGCACAATTAACATCTATTGGTGTAAAGATGGAGGAGGAGGATCGGTGTATGACCCTACTTTGTTCTCTACTGGACTCATGGGATCATCTTGTCATGGCAATCAAAAGCACCACATCCACATTCAAAATGGAAGAGGTGGTTTCTTCACTATTGTCTGAAGAGATGCGGAGAAAGTCTTCTAAGGCAGCCAAAGAGGCCCTTGCAGTTCGTGGAAGACCCAAGGAGAAAGGGAAGAAGAAGGACAAGAAAGCTGAGAAGGGTAGATCCAAATTCTGTGGGAGATCCAAATCTCCTAGAAAGTCCAAGGCTCTTTGTTGGAATTGTGGCCAGATTGGGCATTTCTGAAAGGAATGCAAAGAGGAGAAGAAGAAAAAGAAGAAAGCTCCTGATTCAGATTCTAAAAAATCACAAGATGACAGTGATGCTTTCATCATAGCCCTGGCAACCCATGCATCTGATGATGTGTGGCTAATCGACTCTGGTGCATCATTCCACATGACCTCACATTGAGACTAGTTCACTAAGTATGAGGAGTTTGATGGTGGAAAGGTCTATCTGGGTGACGACTCTCATCTGAAGATCGTTGGTCATGGAAGAGTCTCTATCCAATTCCCTAATGGTCGAGTGAAGGGGATCTTTGGGGTTATACACATCCTAGGCTTAGCATGGAACCTACTTTCTGTAAGTAGTTTGAATGATGCAGGTGTGCAGGTTGTCTTTTTGAAAGAAGGATGCAAGATGACTAGAGGATCTATGGTGCTTGCTAAGGGTACCCAGAGAGGTACTCTGTTTTACCTAGAAGCATGCATTTCACAATGCAATAGTTCTTTTGACGAAAAGAAGAGGGAAGCAGTCACTTCATCCCCACCATCTGAATGAGTAGTGAAGAAATCCATTGTTTCTAATCTTGATGGTTGTAATCATGCATTGGAAGTTAAATTTCCTACTGAAAAGACAATGTTATGGCATAAGAGATTTGGCCACATTGGTGAGAAGGGTCTGTGTACCCTAAAAAAAAAGAGCCTTGTTGAGGGGTTAGATGATTGTAATCTTGAGTTTGACTTTTGCAAACATTGCATTTATGGAAAATAAAACCGTGTTCAGTTTTACTTGAGTTCTCATAAGTCTTCTGGTGTGTTGGACCTTATTCATTCTGATGTGTTTGGTCCTGTTAATGTTCCTTCATTATCAAAATTTGTATACTTTGTATCTTTTATAGATGATTACAGTAGAAGGACATGGATTTATTTTCTCAGAAGTAAATCTGAAGTCTATAGCAAGTTTAAGGAGTTTAAAGCCTTTGCTGAAAATCAGACTGGTAAAAAGATTAAATGTTTGAGAACTGACAACGGTGGTGAGTTATGTTCTATAGAATTTGATAAGTATTGCAAGGAACTTAGGATTGAGAGGCATAAGACAACTCCTTACACCCTGCAGCAAAATGGAGTTGCAGAGAGGATGAACAGGACATTGATGGAGAAGGCTAGGAGTATGCTTAGTGGAGCTGGCTTAGAACAAAATTTTTGGGCTAAAGCTGTTGCCACTGCTTGCTATCTAGTAAATAGATCTCCTACATCAACTCTTTTTGGAAAGACACCCATGGAGGTGTGGTCTGGTAGAAAGCCTTCAATAAGGCATCTTCGTGTTTTTGGTTGTGAGGCACATGCACATGTGCCTAGGGAGAAGCGGTCAAAGTTGGAGAACAAAGCTGTTACGTGTATCTTCGTCAGCTATGGTGTTGGTGTGAAAGGATACAAGCTTTGGGACCCCGTGGCTGAAAAAGTGTTGTATAGAAGAAGTGTCATCTTCATAGAGCTTACACCTTCTTCCACTATTTTGCATCCAGAAGAAAAAGAAAAGAAAGAGGATGTTGTTCAGTTTCCTCTCACCCCTGAGAAGACTGAATAGAAAGATAATGTTGGACCTGATGATGAGGAGAGCTCTAGCAGCTCTGAAAGCTCAGATGAATAAGTTGAACCTCAATCTCAGCTCTTGAGGAGGTCTACACAGATAAGAAAGCAACTTGAAAGGTTTGGTTTTACATTGCTTGATTCTAGTTGTGCTTATGCTTTGCTTACTAACAGTGATGAACCTAGAACTGTATCAGAGGCTTTGGATATGAAGGATGCAGGTTCCTAGAAGGAGGCCATGGAGGAATAAATGGCTTCTTTGGAAAAGAATCAAACTTGGGACTTGGTGCCTTTGCCTCCTAGACGGAAACCCATTGGATGCAAATGGGTGTTCAAGAAGAAAATTGGTGCAGATGGCAGTGTTGAGAAGTATAAGGCCAGATTGGTTGCGAAGGGGTATTCACAAGTGGAGGGTATAGATTATGATGAGATCTTCTCTCCTATTGCAAAGCCGACATCCATTTGATTCCTGTTGTCACTCACAACAGCTTATGACTTCGAGGTAGAATAGATGGATGTGAAGACAACTTTCCTTCATGGTGACTTGGAGGAAGAAATCTACATGTCACAGCCAGAGCATTACATGGTGAAAGGTAAAGAAAATTTGGTTTGCAAACTTAAAAAGTCTTTGTATGGTTTGAAACAATCCCCTAGGAGATGGTACTTGAAGTTTGATGCCTTTGTGTTGTCAATTAGATTTGTGAGATCAAAATAAGATCACTATGTGTATTATAAATTTGATGGTGATCGTATTCTCATTGTTGCACTATATGTTGATGACATGTTGCTCATTGGGAAGGGTAAGAATATGATTTCTGATTTTAAATCTCAGTTATCAGCACAGTTTGAAATGAAAGATTTAGGGGCAGCTAGGTACATTCTAGGAATGGAAATTAGAAGAGACATAATCAACAAAAAACTTTGGTTAAGCCAGAGTAAGTATGTGAAGACCATGTTGGATGGATTCAACATGGCAGATTGTAGACCATTGTGTGTTCTCGTTTCTTTGGGGACAAAGTTGTTTGTTGAGGATTGTCCAAAATCTCCTAGTGAGGTGGAGGATATGAGCAGAGTACCTTATGCTAGTGTTGTTGGTAGTTTGATATATGCTATGGTCTGCACAAGACCAGACATTGCCCAAGTAGTGGGAGTCCTTAGTCGATTTATGGCTAATCCTGGATGGGTTCATTGGGATGCAGTTAAGCAAGTGTTCAGATATTTGAGGGGTACTTCTAAGTATTCCATTTGCTATCATGGTAATGTTTCAGGACCTCCGCATTCTATTGATATTCGTGGATTTGTGGATTCAGATTGGGCAGGTGACATTGACAGTAGGAGATCCACCAGTGCTTATGTTTTTACACTGTTTGGTGGTGCTATTAGTTGGATGAGTAAGTGACAACCTGTTGTTGCTTTGTTCATGACAGAAGATGAGTACATGGAAGCAACTCATGCTTATAAGGAAGCCATTTGGCTTAAGAGATTATGTTTCGATATTGGTGTTGATGCAGGTCAGATCATGATCAGTTGTGATAGTCAGAGTGCAATTTGCCTTGCAAAGAATCCAACTTTCCATGCTAGAACCAAGCACATTGATGTTCAATTTCACTTCATGAGAGATATGGTTGAGGATGGAAAGGTAAATTTGGAGAAGGTAGATACTTTGAAGAATGTTGCAGATGCATTGACGAAACTAGTGAGCACAGAGAAGTTCAGATGGTGTTCAGAGTCTATGGGCCTCTCGGCCTATAGCAGTTAAATCCTATTTTTGTATTGGCTCTTACAAGGTGTTCGACAAGTGGGAGAATGTTGGGAATTAAGGTGTCTCAACCTTGATAATTCTCTACATTTGTAATGTTTGTATTTATTATTTAATTGCCTATGTTGTAAATATTTGGAAATTCCATATTGTCATGTTGTGGGATGTGGCATGGTGATGTGTCAATCCTACATGGAATATAACAACTTGTTATTTTGTCCTCACATGAGGAGATAGGCATCCCACTTAGTGGTAGGAATATTCTGCCATGTGTCAGCATCCTCCATGTTGTGTAAGGAATGTTTGACCGAAATGGTTATGACGGATTCCTATGACAAATTTGTGACATGTAAGAGTCAGAAATAGAAGGTTATAAGATAGGTGATGACATGTGTCATGAAGCATCTTTGAATAAGGCATATTTGGGTGCCCCAAGGTGGAATATGACATGTTGTAAGAGAATATGCTATTTATAACATGTGTATGATAGATTCTCTTACAGTTGTAAGTTGTAACCGCTATGACAGATTCTATGACGGTCTTAAGTGTCGTAAGAGCATCTGTCATAGCCCATTTTGGAAATAGGTGACCCCTTTGGGATGGGAGTTGTGGACAAGCGTTAGGCACATTCTACAATGTTGAACAAGTGTCCTTGGCATGGGTTTTGGTCCATGAAGCCATATTGGATGCCCAGTCCAAGAAAGGTCCAATATTACCTTGTATTTTCTATATAAATAGGGGCTTGGAGATGGAGTTTGTATCACAGGTTTATAGGTGTTGTTATGCTGCTGGATTGACTTCAGACACAAGTGTCGAAGACCATTGAAGCTTGCATTGCAAGTTTATTGTAAACATTCTTTCAGATTTGTTAATACATTATGCAGGTTTCTAAGTGGGGTTTTTCACCTGATAAGGGTTTTCCCCACCGTAAATCTTTGTCTCTCTTCTTCTGTCTACTTTCTCGTTCTTTTGTTTTGCTACAATATCTCATGTTAATGGTTTAACATTTCTGTAATAGTTAGGATAAATTGTAATTTGCATAGCCCTCTCCTCATTAGGTTAGTGTAGGAAGCATTTTCCGCACACCTAGCTTCCTTTCATGTTGGCCCCATAACACTGTTTTTCTGTATTTTGTTGTTCCTTTGCATTTTTCCATGGCCTACAATACTGTCATATATTCTCATGCATTGAATGTTAAAGTAGATGGTGTTACCTCTATGTTGAAACAAATCTAGAGGAATTTCATTGTCATTGAAGGCTTTGTCAAATGTTTTCCTGTAACTGCCCTACTTTTTCCAGTTTATCACTGTTTTATTGTTGTTCCTCTTGGCTATACCTATCTGTACTACTCTGTCATGAGCTTGAATGCATGAAAACTTGAATTTCATGGAGTTAGCTTGCATTTTAATTGATTTGGGAGTGATTTCATTATGTTTGAAGGATTTTATATCTATTTTTCCAAAACTACTCATTTAGATAGGGTTTAGAGGGTTTTAAGAGATTTTTGTGAAATCGATGGTTTGGAAACCCAATCCTCAAACACCATGAACATGAAATGGATAAAATGAGCTTGGTTTGGCATGTTTTCAACTAGGTTTGATGTGCAGGAGCAAGGGATAAGTGTGAAGTGGAGTTTGAAGCCATGAAGGTCTAATTTCTTCATGCATGAGGTAATTGACATAGGTGGTTATTGGTTAGACAAGAAACCCATACTTGTAAATCCCAAAACCTATGAAATTGGTCTATTTGGGATGTGTCTAAGCTCATCAAAGTGGAATTTTGGTTGCGGGCTAGAGATTTTGTGTACTTCCTTTGTAAAATAGGGCTAATTGCCCTCTTGGATAGCAGGGACAGTCCAAACTTGAGGTGTATGTTACAAAACAACCTACCTTTCATGTTTAGTATGTTGTGTAACTCCATAATGGGTACTTGAAAAGGTATTTTTTTTGTGGTTTTGTCATGTCTTCTGAAAGTTATGCTTCAAAAACCTCTCTGACGGGGCTACAAAGAGATAAGTCAATTTGTGAAAGAAGTGGTATAAGGAGGTACCCTCAGTGCATTTTGATGGTTTTTTAAGCTTGGTATAGTCAAACCTAGAATTTCTAGGGTCCCTAGAAATTTTGGGAAAGCTCCCATATGTGAGAACCCAAAAATGGGGTTATTATGTAGTGTTGAATCCATGGAGAATGAGTGGACAGTCATGTCTAGTTTGAAATCAAACGATTGTAGTTTGGTCCACTGAGGCCTAAAAGGAGTTGTTTTCCCTGCCATCGCTTGTATCCTCTTCCTCCTATGTAGTTGTTTGTGATCATTTGTGGTCTTGTGTTGTGAGCTCTGCATCAGATTGTGAATCTCAATCTTAGGTTCTTTGAGGACATGCTAAGGTATCTAAAATCCATTGTCAATATGATAAGGGGTGAAAAGTGAAAACTTGGTTTATCATAGGGGTGGTAGATATGATGAGGTATTAAACAATGGGATCTCTTATTTCTTCTTCTTCTATTTTTTCTTTGTTATGTTGTATTATGTATGTGTGTACAATGAAATATTATGTTGGAGTATATGTGCAAATATTTCATTTGATAATCTTGCACTTGGCTAGGTGTGTCTAATATTGCCAAATAATTATATTTAAAAATATATGAGCTCATCCCCATAGTCAAGTGGGATGGACCTTTGGTTTCTACATGGTTGGGTGGTAGACTTACCATCATTGGTTTATGGAATGAAGTCTAATGATCTATTTGGGAGCTTGGTGAGCTCATAATTTTCATTTAATTAAATTGTTCCATTTTGTCATCATTAAGAAAATATATGAGTTAAGTTTGATTGTTACTTTTGAGTTAGTAGATGATATCAAAACATATCAATGCTTGTTCTTTAAGAATTGGTATGGGAATTTGTAAACTTATTCATGATTACCTTATTTGGAGGAAATACATAATAAATGAGTTAAAATTGTTTGAATAAATATGGTCTTTTAATGTAATTTTTATAATTTATGTATTTAAGATTTTATTTCATAGATATTTTAATGGGTGAATTTATGATTGTTTGATCCCATGTGCATGTCTTAAATGGTTTGGATCAAAATATATTACAAGACTTTTAACAAGTTGTTAATCCATGAATTTTTTAAGGAATTTGTTTAGAAATGTTTATGTTCAAAGAGCAAAGTCTTAGTATACAATTAGTGCAACTAGGTCTAGCTACATCTATTGCAGTGAGTTTATGATTGTATTTTATCAACAATTTTTATCCATTTTTATTATTTATATTTTTCATGTTCTAGGATGCCTACTATTCTAGAAGCAATGCAGTTGCTTATTTAAGTCCTATTAATTCTTAAAATTTATTTGACATTAAAATAAAATTGTTTTGAGGGTCTCAATTAGGGTTGCATCCACTTTCACTTTATAGAAACATCACTAAAGTTCTTTAACTTTATATTCCTTTTGGTCAAATAATTTGGTAGCCAATCATATTCTTGGTTTAAGACAATATGTTTTGATATATTGATCACTCTATTTGAAAATAAACATAAAGTTCTCAAGGAAACTTCTAAATATTCCTCTATCTATAATTATAAGAGGCCCATAGGCTAGCACTATGGCTAGCTAAGCATGCCCTTACTAAAGTTGAAGACCCATTTCTTTTTTTGGTGGAGGAATCAAACGCATGGTGGGACCTATGATGTAAGGTCCTAACATGAACCACTATAACCTTTGTCTACATGAGATACTTTCTACCCATGTGGAAGGTAGATATGGGGGAATCAAACTCATGACCATTATCATTGTTTTCCAATGGATTGACCATATATTCTACCCCTCAGGGCTAAGTTGAAGACCCCTTTCACTATTGTGCATGATCCATAATTTTTTGAATGAACACACCTTAGGATTACACTCTATTTATGATTCTAGTGATATTAAGGGCAAAGTCTCCCTTTGTATTTCGATGGGTTTGAACCTTTCAATAGTTATCAAACAATTCACTAGATAGTATTTTTGTTTGTAATATAAAGTTGTTCTTAGTACATCTATCAATGTGCCCATTAAAATGTATGGTGTAGTTGCTAGTTAAATATTATTCGCTAAAACACCCCCATCCCCTCTAACAACAAGGCATAAATAATACTAATTTTAAATAAAAGAAAAAAGAAACATATTTATTATGTAGGTGCGTATTAAGAGTAGGCCCATCATGACATTAAAAAGTTGCAAAATAATGTGGACACACATTTTTTTAAAATATCCTTAGGATATGAAATTAGTTGAATGTAAGGTGCATTGTTTGTATCATTAACCAATGGGTAAAGGTTGTTTTAGTGGGTCAATCCCATCTCTCTTGTCACCTGATGTTACTTTTATCTCACTTTTAAGTATTTATTTTCTTATTTTTTAAGAATTCAACAGATAGTTTTAAGAGGTTTTGGGAAAAGTCTTTGTATAGGTGAAATAAGTAAAAGAACATTTTAGAAGTATGTTAAATGAATAAAATCAATTCAATGTAAGTTTTTAATGGTGAAAAATATTAAAGTGTGGAAGTGTGGTTCATTATAGGGGTGGTAGATATGATGGGAAAAGCATATCTGGGTGCTAGGCCATAAGATGGAAGATAAGTGGAAAGGAGATATGTACTAAATGGTGGGACACTAGTGGCCATGGTACTATGAGGATGAGTAGTGGTAGAGGAAGGAGCAATGGTGGTGGATGGATCTATGGTAGGGGTGGGGATAATACTAGTTGCACTAGTCACTATAGAAGAAATAAGTTTATCCAAAACCAATTGCAAAGTTTTATGTCCATATGGTTTACTTGCAATCATATCATCGAACATATCCACTAGTTATTTAGGATGCTCCACACTAGCCACACTAGCTAACTCATTTACAAAATATTAATTATCTGCATGAGCATCATGATCATATACACCTCATTATTCTCATTATGAGCATCATAATAGATTATATTCTCATTGATTTGGCCCATGTTAGGTTTTGGATGAGCACTCCTTTTAGGTGGCATCAATAAAAGATAAGTTCAAAGAAATCTCAGATGGTCAGTTTTAAATTGTAATATTATAAATATCAATGGTATATTAGATCTTAAAATGAAACCCTAATGCAGTAGCCAAGAGTGAGTAGGGTGAGTAAAAAATATATCACAATAAAGCACACAAGCCCTAATAGAAAAAGATATATCAATGAATCCCAATGGTGTAAAAATGAAGAGTAGATCTAAAAATAAGGTGTAATCTCAAAAAAACAAGACTAAAAATTGTGATGTAGTGTAAACCCTAACAAGAAGGTTGAGATGTGTAGGATCAATCAGATTCACTAAAATGAAAAGGAAAACAATGTTTCCTTAGGGTTAATCCAGGTTAATCCAATAAAATGCATACACATGGGCATAAATCAACCTAGACTAAAGTAATTGATTATGGAGATAACATGTTTGAATAATTGAATACTAAGTTAGGGAATTGGATGTAGATGAAGGTGATACTTAACTTGATAATTGAAGAATGATGCTAAATGGATAAGATTCTAAAATTTGTCTGATGTTACAATTAGAAATAATGCCTCTTTATCAATGAGTTGCATGAAATTTTATACTAATCTTAGTCCTATGAGAGAACAAGTTCACATGTTTGGGATGAATTCATAGTTGCAGATCTGTACTTATGCTCCAAATTTGTTCAGGCAATTAGTAGTGTTTTTCTTTGCAACTTTTCTTGATATGAGACCTCCTCTACTTTATCTAAATTATTAGGGACTAACACTATTAAAAAATAGCTTAAAGGAATGTTATTATGTCACAAGGATCTTTATCCTAGATCAATCCCTAGAAATTAAACAATATAAATGACAATAGGTAAGTGCCTAAGTATGTAGATTCTTTATTCTTTTTGTTCCACCAAATTGAAATGCATCGCTATTGATTACTCCAATGCTCTCTAGAATGTATGGACATTAGATTATACTTGATTATTGGAATGAATGCATTGAATGTCTTTAAATACTAGCATATAACATCAAATTATGCCAAAAGAGTGTTTAGTCAGCTTGAGCCAGAGGGCGAAGGGGGCTATTTTGTGAATTTGAAATTGGAAAGAGACAAGTCTTCAACTATGGGGTCACCCCAATGACCACAAACTTGTTCAAGAAATGGAATAATAGTCAAATCTAGTTAGAAAACAACTAAATGTGGGTAGGTGCATAAATTTGTGATAAATATGTAGATAAGATGAATGCATAAGATTGTGTATAAATAGATAGAGTAGGGCTAAAGGTATAAGAATATGTTTGTGCAAATAGATAAACATGTTAGAATGTGCATAATACATAAAAAAACATTAAACATCATAAAATGTCAAACAAGTAAATCAAAATGACCACCATGTAAAGAATTCCAAAGTGTATTTTACACTAGATTAATTAAATAGGCATACCATGGAGTGGGAAATTTACAAAAGTAGCTTAACTTGGTAGAAGAGTTTTACTAGAGAAGTACCAAATAAATGAGAAACATGATTTAATTTAAAAGAGAATAGAGTTGTGAGGCAACTTTTGACTGATAAAATATTGTACCTTGTGGGATCAAATCTTTTTAACATAAACATTGAAGGGGGGCATCCATAATGAAAAAGTGAACAACATTATGGATATGTCATGATTAGGTAGGCCATGATGAAAGAAAAAGACTTTCAAAACAATTACAAGTAGAACAATTGACAATAACCCATCCTTGATTTTGCTATGCCAACTACTACCTAGCTAATAAGGTAAACTCACATGTTGGGTATGTATAAGTAAGCCACATTTGATTTTTACCACTTGAAAGGCTAGGTTAACTCCTTATGCAATCATGTGCATTCTCCAAGCCACATGGAACATCAGGACTCCAATAACTATTGTGTATCCCTTGCTAAACAATTTATCTACAATAGAATCTTGAACTAGGGAATCTTAATTAGAAACATTTTAACAATTAGGTAATGAGCCTTTCCAACACAAAATCAAACAATAAATAAAAATAAAAAAGTTATTAATAACTATAAACAATAAATGTTGTCCCCTCAAACCAACAAAAATCAATAAGCTCAACTATATATGCAATCTCAAAGTAAATCTAAGAGAGTCAATTAGTAAAACAAGTAGTAGGGAAAATCACCCAAAAGGTTTGGATTGAATTGTATAATAGTTAAGATATAAATTTACTCTTATAAAAATCTTCATCCATTGTTTCAAACATCATGTACTTAATTTAATTTCATTTCCCTCTTATATCAACTAGGACTTTTTGTCAAAATTTACACCTGTACAAATACATAATATCCCACATGTATGGGTGGAAGTCCAATCCCAAAACAACAAAAACTATGGAAATAAAAAACAAAATCCCTTAGCTCATTTATTATAGCTACAAAGATACAAAATAGATCTAGCATAGAGATTTTTTTGGAAAAAAAATACAAACTACAAATAATGTGAACTTCTCTTCCAAGTGTTCTCCAACCAAATTTAATACATCCATTGTAGGGGTATCCACATGTCTTGTTTACAATCAATACATATACACGATGAATATATCTAGCATCTATATGCTACATGAACAAATACTATTAATAAAAGTAAAACTTCTCTTTTGGGTAGCCTCCAAACAACGAATGACTGCCTACCACTGGGGGTGCCCCACACAGCTCATTCAGAACCGCTACATATAGCAAAGGAATATATTTTACCTATATAGTATTAACAAATAAAAATTACAAAGGAATTGAAAACATTTCTTTTGGGTATATCTATTGCTACATATCCATATGGTAAGTCTCTAGTTTTAGCATAAACACATATTGAATACAACAAGCTTATATTTCTCTTTCAATGTACATACAATGCCAAACTTTCCTTCTAGATTTGTTTGAAATACATATAGTTTGTGTAAAATGATTACACATACACAATCAGTGAATCCAAATAAATTTTGTTACTAAAGAAAAAATCTAGAATTTTAGTTTTGGGTTTTCTACAAATATAAGTCCCCTACATGGCTTGTTTAATATCCAACTTATAATTTTTTGTAATTAAATACATATACACAATGAATATATCTACTTATATTTTTCTCAAAAAATGGTATGCACAATGATTATATTTGGGTTAGATATTTTCCAAGAAAAGATGATGCAGACACATCCAAGCACTTGCAAGAAGGAATTCTAAAACTACTTTAATCTAGTCTATTCTTGTAGTTAAACACTCAAAACTAGAGTTGTACAAACACAATGGAGCATAGCATGGAAAAACATGGTATACATAACTAGTCCAAAGGAATATACAGCTATTCTTGTAACTTAGCTAACTCGCTCTAGAGAGGAAAACATAAATGAACTTAAATAAATAATTTATCGTAGAATATCCTTAAATAAAGAACTCACTGTAAGTTGTAATATAAATACAACGAATCACTTTTTTCTAAAATTCCTACCATGTACATAAGTCTCTTTCCTCATCCTAAAAAAACCTAATATGTTCTTTTTCCTATTCCACCTAAAATCCTTTCCCCTCACAAGGCACATGCCATCTCCTAATTTAACTCTAATTGTCTCAATAAAGTAGACATGTAACAATTGTACCCCAAAGATCTAAGCAGTTATAAACAACCTCGATAAAATAGAAAGAAACAATTGGTTAGCCTCCTGATTCAAAGGAATGAATTTAGATCATTCTCCCCTTATTTCAAAACTTTAAACCTCCTAGTTCAAAGCTAATTTATTTGAAAACAAACTTCAAGAAAATTAACACACTAAGAAATTTAAGAATTCAACTACTACATTTTTTGGTGATGCAAGATTGCTTTTACCCCAAGAGGCTTTTGCACCAAACATCCAAGTAAGAGTTTGGGTTAGATACCTCTTCAAATCATCACTCTTTTTCTTCTTTTGCTTCTAGCATCTTGTTGGATTAGAGTTCATCCTCCTTTTCTAAATTGTGTTCTTTCTCTTTTCCCAACTCCTTGTGGTACTAGAAGTCCTCTTCCATTGAAAACTATTATGCCTCTTTGCATCACTCGTAGCACCATCTATTGCACTTGCACATAAACCATTAAAAACATAAATAAAGTTAAGGGAATACAACTTTCCCATAAGTGCTTCCTCCTTCCTTGCATTATGCCATTTAGGCATGCTTTCCAATTCTTCTTTTATGAGGTCTTGGCCACTTGTATCTACATGGGATCCATAAAGCTTTGATTGTTCACAAGGCAACTCCTTTTTTGCATTGAAATCTTCAATACCGTCCCTTTCTTCAAGGTAACACAACTTAATAGCTTCATCTAACTCATCTCTCTTCATCTTCATTCCATTCATCTATCTCTTCTCTTTGAAACTCTTGGAAAATCACATTTAAATGTCTTCTATCTAGTAATATTCTTGCCAACTCTTCAAGGTATTTAATATTTCCCCATTCTAATAGTTCTATGGCTTGGATAATCCTTGACTCTATGGATTTCCTCTCTAAAAATAATTCTTTCTCAACAAAGTGAGTATTTATCCTCACCATTCTTTTTCATCTTCTCAAAACTCTTCAATGTCTTTTCTGTAAATCTCTTTTTTTGTCTTCTTATTATTGTAGACCTCATACTCCTCTGACATCCACAATAACTCTTCTAATTCAAACTCCAGAATTTTTGCAACTCCTTTTGTAGGTCCTTTATTTCCTTTAGTCTTTATCTTTTCCTTATTCTTTCTTCCAACTTGGTTATCCTCTTCCACACATCCTAATATAAATCCATATTTGAATTTTTTATCAAAACCCAAATACACAGCTACAACTTCTTCTTGTTTCCTCACAACTTTTACCTTTTGCACATAGTTGTTCACCATGAACAACACTCTAATCTTTGAGACTAGTGGTACACATTTTTCACAAAGATCCTATCTCCCCTATTCTTCTTAGACAGTGAACTTTTTTTTTCTCTTAGCATAGGATGCCTTCCAAATTGTGACAATCACTCCTACACTCAAGGATCTCTAGGCTCTAAATCTATATGTAGTCCTTCTACCCTTACTCCATAGCAATTCCATTCACATATTCTATAGAAGCTAAAGATTTGTTCATATCAGATTTGATCCACGACACACAAATTCATGGCCCCTTTATGAAATGAACATTCCATGAAGCCTCTTCATATAAATCCTTAAAGATTCAAATTTTCCCAAAAACGAGTCAAACCTCCAACAAATTTAACATTGTGAATGAGAAAATAAAGGGAAAAACAAGGCAAATTGCTACATCAATCCACTTGGAGGCAAGAGTTACACTGTCCCTTTATGTCCACTCCACAACACCAAGAAAATGTTGGCTAAAATATATATTAAGAAAAAGATCTACAATGTTGTGTCATGTAAAGGCCCCTTCTGAGTGGAAAGACATGAGCCTCTTTCATAGTGGAGAATGCAACTGGGCAATGTCATCTTCAAGCTATCACACTTGGTTTCCAATTCCTTCAAACAATCTAGTGTGTACTTGACCTTATTCTTAGGGGAGAGCAGAGACATAGTATTACAAACATAATATCAGCAACATCTTGGACAACACACTCGACATTCATATGCATTGTACTATTCACAACCAGTACACGGTTATATTTAGTCATAGAACCCAACAACCCAAGATTTAAAGTGTTCTAATACCAAACTGATGGATACATGATCCAATATCATATAAGTTGCATTTTGTTAAGTGAGAAGGCCTACCAAATTCTTACAATTATTACATCATCGAAGATGATTTACTTAAGTACAACAGAACTACTGTATCCTACGTATCATATATCTACTACCTATAATGGATGACTTGTCAGGTGCCAAAGTATTCTCCAAGATCAACCTCAAAAGTGGATACCATCAAATTCAAATTTGTGAAGGTGATGAGTGGAAGACAACCTTCAAAAGCAAGGATAGATTATTTGAGTTGGTAGTGATTCCATTCAGAGAGTTCAATGTCCCATCCCTTCATGCACAACATGAACCAAGTATTTAGATTATGTGTTGGTAAATTTATCATAGTCTATTTTTATGATATCTTGGTTTTTAGTAAAACTATGGATGGGCATGTAGAACATTTGAGAGTGGTTCTTGACATACTCAAAGCTAATAGGTTGTTTATCAACCATGAGAAGAGTAAATTTTGAAAATATAAGTTGGTATTTTTGGGGAGTGTTATTTTAGTATATGGATTGAGCATGGATCTAGAAAAAGTTAAAGCTATTCTTGAGTGGCCAACTCCTCAAAGTATTACCAAGTTGTTCAGAGCTTCCATGGGTTAGTGAATTTTTATAAGAGATTCATTAGAAATTTTAGTGGCATAAGTGCACCATTAATTGACTACATGAAAGGGAAGGTCTTTACTTGGACAAAGGCAACTGATGTGAGTTTTGAATAGCTCAAAAGAAAGGTTACTAAAGCACCTATTCTTTCCATACTAGACATTGAGAAACTTTTTATAATTGAGTGTGATGTTGCAAGAGTAGTTATTAGAAGAGTGCTAATCTAAGAAGGAAAATATGTGGCTTTTTTTAGCAAGAAATTAAATGAAGCTAAAAAGAGGTATATTGCTTATGATAAAAGAATTCTATGTTGTGGTACAAGCATTAAAATATTCGAGGCATTATCTTCTACATAGAGAATTCATTTTGATGATTGATAATCAATATTTGAAGTACATAAAATCATAGGGTAAGTTGTCCCACAAACATGCAAAATGGGCTTTATTCTTGTAGGCCTATACATTTTTTTGCATCATAGGAGTGGCAAAACCAATATAGTGACTAGCGCCTTAAGTAGAAGGTGTCATTTATTGGTTGTAACAAGTCATGGGTTGGTTGGCTTTGAAGAAATGAAGGGAGAATATACAAATGATTTATGTTTTAGCAACATTTATGCAATTATTAGTAAATACCATACAACTATGCATCCATTTGAAGACTACCTTTTACTAGATGGATTTTTATTTAATGGATCTTGGCTTTGCATTCCCTTTGGATTGAGGACAGAAAAACTTGTGAGAAAGATGCACTCAAATGGGTTATGTGGATACTTTGAAAGAGATAAGGCTTTTGGATTAGTGAGTGAGAAATTCTTTTAGCCTAATAGGAGATAATACATGGACAAGTTTGTTGTTGCTTACAGGGTGTGCCAAATAGCATAAGGAGGACATCAAAATATAGGCCTATACATGCATTTTCTAGTGCCAAAGGAACCATGGACTGATATTTCCATGGATTTTGTTTTGCGGCTACCACGATCCCAAAGGGTCATGATTCAATGTTTGTAGTGGTGGACCACTTTTCTAAAATGGCTCATTTTATACTTTGTAATAAGACAAATAATACAAGTCAAGTAGCACATTTTTTATTTATAGAAATCATGAGGTTGCATGGTATTCCAAAAACTATAACTAGTGATAGACACCAAAGTTTTAAGCCACTTTTAGAGTCTTGTGGAGAAATTTGGACAAGTTACAATATAGTCTAGCATATCACCCCCAAAAGATGGTCAAACAAAGGTTTTGAATAGAAGCCTAGGCAATTTATTTAGGTGTTTAGCAGGGGACAACCCACGACAATGGGATTTGGTAATA
Source organism: Cunninghamia lanceolata (assembly GCA_027924645.1). Lineage (NCBI taxonomy): Eukaryota > Viridiplantae > Streptophyta > Pinopsida > Cupressales > Cupressaceae > Cunninghamia > Cunninghamia lanceolata. The sequence continues at coordinate 444,324 of BSBN01000267.1, read as the reverse complement.
CCCCAAGCTAAGTTTTCCTATAATTCCAACATAAATATGTCCATAGGTATGTGTGCATTTCAAATTGTGTATGGCACAAACACTAAAAGAATTGTGGACTTAGTTGATTTACCAACAAACTCACATGTCATCCAACAAGCTATAGATTATGTAGAGAATATCTGTGAAATACATCAATGTAAGTTAGGCACAAACTGCAGTTCATGAATGAACAATTTAAGAAGAATGTTGATTTACATTGGAGGAGAAAGCTATTTTAGGAAGGAGAGATGGTCATGAGTACATTTGTGAAAGGAAAGGTATCCCCAAGGTGCCTACAACAAGTTAAATCCCAAGAAGATTGGACCTTGCAAAATCATAAATAAGATAAATGAGAAAGCCTACCAAATTGATTTGTCGAAAGATTTAGACATCCGTCCTATCATTAATGTTGATGACCTTTATTGACACTTAGTTGGGACTAATGATAATCAAGTGAAGAATGATGATCAAGTGAAAGATGAGAAAAATGAGAAGGAAAAGAACAATTGGACCAAGCACAAGTGCCAAAGAAGAAGAGAGAGAAGGTTGAACAAGTGCTAGATATCGAATTGGTGGCCACACAATCTAAATAATATAAGATATATTTTGTTAGGTGGGAAGGCCTGTAGGATTCTTATAATTCTTGGATCACCAAAGTTGATTTACTTAAGTACAATTGAACTACTCTATCCTATGTACTAGAACTAGGAGGTCTAGATTTTCTCAGAGAAGGGAAGGGAGATGCAGAGCATCTTAGTCAAAAATATAATTAGATTTGTTGAACTATTATATTTTTAACTAATTTTGAATAGTCCAACTGTCAATTAATGTCTAATTTTAGTTTGATAGAATTCTATTAGGGGAAATCTCTAGTTTTGTGATGAAGAAGCATCCAGGTCCATGAGAAATCTTGTATAAACCAAAAACATCTTAGGTTTTGTTTTTAGTTCCATTTAGTTTTGTTATCTTTCAGTTGGTTTTGATAGTTTTCTTTAGGAGGAATTTCATATTCAATTTAGTCAATTTAATGACATTACCTTATAGAAGGGCCAAATCGGTATCTATAGTTTCAACTTGGTGAAGTTTGGAGTCATTTGGTGCAATTTAGAGAATTTCAGCAAAATCTACAATTCATGAACTTAACTTTTTGCCAAAAGAACATGTTCATGAACTTTTCTCCCCGACAAAAAGCATTTTTCAAGGCTTGTTTCAGCCATTTTCTGAGTTCAAGAACTCTTCATTTTGCTGACAGAGATTGTCCACTTCCTTGATGGCATTTTTCTAAGTTCATGACACTAAACTTGTGGTGAAAGAGGTTTTGGGAGGATTTAATGGTTTTGCATAAAGTGTTTCAGCCATCTTATAAGATTGGTAAATTTGTTATATTCTAGAAGGAGCTTTCATAAGAGTATTTTGGCATATTCTTAAGTTCTTGAACTAATAGAATCACTAATGAAAAGTTCAATAGTTCATATACATGTTGATTCACCAACGAAGCAGTTGTGTGAAGGTTCACAAGAATACCAATTCACCGAATTTATAAGTTCACTGTTAGAAATAAATTTGTAGAGAGGATACCGGTCTGGATATCCGGTCCTTAGTTAGATCTTTGAAGTCAGTTTATACACCGGTCAAGTAGCTAAGATTGATAGCAAAACATAAAGAATAACAAAACAAAGTACCACATATAGATCATAGTAACACAACATAGGATTACCTGATATCGGCAGATCTCTGTATCTATATATATCAACAACAATCAAATGTATACATCATCTATCCATCCTCCGATAGGTCTAAGTCTCTGCCTCACCAGTTACATACATGACTTCTATGTCATCTTTTACATCAAAATCTATCATATATTATACTCCTATAATATATATATATACTATATCTATTACATATAGCGATGTGTTTCCTATCAACTCCGGCCTCCACATAGTGTGTGCTCTAGCTTCTGATCAGCTCTTCTTTATGCTCTGCACCCTGCTAACATCATCCCCCCCTCAAAATTATGTCTTGTCCTCAATACATGCAAAATCAACAGCTAAGTAGGACAGTCTTATAGATATGCTTGAGATGTACTAAACTGGTGTCACATTGCTTCTTGGCTTTAGCCAACATAGCTATTTGTCCTTCTATTTTTATGTATGTGCCCTTTGCTTCTTCTATACTTATCGGTATCTTTATTGTTTGTGTTGTTTTCTTGGCCTCTATAAAGCTGCTGGTCAAATTAGCTAGCCTCAAGTTGACCACTTCCCTCAATTGTTTTATTTGGAACTTTATTTGATCCCTTTGGTCTTAGTGTTGTTGATGTTTATTAAGAAATGTCTCCACCTATGCCCTTATCACCCCATCCTTATCTATTAGCGGATCATACTGGGATGCCACACTTGTTATTTTCTGTTCTAGGGCATCCGTCTAGTCTTTTATTGCTTTAGTAGATTGTGGCCATTTCAAACAAAATTGGTAAAGAATTTTAGCCTCCGCTATGCTCTATTTTATATTCTTGATGTGTATTTCTAGCTAAGTGTGTATCTTGGCACATTTATTTGTCATATCCTCCAATATTTTCTTGTTGAGTTTCTTTGTTACCTTCTTCTCTAGTTGGCTAGAGTACTCCTTGAATCCCTATGTTAATTGTTTCAGTTGCTCCGGCAAGGGTAAGGTAGTATCTCTAGGTGTCTGTGGAATTTCCTTGGCCAATGTATTCACCACATCCTGTGGCAATTCACTCTTGTCCACATGTTGCTTCAAAATTTCTACTCTTGTAAAGGAATGAAACACATCTCTCAATTGTAGCTTCTATAATGGGGATATTCTGGCAAGGTTTACTTGGCCTTCTACCATCGGTAATTGTAACAGTTATGGAGTTAATATGGGTTTTATTTTCTTTTGTTGCTCCAAAAACTCCTTGATGGACTCAATTGAAGATGAAGAGTCCTCCAGAATATCAGTTTGTTCTAATCCCCTTTGTTCCTCCATATTTTCACGTATTCCTTCTCCTTTCTCTTCCGCATTGTGTGTTTGAGGGCTCGTTTGTTTCTATTGTGTGGTTATCTCCTCCATCCTTGTGTTCTTCGGAGGAGGTACCCCTTGTGCAGATGTTTTCAAATGACTTCCCTCTTGCCTTTCTCTGTTCTATTTTCTCCTTCTGTCAATATTTTAGTGTTGTGTGGAGGTGATGGTGTCGGTTGTTGTTCTTGTTCTTTCTCCTTGATGGATTGATATATCTTGGTGGTTACCTCATCAGTTTCTTTTTGAATATTTTCCTTTTCCTTCTTGTTTCCTCCCATCAATGTATCTACTCTTTGTTTTCTCCTCAGCTCCATGGCTTGTACTATCAATGTTTTCTCCTTAGTTCTCATATATTATGCCATTGCTTGAACTATTAGTGTTTATTTTGTTGATAACTGAGAGGGGGGGTGAATCAATTATCTTAATTATTTCAGCTTTCTGAACTTTCTTATTAATTAATGCAACATCAATTCAAATAAGCAAACATAACCATAAAATGGAAATACACGTAACACAATATTTTAGACGTGGAAACCCTATTAAGGGAGAAAACCACGAGGTGATTAACCCAAGATTATATTCTCTGTTAGAAGAATAGAAATACAAATGGCACTTGCTAATTAGGGCACACTGCCCGAGCACACTGCTCACAAGAGGCTCACTACCTACAAGAGAATCATTGTCTACAAGTTGTAGGAAGAATAACAAGATCCTTGAACTGATGAGAAGCATCCATATATGCTGAGATTCAATTCTAGTTTAGGCTCAATACACTGATCTGCTGCACCTCATCCTTCCTCTTCTTTTGTGTTGTTATCCTTTCACATACCGAACCTTCCTTATTGCTTTCACTCTACTCTTCTACTTTTCATCACACTATTGCATTCTCAACACTACTTTCTCATCGAAACTCATTTGGTATATATATCCACACAAAGGATTTCATCCTCTTTCTAGTTGGCATCCGGAATAGTCAATATTTCCCAAACTCTAGTCTGTCGGCTGAATCCTTGCTTCCCAAGTAATGTGGATCAAAAAGAAACTTATAGAAGTTATCTAACAAGTCAGCCAATCATGAATGATACCTTAGGAATCTTTATTACATCGACATCTCATATAGAATAACTTCTGATGCTCTACCTGTAAGTTCTTCCTCTGTCTGTTCTACCAAACCGGACCCCAATACTTGAATGCTTATATCTCTTTACTCCTTCATCACCGGAGGCTCAATTCCTAGAATCTATCAATCAAGATACTCCTCTTGACTTCCCCAAGTCCATACTTTCCAAGGATACTTCCTCTGAGAGATCCGAACCTGACTGTTGGACCTTGCCACATACTTTATTCTTGCTTACCGGACCACAACACTCTTCAATCTGACTTCTGGTATAGGCACACCATGTCTTGCTGATGTGTGGGATGAACTTTGTTGCCATCAATGACAACAATCATGAGGCTCCAATGTGTCTCTTGCCGACAATCTCCTCCTTTGGCATTGATGGCAACACTTAATGAAAAATGACTAAGTGTTATACTATCCTCCCCCTTGGTTGATGCTCTCTTCTAATGTCCATTTTACCAAAGATCCCCCTTAGCTGGATTCCACATTTTTCACTTGTCCTCACTCCCCCTTTGACATCAATGGCAAAGGGTAGAGTCCGCACACCAAAATTGCCCAAAAATTTAACTATACTTGGCCACATAAGTATATGAATAGGTTATACTTACATATACTGTAATATATTTGCAAAGGTTGTCTTCAGCTGTACAACTTGTGTCGCCCAACTCTTCTTCATTCTGTCCAAAATTGAGATGTGACCACTCAACAGGAATGCAAAAGCTTCTACCCTCTTGAGATCTGTCAGATCACTGGTCTGGGTTGTGGTCTGGGCATCTGTTAGGGCCTCATGTATGGCCTCTAATTTGGGGATAATCATCCCTCTAAGCTCACCCATTCTGCTTATTATGTTCTTCCTCTTGTTCTCAAGCTTCTTAATCTCATTCATGATTACAATAGTTTGACATTCCTGATTTACTATAGAAGAGGAGAGAGGATCAAAATTTTGAGATAAACTTGTCAGTTTATCCTCTTGCTCTTTTACTTTCTTCTCAAAATCCTTGGTCACTTTAGGCCAAGATAAACAAAATTTGTAGATATCGCCGCCATCTTTAAGAGCATTTTCCAAGCTCTTTATTCCAATATCCATAATTCTCCTATCATTTGTTATTAAGCCTTGTAACTCCAAGAATCTCTTATCCAAAAACTCTTTCCATACTTTTGCCTCAGCTGACTTTTCCAACAACTCAAAGTGAGTGCTAACAGAATTAACAAGAGTTTTGAGATTACCAGATGTGGAGGCTAAAGAGTCCTTTTGGAAGGAAGGCATAATCTTCTCTAAAACACCGGATGTAGCTTCTATGAGCTCACAGTCTACCAAGTGAGAATTCAAAATTTTTTCTTTTGCCTTTGCTTGGGTGAAGGAAGCCAGCTTCATGGTTTGCATTGGAGAGAGGGAATCAAAATTGAATGCACCTTGAAGCAACTCCGGTTCATCAAATTCCAACAACTCCTTGGTCAAGAAATCTTTGACTACATCTGCTGTGTCTCTTGCCAGTGACAGGGTTTTCTTCTCTTCTGTAGCCTTAGCACTGTCATTTATGGTCTTTTCTGTTTGACCTTCTTCTTTTTCCTTTACTTCTACTTTCTCCTCTATTCTTACTTCTCCTTTAGATCCAGAGACTGCTAGGGAATCTACATTTATTTCTCCTTGAACTTCCTCTTTCGGAACAGAGGAATCCTTTTCCTTTACCTCTTCTTCTACCATCTTAGTAGATTCTTCTTTGTTATCTATTCCCAAGGGATCATTACCTAAATCCTCTATAACAGGAATATTGACTCTTTTATAGGCAGTTCGCAGGATTTCTTCTGTTTCTTTTGCCACTTTATCAGTTTCTCCAAGTATGAGCTGATTCATTCTAGTCTTACTCCGGAACTCATTCTTACAATCTTTGAAGATCATATCCATTTGTTTTGGAGTAATTAAAGGGCAGAGCTGAATAGCTATCTGTTCTCTAATCTCTAAGTCCTTAGCCTTAGCATTTTCTTTTCTCATTTTAAGTTCCTTTTCTAAACTTTTAGGAATTAGAGAAATTATTTCAATCAAAGATTTATTGTATATGTTCAAGTACTTAACTGTGGCTTCCTCCAAGATTTTTCTATCTGCATCATTATATGCATCATAGAATTCGAGAATTTTTTGCAAGTTCCCATCCATAGTAACAGCTTTGACTACATCATCTAGGGACAGAGTGGGCCTTTCAACAAACTCTTCTACCTCTACCTCCTTACCTTCACCGGATACTTTCTTCTTCTTCTTCATCTTCTTGATTTCTTCATCAAATTCTGTCTCTTCTTCATCTTTCTGACTGATATAAGACCTTGTGGCCTTTGTCTTAGTTCTTTTCTCTGCTTTACCGGATGATTTTGCTTCCAGTTTTGATGTTTTTGAGCTCTTGTCAGTGGTAGGAGCAGACCTCTTAGAGGATCTTGTCTGGGTGGAGGCTTCTACCGAACCACTTCCCTTTTCAGCACCTTCCTTCTCTTTCTCTACTCTTTCCCTCTTCTCCCTGTTAGCATCAAGTGCTTCTTTTGATATGCCAAATCTTTTGGCAACATTCTCTACTTCTTTTCTCACTTTTCTCTTTATCTCTGGTTGTCTTAACTCCACATAAATCTACACACTTAATTCTTCAAAGGTTCCAAACCTTTCAGCTTTGGGATCCTTGGGCTGACTTAGCATGTGTTGAACATGCAGCTCCACAATTTTCTCATCCACTTCATACCCCATAGGCATGATCCACACTGTTCTAGGTTCCACTGCCTCCATTAGGCACTGATCAGTTTCTACAATAAAGCATATTGTATCTTTATATTTTTCAACTACAAATTGGGGGATTCTCTCTCTTGCTTGCATCATGCTCTAAAAATTCTTGAAATAGCCCCAGAGAGCTATATTCTGTGCCTTGGCATCACCAAGCCCATGTATATAATCTCTGATCTGAATGGCTACAGGTCTATCATTCTACCATACCCAGCCACTAGATCCGAGAAGCTCATTCATGTAATAAAAGAATAAACAGGGTATCAAACCACCGTATTTGAAGGAGTTCTTCTTGTCCTTCTTTATCTTATGTAGATTCTCCAAGAGTTGGTTCAGAAGGAGCTCATAGAGATCATAGTCTGTATTCTTCCTCAACATTTCATAAGCAGTATATATAGCAGTTCCAAAAACTAAATTCTCCCTGCTGGAGTGATATATCTTATATCCAATTATCATTGATGCAAACTTGATATCCGGATCTGTGATATCCTCAATAGTCATAGCTCTTTTATCAAACTTTGATCTGGTAGCCTCACTGACAATTTGGTTTTTGACAGATTTGAGTGTAGGCTTTTCACCGGTTGAGTGTAATCCAGTTATTGCCCTAATGGCATCCTTAGTGATCTTAAATGGCATGTTCAACCACATAAAGTTGTCATGCATTCTGCTCAAGATATACCGGACCCATTCATCTTCCAGAAAATAGGGGAAATGAATGCACACTGCAAAATGTTTGTCCCAGATAGCTTTATACTGAGTTTTGAGTTCAAATGAGTCATCTATCAAATGCTTTTGATAGATATCAACCAACTTAGATTCCCCAAATTCTTCAATATTCGCATGAATATATGCCCTAACATCTTCTACATGCAGAACTCCATCCGAAATACTTGAAAAGGCGCTGAGGGGATCAATTTCTAGGGATTTATATGGATGTTTCTTGAACTTAGGGCATGGCCTCTCAGTGATCTTTACAACATTTGGTGTAGCCATCTTCAAAAAGACTTACAAAGAAATATTCAATAATGGAAAGTACCTTTTGCACGTTTAGGGTTCATGAAGAGATCTGGAATGATTCATTAGATGAATCGACTTTTGTAGATGACCTTTGATGGGCTTTAGTAGATTTGATGCAGAGCTCTCTTTCACTTCTTCTCGAATGCAGAATGAACAAGTGTTTGATAGGAAAACCCTTATATTATTCCGCAAACCCTAATACCAAGTTGAAATAAATTCTCAACTTAAGTCATTCCAGTTTTCCTAGTTTTCCTTATTCGAAAGACTTGATGAACTAGATCAATCTTGTTCTAAACATCTTGCAGATCTTTCATATTTTAACCATAGTTTATTTAGATGTTTCTCTTACGAACCCTTTGATCCGTAACTCTCCTTGTGCCAGTTTCGGCACCAATTAACTGGCTGGGGGAAAAAGTTTTTCCTTGTGTCTCCCCCTGAGCCAGAGCTCACTTTTTAATTTCTGGAAGGAATATCAGCACCAGATTCTGGTGCGGATCCATCCCCTACATTTTTTGTACTTCTCTTCACCCAAATCTTGTTCATCTCACTTTTAAATTCATTCACATTCATTTTTCCTTTTCCCTTGACTTGATTCTGATTATGATGTATCAGACCTCTTTTGTCTTGATTCCTGCTTCTACATAATTTAGCCAAATGACCGGATCTATTGCAATTGTGGCAAACAACATTTCTTGGCATATTTGATTGATGTCCTCTTGATCTACATTGATTAGCCATGTGACCCATTCTATTGCATGCAAAGCATCTACCATTGAATGAATTGTTCATTTGCATATTTCTGCATTAATGAGATTTGTGACCATACCTTTTGCAGTTAAAACACTGTCTAGAGAAGGATGTGTTAGTCTGATTCATTCTCCTTCTGCATTGATTAGCTTTGTGACCAAAGTTATTACAGTTGTGGTAGTATCCATTGAAGGATGGATATCTTTGAGCATTAGGTTGCCTTACCAGAGGTCTTCTAGGCCTGTTCCTTGAATTTTCTGATTCAAACTTCTTCTGACTGGATCCAGAGCTTTCTCCTTTCTCATATCCCAAACCACACTTGTCATTTACCCTCTTTTAGCTTTCAAGAAGAACTTCAAGTTGAGCAGAACTTATCTTGAATTTCTCTTTATATTCATTTGTTGTTTGAAGATCCCTTTTAAGAGAGACAATTTGATCCTCAAGTTTTTCTTCATTATCTTTAGCATCTTCAAGATCAGATTCAAGATGTCTGATTATTATATCCATCTTGTGGCAGTCTTCTGATTTCTCCTTCAGAGATTGTCTTAGATCATCTTCAGTTTTTCTTTTCTCTTCAATTTCTTGGGTAAACTTCATGACTCCTGATTCCATTTCATGTCTTACCATAATGATCTCTTTTGATAACTTTTCAAATAACTTGGTTTTCTCCTTTAGATCTCCATTTGTATCATTAGCTTCTCCTTGGCATGCCAGTTGCTGAAGTAGCTCCTTTCTCTTTTTCATAAAGAGACTCAGTTTCTCTTTTAATTCATTTATGAAATCATCATCCTATTTGAGTCTTTCCTTCAATTCATTGGACTGCTCAAGATCATCTAGGGTAGACTTAAGTTGCTCCCTCATACCATATACATCCATTTGAATTCCTAAATCTTCCTCAAGTTGTTAGGCTTAGTTGGGAGGAACTTGGCTCTGATACCAATTGTTGATAACTAAGAGGGGCAGGGTGAATCAGTTATCTTAATTATTTTAGCTTTCTGAACTTTCTTATTAATTAATGCAGCATCAATTCAAATAAGTAAACATAACCATAAAATGGAAATACACATAACACAATATTATAGATGTGGAAACCCTGTTAAGGGAGAAAACCATGGGGTGATTAACCCAAGATTATATTCTCTATTAGAAGAATAGAAATACAAATGGCACTTGCTAATTAGGGCACACTGCCTGAGCACACTGCTCGCAAGAGGCTCACTACCTACAAGAGACTCACTGTCTACAAGTTGTAGGAAGAATAACAAGATCCTTGAACTGATGAGAAGCATCCATATATGCTGAGATTCAGTTCCAGTTTAGGCTCAATACACTGATCTGCTACACTTCATCCTTCCTCTTCTTTTGTGTTGTCCTTTCACATACCAGACCTTCCTTACTGCTTTCACTCTGCTCTTCTACTTTTCATCGCACTGTTGCATTCTCAACACTACTTTCTCATCGAAACTCATTTGGTATATATCTGCACAAAGGATTTCATCCTCTTTCTAGTCGGCATCCGGAATAGTCAATATTTCCCAAACTCTAGTCTGTCAACTGAATCCTTGCTTCCCAAGTAATGCGGATCAAAAAGAAACTTATAGAAGTTATCTAACAAGTCAGCCAATCATGAATGATACCTTAGGAATCTTTATTACATCGACATCTCATCTGGAATAACTTTTGATGCTCTGCCTGTAAGTTCTTCCTCTGTCTATTCTACCAAACCGGACCCCAATACTTGAATGTTTATATCTCTTTACTCCATCATCGGAGGCTCAATTCCTAGAATCTATCAATCAAGATACTCCTCTTGACTTCCCCAATTTCATACTTTCCAAGGATACTTCCTCTGAGAGATCCAGACCTGACTGTTGCACCTTGCCACATACTTTGTTCTTGCTTACTAGACCACAACACTCTTCAATCTAACTTCTGGTATAGACACACCATGTCCTGCTGATGTGTGGGATGAACTTTGTTGCCATCAATGACAACAATCATGAGGCTCCAATGTGTCTCTTGCCAACATATTTTCCTTAGATGACTCATCATATAAAGCAATGGTTTCTTGTACCATACCTATATTCTACATGGCATTGAGTAGTGCATCTAGATTATAGAGATCATGTGCTAGATCTTTTGCTTGTTGTTGTGTTGGTTTTTCCTCTAGTGTCTGTTATGGTCCTTTTCTTCTTTTTAGCTTGGATTCTTGCTCATCCCCTTCTTCTTTAGGTGCAATCTCCTCCAGTATTTCTTGAGTTTTCTTTCTTTTCACCTGTTGCTTCTACTGGGGAGCCTTCTTCTATGTGTTCTTCTTCATTCCAGACAAAACTTCTGATGTTGTTCTTCCTCCATATGACATGGTAGAAGATGATGTCACATGTGATGTTGTCCTCTCTGATCTTCTCACTATCGGAGCCTCCTTGGTAGGCAAGGGAGATGATGTGGCTAGTTTTGTAGTTGACGTAGTTCCTTTTCTTGGAACTCCCCACTATTTATGTAGCTTCTCTATGTTCTTGTCTAGGTGTTCCTTATCATGCTTTTTATGTTGTTCCTCCATCACCTCTGAATAAGTGCCATATATTTCCTCACTTGTATCCTTGGGTTTGTTAAGTAGATTTTGTGCATAGGCATTAGCTTCTACCGCAATTATCTCATAGGGTAATTAAGGTACCCATGTTGTTCTTGGCTCAACGGCCTCAATGTATGTGAAGTCCTTATCTACCAAAAATGTAATGTGGTTGATGTATTGCTTGACTATTCCATAAGGGATTCTTTCGCTTGCCCTCATCTCTTCTTGTAGGGTTTTGAAGAAACCCAAATATGTGGCACTATATACATTTGTATCGAAAAACTAAGCTATATGCTTTTTTACCTCTAGCCCCACTGATATGTTTTGTTGCCATTGTTTTCCCTTAAACCCTAATAACTCATTCAAAAAATAGAATGTAAGGAAAATAATCAAAGTACCATACCGAAAGTTATAATTCGAGTCCTTAATCTTTTGTAGGTTCTCTAAGAGTTGTTGTTGCATCACCTCACAAAAATCAAAATCCTTGCCCTCCCTCACCATTTGGTAAGTGGTATGAATTGCAGTGGTTGTGGTCAAACCCTCCCAATTGGCATAGTAGACCTTGTATGCAATGCCCATGGTGGCATATTTCACTCCCAGATCTGTGATATCCTTCACATGTGTATTTTTTTCCATTTGTTTTTGCTTCGGTTAATTCCCTCACTAGATATATTCTAATGGCCTTCATTGCCAGCACTCAACCTAGTGACTTCCCTAATGGCTTCCTTTGTGATTCTGTAGGGTTTGTCTAAGTATATGAATTCATCATGGATTCTTCTTAGGATGATCCTTACCCATTCATGTGCATCTATGAAGTCAGGGAAATCCTTCCATACATCCAGTTTCTTCTCCAGTATGTTTGCATATTCAAGAAAATATGTTGTGTCTCCCAACTATGTGTTGGAAAAGTGGTTGTTGTTGCACCAAAGATTGACCTATTAATGCCCAATACAAACACAAGAGTTAATGAATCCATGGGAGGCAGTTAATCCTTGTCATGAACCCAAGCGTTGCATTGCACATCACAAGGAGACCAAGGGCACACTCCTTGCAACAATCCCCCTAGCGCAAGCGAGAAGTTCAAACCCCTGGCCCAAGCTCTGATACCAATTGTTGGAAAGGTGGTTGCCATTGCACCAAAAGACCAACATGTTAATGCCTGATACAACCGCTAGAGTTAATGAATCCATGGAAGGCGGTTAAGCCTTGACACAAACCCAAGCATTGCACTGCACATCACAAGGAGTCCAAGGGCGCACACCTTGCAACACTATGTGTCCCTCAGCTCCTTCAATTCATGTTATTAATCTTTTCCAAGGTGTTGTGAATATATTTCCTCATGTCCTCATGTATACCACATCTATTAGCACATTCGAGAATGCATCATCTTTATCTACTTCTAGGGATTTCTAGGTGTACCTCTTGAACTTCAACCTTGGTTTGTGTGTGATGTCGATTAGCTCAGGGGTTGCCATTATGTATACTCTAGTTGCCTACATGTTGCTACTCTTCATTGCTTCATTTGAACTGCTTGATTCTTTTCTCAGAGCTCAAATTTTTCCAAAGTATGAATGCAAAGTGAGGTTCCTTGGGTGTGATTAGGGTTAAATACCTTTTCTTTTTGCCCTAATTTTCCCTCTTTCCCTTTTTATTTTCTCCCTTCGTTACTTTATGTCTTTGTTTATTATGACTTAAGTTATACTCCTTGTTAGTGGCTAGTCTCTGATACCCTGTGTTTCCATGGTAGGATCTCTCTGCAATCAATTTATTTCTTCTGAATATTGATGATCTAGAGGTTTGGCATCTGGAACAACCTCCCCATGATGTTTTCTTTGCATTTTGTCCCCTTTTCTTCTTCCTTTTTTCTTGTGACTGTCCTATCTATATTTCTGGTAACACAGTCATCTTGATATGTTAGTTCCTCTACTTCCTTTGCTTCATTTTTTGTGATTTCTGAGATATAAGCTTCTTGTCCCACCCTAATGTGTTGCAAGTGATTTGTAGTGGGTTTTGATGAAATGTGGAGGATTGAAGTATGTCTTCTTTTCTAGTCCTGATCATGAATATACTCCAGTAGCCAAGCATTTTTCTTGTTTTTTGTTCTAGTTCTTCTCTTAGCCAAGATTCGAGACCTTCCTCACTATCTATGCTATAGTGATCATCCTCTATCTCCAATTCTCCCTTAGAATTAGGTTCTTTTGTTGTCTCCTCTACATCTAACCTTGAAAATGTGTAGAGATTCTTTGCATCCTTATCACTGTCTTCAATCTGATTGACTTCTATATATGCTTCCTCCATTGATGATTCTAAAGGAATGTTGACAGTCTTGTTTATCATTAGCAAATGATAGCTCTTCTTCCTGGGAGTCTATGATACCATTTGCATCCACAAACCATCTCAACCCTAAAAGTACACTAAAAGCTTCTCCTTGATCCTTCATGGCTACAAAATTGAAGTTTAAGACATGTTTAACTCTCATTAGGTTAACTTCCACTTAATTCCATGTTCCCATTTTCTGCATTTTGGATCCATCTGCCAAAATTGTATTGTAAGTTGTCTCTGTCAGCTTAGTTTTCCTAACTACTCCCAAAGCTTCTTTATGATCATGTTGACATCGACTCCCAGATCTATCATGACATTCTAGACCTTTTGTGATTTATGTGAACATCAACCATAAGTGGTTTTGTCTTCCATTCTTTATTTGTTCTTCCCATCCTCTAGAGTTGACTCTTCTAACCCTGCTCCTTATTCCAGTATTTAGAAAATTACTATAGTTTCTCAATAAGTCTGTGTTGTTGTGTCAATTGGGCTAACTGCTTGAGGGCTTCTACTTCTCCTTTGGTCAAAACTACTTATATTGCTTCTCCTTTTCTTGCTCCTTCCTTATTATTTGTACAATTGCCTCATGTTGTTTCTTAGAGGGAACAAATTCTGTTTCCTCCTCACTATCTTCCTCTTCTGTCTCAATGATATACTACCTTCCAGTATTTTTTCCTTGTCTTGTCAATACCATAGATTTCTCCTTCCTCCTTCATCTATCTTTTCCAGTATGTTTTGGCTTATTTCTCCAGTAGTACTCTTCTTCTTTGGTAGATTCAGTTGAAGAGATGTATGTTTCCTCTCTTCTATTCTTCTGGAAAGTTCTTGCTCCTTAGCCCTTTGGTTTCCTTATGATCCTAGCTTCTTTTTGGTTATTCATGTTCTATATCTCATCACTTTTAGATTGTGGTTGTGCATTTGAAAAGTATTGTTGTGCTCTATCACAAGAAAATAAATCATGCTCTGTACTGCTACAAAATGAACATTGTGTTTTCCTTTTAGCCCAACATTCATTAGCAAAGTGTCCTAGCTTACTACAATTGAAACATGTTGCATCCTCCCTCCTTCTTTGACTTCTTCCATGGCTTCTACCTCCTTTGCAACCTCTAAATTTCTCTCTATCATCATTATTATAGCTATTCCCATTGGATGAACCACCAGAGTTTGAATTTTCTATTGCATTTACATTCCTCTAATTTCTCCAATTTGGTTGTTTCTAGCCTTGATCATGTGAATTTCTTTCTACATATGACATGTTGTTTCTCTTCATCGAGTTTGTGTACCATGTGTCTTCTTCTTCATCAGAAAATTCTCTCTTCCACCAAAAGTTCTATGAAGGACAGTTTGGTGTTTCATGGTCATCCCATTCTCTGTATAATCCACAATGTAACATCATATTCCATAATGCTCAATAATTAACATAAATATTCATCTTATCCAAGAATTAGAATACATCATGATTATCCAAAATTAGAGTTAAACAAGAATGAATCATTACCATTTTAGTAATTAAGCATGTTATTCTAAACCAAAATATAACAAGGCTTTCAATTACAATATCTAATTACATCTCATTAGTGACTAACCTTCACTATGCATGTACAAAGTTATGCTCAAGGCATCAACTATCAAATATACATAATAATTGACTATCAAGTCATATAATGAGAAGCACTACATCTGGAACATAGGGCATATGTCTTCATAAGCCTCATCTTGTCTCATGCTTGGGAAGGAGAGAATCATCTAGGTGCTTTTCCTCCAACCACAGACTGGTGGTCCCCCGCACAACTTCCTACCTGGAAGCGGCCCTACCCTTCATAGAAGGTATAGATATAAGGAACTGTTAGGTTAGCCATCTGAGTATCTGGTGTTGTGTTCTTCATAATGTCTCTCGGTCACACAACTATAGATCCACTCTAACTATGTATGAAACTACTGGAGACATTATGCCATTTGGAGCACTGTGGACTGACAATGCATACATAGATGAATGCATCACTTTGGCCAAAGATTTACATACATAAATGTTACGCAATGAATATTGTCATATGTCCACCACCTCAACTAGACTTATAACATGCCATGTCCTACAGTAAACATAATTTGACCCTTTTTGGTCTAGAACAGTTAAGTTCAAATTGTCTTAGTCCATTCCATGGACATTCAACTTCTATCTTGATAACATATTCTTAAGGTTATTGTTGCTTAAGCAACCGGGTACTAGTGACTCCATGCCACTTTGTCCCGCATTTGTTTGCAGAAAAAGGTTTAATCATGCTCTCAACACTTAATCATACTGGCTTAGTGTTTACTTTGTTTACCTCATCTCAAGGTTTACATTTAGGTCATAATGTCAATGGGTGAACTTGTAGTGACTCATAGAGTCGATTCCCTTTAACAAGGTTCAATCTTAAGAGACCTTCTTGATACCAAATTCTTAAAGAAGTAACTTAGCCATTCGAAAAGAAGGCATTCATGTACTATTACACAACATGATCTATGATGGCAATGTTCTATTCTTGTAAAAGAACATTCAATGAATAACTTTCCGTTAAGGAAGTATGGCTCAAACCCATAGGATCCAAAAGACAATAACATGTCCACAAGAACCTTCTCGTTACCATGAGAAATCATTTAGTATCAAAATACAATACATTCACAATGAGTGTCATTACATGCAGTCGAAGGTTTACTTCATTCTCTTCGAGGTGATAAGTATAATGTTAAGAACAATAGTTCAAGAAAGGCTTTTCCATCAAGACTGGAACAATCTTCATCATAATATGGATTGGTATTACATAGTTAACATAAGTCTATAACACAGTATGATTTGGCCTTTCTTGCAAGGCTTTGGTTATCGATAACATAGGCTGATGCCTTCGGCTATATCACAATCATTGAAAGCATAGTCGCCCTATCAGGCCATACATATAAAACATCTTCCAAGCCTTGGCAACTATCACAGTCATTATGAAACATTATAACAACACTTCTAGGCTTGAAAGTTACCAATCATGAGTTAATAAACCTACACGGGTTTATCACAGTTAAGAAATGATAAAACCTCTAATTAAATATAGTCATCTTAATGATGACAAGGAATTATTGACATCTAATAGGGTTTGAAACCCTGCCATATGGCATACCTTAGGCTTCATATGCACACTCATTTGTTGCAGCTTGAAGTTGGTCAATCTTTAACTACACACACAATATATTATCTGCGGCCTTAGGAAAGGTGGTAACAGTTATCATAACAAGAATATACAATATTTAGCAATATGAATGAGATGGCTTCGTAAGCCATTGCATAACAATGCAAGTATAACGTGGGTCGACATAGTCAATGTTAGTACTCATTTATGTTTAGGGTTTTAAGCTTGAGCATTTGCAGGTTTTTTTCATCCAAACCTTGAAATTTCTGAATCTTGGGGCCCTGCGTTGTTTTTCTATTTTGATGATTGACCTCCTATGGTGGGTTCTCGGTTATTAAGTTTTATCCTCATGCCTTTGTACTCATAGGTTGACTGGCCTACATGCAATATTTTATCGCCTTTTCCCATCATACATGAAAATTGTTAAGTTTTTGTATGTGCAAGTGTAAATGTAGGTTGGGTTTCTTGCGAAATCTCAATCAGCTTCCAGAAATGGTAAAATTTTTTGAGTTATATGCATTTCTAAGTCTGTATCAGGTTGCATATACACTGGGAGAATCTTCTGAAAGATTTTGGGAATATTTGCCATTTGTATATTAGCCCTGCTTGTATATCAGACTTGTATGTAGAACATGCAAGTAAAATGTACATTGAAAAAGATACAAAGGCCCGCGACATGCAAAGTGAACAGTGTAGCGGATATACAAATGGGTTTGTATATGTTCAAACATACAAGAAAAGATGCACCGCAGGCATATTCAAGAGAGGATTCCTTGTTTGTATGTGCAAGTCAAAAGACACAATGGAAATGTACAAAGGCGGAATATACATAAAAGATTCCCTACTTGTATGTTTGTGTTTGTATATTCAGCATACAAACAAAATATACAAGCGAAGGTACAAAGGTCAAGATGGGAGCCGGGCCCGAATATGTTTCCAATCTGCTTCATAAAATTTGACTTCCGCCTTGTATGTATAAGGAGAATGTACATGCGCAGATACAAGGCAATGGAGGAATAAAATGCAGTGAATAAATATTTCAGGTCCGTGAGTTGTATAAAGCACTTGTATATGCTGGTATATAAGCCGATGTGCAATAAAGGGCATACAAGCCGGATTTGAACCGATTTTCAAATTGTTCTATAAAATTTGATGTTCGACTTGTATATAAGATAGTTGTATATGCATTTGGGCTTGCATATACAAGGGAAAAAAGTCGGTGATAGAGGAGTGAGGTGCTCATGTGGCACGATATTATTGGTTTGTGACTTTTCAAAGGTGTTGTGAGCCATTTATCTCAAGCGATGGAATCAAAATTGACGGCCATCTGTCAATTTCATGCAGCGATGGGTTTCTTTATATGCGACCGCATTTTTTGAGCGGGAAACTCCATGGGCACGCTACTGCAGGTTTTAAAGAAGGCTGCGGGTAACTGAAGTAGTAATGGCAGATGTGCGGAAGATGATAGATGGAGTTGACAGGTTCAACCACCTGATTTAGGAAGAGGATCTCCATGCGGTGACACTTTTCCTGATTCCACCTGCTCCCTCTTTCTTGTCCCTCTACTACTTTTATTATTTTGAGTACCATTTCTCATGCTTGGTATTTGGAGGAAATTTTTATTTTGCCTTGTAATTAATTTTGTTGAGTACAGTCTTGGTATAAAAGCCAGACTATGTTACTCATTTGTTGTTGAAAACTAGACAATATTTGGGTGTTATGATAAGATACAACTTCATTGGTGGCTCTGTCTTGGCTGTCTTGTGAGTTTATGAGTCTCATGTTGTATGTTTCATGCATGAATTCACTGGTTTCATGCTGTTTTATATGAGAAATGCTTTGTGCATGTGTTTAATCATTTGTCTCCAAGCTGTGGGCATATTTTCTTTTGAATCAAGATAACTAAGGGTTATTAAGTTTTAGGAATATAACTCTTCTATATTGAATGTTTAATCTCCTACTTTTGTTCAAGGAACAAATTAAATGTTTTAGGTTAACCATTGGGAAAATGTGCTGCAGTAGGGATACCATTAAGTATGAATGATTAAGCACTTAAATTTTGGGAAGTATCTGTAAGACAGATATTAAACAATCCCCTTGAAACTCAGTCATTAATATAAGTTTATGTGTACAGTCACATGTGTATGTCTATTGACTCCGAGCCCTAGAATGGCACCGATCTAGGCTTGTATTGAGGTTGCAACACAAAGTCTCAGTTTTACATCCAAACATAAAATCAAACTCAAACTTCATATACAACCATTAGGACTTTAGAAGTAGTTTTAGGACCGAAATCCTCTGTCTACAACTGAATATAGGCTCAAAGCTAGCCCCTTTGCACTTATTCCATAGTTTTGGTCTACATAAAAGAGGATTTATCTGCTTTGTATCAACATCCAAGTAAGTTCATGTGCATGTGTCATAGATGTTGAATAGGGAATACCCCCCTTAGTTCTACAGAGCCTAAAGAAGAAGAGGAGATATTTATAGAGTCTATCTCCTATACTGTTGGCCCCTGGCCCAGGGATCCTATTGATCATGATGGCTACCTTGTAGGGATAACTGGGAATAAGCATCCAGTCTGGGAAGAATACCAATAGATTTTGGCAACTCTACTGGGGAGGTGAAGTGAAAGTATTATTTTTTCATCCCTGGTAAATTATTGCCTATCTGAGTTGCAACAGATTTTGGTGACTCCGTTGGGGATACTTTGTGAAAGAACCCTGATTTTAAAAGAAAATATTTCCTAATTATAGGTGGTGACTCTGAACCAATCTCCCAACCAGTAAAGTAAAAAATTTTATGCAAGGGAGAAGATCCCTATGTAATTCTCTATCTGTAGAATTACCTAGAAAAATGATGTACAGGAAAAAAGGGACTACTCAAGCTAGTCAAGAGGGTTCTCCCAGAAGTAATGATAATATTCAAGAAAACCTAGGATCTTTAGAGCGAACAATACCTTATTTTTCAAACACTGAGGCTGAGATCCAGAATGTATATGAAAGACAGCAGGGTAGTGGATTGAGAATGAGATCAAAGGTGTTTCAAGAACGCCCTTTCCATGATTCCCCTGATAGATTTGAAGAAGCTGAATCCCCAAGGGATGATAATGATGATCAAAATGTAATAAAGTCTTCCTCTTCTATGCCTAGAGAGGAGGAATTGGCTGAAGAAATTAAGAGCTTAAGGGTAGAATTAGAATATTTATAGGTAGTGAAGATCAGAGATGACACGAGACAGAAAGTGCATGCTTTGAGACTTGCTCAGAATGATTCAATTCCTACCCTTGAAAATGCAAATATGCAAAGAAATCAGCAAAGAAATGAAGTCCAGGATCAACATAATGATCAGAGACAGAATGTGAAAAATGCTAGAGCACCATTAAATAATGTAAGAAATTAGAATGCAAACAGAAATGCCATTGCTAATCAATTTGGTAGACAGCCTATGCAGCTAGACAAATTCAGGCAATTAGTTTTTGAGGGCATTCCTGGTTACTCTAACCCAATTGACAAACATGTGAGGCCGCAAGTGCCTAAATTTTTAGGAAATAATATTGTGTCAGGAGAAGATCACTTAAAATCTTTTCAGAATATCATGGACAACTTTGAGGTTGAGCATGAGGATGTTTTTATGAAATTGTTTATGCAATCCTTAGTTGATGAGGCTAGAGAATGGTACAAGGATCTGCATGACAGAAGTGTTTCATCATGGTAGGACTTCAGGAGAATATTCAAAGAACAATATGGTGAGAAAACTGATCCAAGTTTCTTTATTAATGAATTCACTGGCATTACCAAAGGATCAAATGAATAGGTTGCTGATTTCAATGCTAGATTCATGAAAGTATTGAACAAATTGCCACATCACCTAAGGCCTAATGAACCTATGTGCATAGTGTTGTACATAAATGCTTTTGATGCCAAAATAGCTTATGGGTTAAGGGATAAAGGTCCTCACAGCCTCAGAGATGCCTTCAAAATTGCAACAAATATTGAAAATAATAGAAAAGCATCTGGTAAGACAAATAGAAGAGATGATGTAAAAATTCTTCAAAATCCAAATACAAAATCTTAGAGTGTTCAAGACAATGCATCTACTTTTGAGGATAAATTAGATAAGTTGACAACTATTGTCAAGGACCTGAGTTATAGAATGGCTAAAAATGAAAAGAGAGTTGGTCCTGACAGACACGTTTACCAAAGGCAGAAAAGAAGACCATCATTACATGACATGCCATATAACACTAATTGGCATAATGGTAAACCCATACTCCCACAGAGCAATGCAAATCCAAGGGCTCAAAATGCTAAGGAAACACCTGACCCTTTGAAGAAAATTGTTAATATGATCGATGACACCCCATGGTGTATAATATGCCAAATGCCTCACTCATAGTCACAATGCTTGATTGCTCAGTCCTTGTACAACAATGTTGTTGCATGTGATGAATGCAATGAGCCGCACTGCATGGAAGATGACAATGTCAATATGTTGTCTACAAATAGGGAGTATCCCTTTCATAATGCTGATGCAAATGCAAATGATAAGATTCAAATTTGCCAGCAATTTCCCTGTGATGAAGATGAGGAAGACAATTATGCCTATGCTCAGGATTCACACAAATTTTTGAACAACTTTAGGAGACCTTCTGATGAAGAGATAAGAGCCCTCACGGCTGCAGCGGTGGCTCAAGTCAAAAGCAATTACAATCTCAGGGGTACAGCTCAGGTAAGCAACTCACACCAACCATAGAGTACTTTTATAAGCCAACTAGTGCATAGTCATAAAGGGACTGAGCCACAAAAGAACCAATGGAATACTACTAGGCAAAACTTTAAGCAAAAAATAGGTCATGATCCTCAAGGACCAGAAAATAGAATTCCCCAGGTTGAGGATCAAAGCAAAAATTTTCAGATTAAGAATGACGGTCAAGGAGCCACAAAAATCAAAGTTGGGTCATCTTAGGATAGAAATAAAACCATGGATTAGGCCACAACTGTTATTCAAAATTATGCTCCTTTTGACATAGCTCAAGTCTTGTCTCAAGCAAAATTCTTCGTTCCATTGATGGAATTGATGAAAGTTGAAGAGCTCAGAAATAAGGCAGTATCTTTGATTTCTGGAGTATCATGTCAAGCCGAGCAAAATGATGAACCTCAGGGTAAGAAACAAGCCCTGTGTATTGATGAAGATGAGGTTCCTAAGGTGTATCTTGGGATGACCATGACAAAATGCCCTTCACAGGTTGAACCATTTTATGTCTCCCTTGTCATAAATGGAAAAGTAATTAAGAATTGTATGCTTGACTTAGGAGCATCAACAAATAGCATGCCTTTGGCCATCATGCAGCAAGCTGGATTAAAGATAGATAAGGCATGTGGAAAGTGCTATGCCATGGATGCTAGGGAAGTACCAGTCATTGGAATCATGAAAGATGTTGATTTTAGACTGGCGGCATATCCTAAAAAGACTTACAAAATGAACATAACAGTTGTTGATATCAAGCCACAATATGGCATGTTGTTGTCACAAAGATGGGCAGTATTGATTGGTGGAAGTACGCAATTGGACTTGTCGTATGCTATGATCCTTATGAATGGCAAGGATGTCAAATTGATCAGAGAAGAAAGATCATCAGAAATAGTTGAGGACCAGGAGTTAGAGGAGCATATATGCTTTGTGGATACTGATTGTGAAAATTTTAGAGTTATCTCAGATGATAAAGGGGGTAAAGAGGGAGATATGTGCATTCAAGAGCTTGACCAAAAGGGTCTTTGTACCTTGTATTTTGATGGAGCTTGTTTGAAGGAAGGCTCTGATGCTGGAGTTGTGTTTCTGTCTCCAACTGGTAAGCTTCTAAAATTCTCATTCTTGCTGAAGTTTGCCTGTACAAATAATATTGCAGAGTATGAGGCTCTGTTGTTAGGATTGAATGTTGCTCTGAAGCATGGAATTAAGATGTTCAAAGTATTTGGGGATTCAGAGTTAGTTGTTTCCTAGGTTAGAGATAAGTATGCATCAAAGAATGAGAGGTTAAAATAGTATAAGCATGTTGCTTGGGATACAATTGAATTGTTTGATGCTTTTTCAATAAGCTGGCTAGAGAGATCAAAAAATGTCAGGGCAGATTTTCTAACTAATGTAGCCATAAGGCCAGATGACGTCACTCTATCAGATGTAACAAATGTTGAAGTAAAGCTTATACCTGTAGTGCCAGATAATGTATGCAGCTGGCAAGTATTTGATGATGATAAGGATTTGCTAAGATTTATACATTGTATTGATGAATATGAGAACCAAGAAATAGATTTTTAGAATCTTGTAGAGGTTGTAGATGGAAAAGAAACCCTCTTAGGGAAAGAAATAATTCAACTCAAGACAAATAAAATCCCTAGAGGGCTGGTTGCTTTAGAGAGAGCTTTTGACAATAGGAACCAATTTTTTACAAAGGCATCTGCAACAAATAAGAATGATTTGGAGGAGATAAACTTGGGGGCATTTCATGCTCCCAAAAAGGTATATATTGGCAAACAGCTCAAGCCACATATCAGAACTATGCTGATTGCATTACTAAAAAAGTATAAGCATGTTTTTGCCTAGTCATATGAGGACCTGAAAGCTTATAGGGAAGATTTATTTCAGCATAAAATCCCTTTGAAGCCTAGATCTAAATTATTTAGACAAAAGCAGAGACCTATCAACCCAACCTTAGCTCCTAAAATGTAGGAAGAACTTATGAAGCTTAGGGAGGCTAGAATAATCATGCCTATTAGGCACTCAACTTGGGTGTCTAACCTTGTCCCAATTAGAAAAAAGAATGGTGACATAAGACTTTGTGTGGACTTTAGAAATCTAAATGTGTCTTCTTTGAAGGACAATTATCCATTGCCAAACATGGAATCCATGTTATAGAAGGTGACTGGCTGTGAACTCTTATCCATGATGGATGGATTTTCTAGGTACAATCAAGTGAAAGTAAAAGAATCAGAACCATTCAAAACTGCCTTCACCACCCCATGGGGAACCTATATATATGTGAGAATGCCATTTGGACTGACAAATGTAGGTGCCACATTTCAAAGGGCAATGGATGTTGCTTTTCTAGGATTAATTGATTGAATTTTGGCTGTGTATCAGGATGATTTGATAGCTTATTCAAAAAAGGAGGAGCAACATTACATACACCTGGAACAAATTTTTATTAGAGCATTGGAATATGGCATCTCACTCAACCCAAAGAAATGTGGTTTTGGGGTCGTGGAAGGAAAATTGCTTGGGCACATTGTTTCCAAGGATGGAGTTAGGATTGATCCTGAGAGGATGGCTGCAATTGACAAAATCCAGATCCCTAAAATAGTGAAAGGTGTCCAGTTCTTCTTTGGACAAATTAATTTTGTTAGAATATTTGTGCCTAACTTTGCAAAGACCACCAAGGATATCTCTAAAATGTTGAAGAAAGGTGCAACTGTCAAATGGGAAGATGAAGCAACTAAATCATTCCAAAACATAAAAGAGGCTATAAAGATGGCTCCTGTATTGAAATCTCTTGATTTTTCTAAGCCATTTCAGTTATTCTCATTTTCTTCTTTCCATACTATTGTTGCATGTTTATTGCAGAAAAATGCAGAAGGTTTTGAACCTATAGCTTTCTTCAGCAGGTCATTGCAGGCTGCTGAGTTGAAATATGACATCATGGAGAAGCAAGCATATGCACTGGTCAGAGCAGTCAACAGTTTCAGGCCATATTTGGTAGGCTCTCAGATAGTTGCATATGTACCTCATGCAGCAATCAAAGATATTTTTACTCAACAGGAGGTGACTGGAAAGGAGGTGCAGATGGATAAATAAATTGCAAGAGTTCAATATTGAAATACAGATCACAAAACTGGTAAGAGGACAAGGTTTGGCAAAACTGATGACACAGTCAAATCTAGAGGCATGCCAAGTGAAAGAAGTACATAATGAAGTTATAAATATGTCAGGATCTAAGTGGTATAAAGACATAGTGTATTATTTGCAGAATTTAAACTATCCTACCCACCTCAGTGACAATCAGATGAGGACCTTGAAGTTACAGGCTATTAAATACATCATTGTTCAAGGAGAGCTATATTGGAAAAATCTTGATGGTGTATTGCTAAGATGTGTGGATGAGGATCAAGCTAAGGATATTCTAAATGACATGCACAATGGAGTGTGTGGTGGACACTATGCAGCCCAAATACCAGCCCACAAAATTCTTAGAGCTGGTTATTGGCGGCCAACTCTCTTCTCAGACGTACACAAGATGGTAAGAAAATGTGAGTCTTGCCAGAGGTTCTCAGGAAAGCTAAAGTATGAAGGTGCATTGCCCCTTAGGACTATAACTGTAGAAGCTCCATTTCAGCAATGGGGGATTGATTTCATAGGGGAAATCTCAGAAAAATCAAGTGGGGGGCACAGTTGGATTCTAGTTGCCACCGATTACTTCACTAAATGGATTGAGGCCATCCCAACTAAAAAAGCTACAAGCAAAGTGGTAATGGATTTTATTCTAGAAATTATTGTTATCAGATTTGGAGTACCAGCCAAATTGGTCACAGATAATGCCATGTGTTTCAGATCTGGTGAATTTATTGATTTTTGCAGTAATTATGGAATTAATTTGTCTCATACATCACCATACCATCTGCAAGGAAATGGTCAAGCAGAGTCAAGCAACAAAAGTCTCATGAAAATCATCAAAAGGATGATAGATAAAAACAAGAGGTCTTGGGATTCAAAGCTAAAGTTGGCATTATGGGCTGACAGGATGACAGTAAAAAGAGCAACTAGAAGGTCACCTTATGAATTAGTATATGGTGTAGTAGCTAGATTGCCTGTGAACAACCTCCTGCCAGTTTATAAATTCATCCAAGGGAACGATGAGGAGATTGAAGACCCAATGACTAAAAGAATAAATCAGCTGGTTGCACTAGATGAAATAAGAAGGGAAGCACAGAACACAAACATCAAGACTCAGCAAAAAGTGAAATATCTGTTTGATAGAAGGGCTACAGAGAGAAGGTTTCAGATAGGTGATCTGGTCCTTATGTGGAGAGCAAAGAGCCAGGATAAGGGCAAACATGGTAAATTTGAGCCATTATGGATTGGCCCATACCAAATTAGCACTGTTCATGGAGATGATTCTTATTTTCTCTAGGCCCACAATGGTGAACTACTGGAATTGCCTGTGCATGGTAAATTCCTTAAAGCTTTTTTCTCATAAATGAGTACCTTATGTGCACACTTTAAACTAGGCGTAAATATTTTGTACATGCCTTGTATTGTCGGTCATGTTTTGAGTTTTAGGTTTGCCTGGTCTGCCCTGGAGTAGTCTGGTCCTCACTACAATCTTGCGCCTGCATGTCCCCAATCAGAGCCTGTGTTAGTACTCATGTATGTTTAGGGTTTTAAGCTTGAGCATTTGTAGGTTTTTTTCATCCAAACCCTGAAATTCTGAATCTTGGGGCCCTGCGTTGTTTTTCTATTTTGATAATTGATCTCTTGTGGTGGGTTCCTGGTTATTAAGTTTTATCCTCATGCCTTTGTGCTCATAGGTTGACTGGCCCACATGCAATATTTTACTGCCTTTTCCCATTGCACATGAAAATTGTTAAGTTTTTGTCTGTGCAAGTGTAAATGTAGGTTGGGTTGCTTACGAAATCTCAATCGGCTTCCAAAAATAGTAAAATTTTTGAGTTATATGCATTTCTAAGTGTGTATCGGGTTACATATACATTGGGGA
Source organism: Cunninghamia lanceolata (assembly GCA_027924645.1). NCBI lineage: Eukaryota > Viridiplantae > Streptophyta > Pinopsida > Cupressales > Cupressaceae > Cunninghamia > Cunninghamia lanceolata. The sequence goes on along the minus strand of BSBN01000267.1, from coordinate 417,819 downwards.
AATCTTCTGAAAGATTCTAGGAATATTCGCCATTTGTATATCGACTCTGCTTGTATATCGGACTTGTATGTAGAACATGCAAGCAAAATGTACATTGAAAAAGATATAGAGGCCCACGACATGCAAAGTGAACAATGCAGCAGATATACAAATGGGTTTGTATATGTTCAAACATACAAGAAAAGATGCACCATAGGCATATTTCAGAGAAGATTCCTTGTTTGTATGTGCAAGCAAAAAGATACAATGGAAATGTACAAAGGCGAAATATACATAAAAGATTCCCCGCTTGTATGTTTGTGTTTGTATATTTAGCATACAAACAAAATATACAAGCGAAGGTACAAAGGTCAAGATGCAAGCCGAGGCCAAATATGTTTCCAATCTGCTTCATAAAATTTGACTTCTGCCTTGTATGTATAAGGAGAATGTACATGCGCAGATACAAGGTGATAGATGCAAGCGAAGGGACATACAACCTAGATGCGATGGAGGAATAAAATGCAGTGAATAAATATTTCAGGTCCATGGGTTGTATAAAGCGCTTGTATATGCTGGTATACAAGCTGATGTGCAATTAAGGGCATACAAACTAGATTTGAACCGATTTTCAAATTGTTCTATAAAATTTGATGTCCGACTTGTATATAAGACAGTTGTATATGCATTTGGGCCTGCATATACAAGGGTGAAAAGTCGGTGATAGAGGAGTGAGGTGCTCATGTGGCATGATATTATTGGTTCGTGACTTTTCAAAGGTGTTATGAGCCATTTATCTCAAGTGATGGAATCAAAATCGACGGCCATCTGTCAATTTCGTGCAGCGATGGGTTTCTTTGTATGTGACCGCGTTTTTGGAGCGGGAAACTCCATGGGCATGCTACTACAAGTTTCAAAGAAGGCTGCAGGTAGCTGAAACAGTAATGGCAGATGTGTGGAAGATGATAGATGGAGTTGACAGGTTCAACCACCTGATTTAGGAAGAGGATCTCCATGCGGCAGCACTTTTCCTGATTCCACTTGCTCCCTCCTTCTTTTCCCTCTACTGCTTTTATTATTTTGAGTGCCATTTCTCATGCTTGGTATCTGGCAAAAATTTTGATTTTGCCTTGTAATTAATTTTAATGAGCACAGTCTTGGTATAAAAGCCAGACTATGTTACTCATTTGTTGTTGTTTAAAACTAGACAATATTTGGGTGTTGTGATAAGATACAACTTCATTGGTGGCTATGTCTTGGTTGTCTTGTGAGTTTATGAGTCTCATGTTGTATGTTTCATGCATGAATTCATTGGTTTCATGTTGTTTTATATGAGAAATGCTTTGTGCATGTGTTTAATCATTTGTCTCCAAGCTGTGGGCATATTTTCTTTTGAATCAAGATAACTAAGGGTTGTTAAGGTTCAGGAATATAACTCTTCTATATTGAATGTTTAATCTCCTACTTTTGTTCAAGGAATAAATTAAATGTTTCAAGTTAACCATTGGGAAAATGTGCTGCAGTAGGGATACCATTAAGTATGAATGATTAAGCACCTAAATTTTGGGAAGTATCTGTAAGGCAGATATTAAACAATCCCCTTGAAATTTAGTCATTAATATAAGTTTATGTGTACATTCACATGTGTATGTCTATTAACTCTGAGCCCTGGATAGGCACCGATCCAGGCTAGTATTGAGGTTGCAACCCAAAGTCTCAGTTTTGCATCCAAACATAAAATCAAACTCAAACTTCATATACAACCATTAGGACTTTAGAAGTAGTTTTAGGACCAAAATCCTCTGTCTACAACTGAATATAGGCTCAAAGCTAGCCCCTTTGCACTTATTTCATAGTTTTGGTCTGCATAAAAGAGGATTTATCTGCTTTGTATCAACATCCAAGTAAGTTCATGTGCATGTGTCATAGATGTTGAATAGGGAATACCCCCCTTGGTTCTGCAAAGCCTAAAGAAGAAGAGGAGATATTTATAGAGTCTATCTCCTATACTGTTGGCCCCTGGCCCAGGGATCCTATTGATCATGATGGCTACCTTGTAGGGATAACTGGTAATAAGCATCCAGTCTGGGAAGAATACCAACAGTCAACACCCACTTAATAACAATCGAAGGCTCTTATCAAAAATGATTACCAAGTATAAAACATTGAGCTACAACTCATACCTATAGTTAAATCTCATTCGAAGGTAAAAGATGGGCACAATATATACACAGTTCCAACTTGACTCCTTCAAGCATTCATTGTATCATCGATAACTCTGTAATGAATACTCTCTCTCCAACCGGAGAGTCCCCCTAAAGGCATAATAAAAAAAAACACCCAATCCAACCAACAACCACAACACAAACTCCCTAACCAAATCGATAGTAACCGATTCTTTACATGCATGCAATAACAAGAACAGTTTTTCCTCATCTTAAAGATCGCCACCTTTTCGATCAACAATAGGTCGGTTGAGAAAATGGTTTGAAAATAGGGTAGCTGCTACTCTCCTTCCCATTCCTCATGGGTGGTGACTGGATGAGTACCCCCATCAACACATAAACAACATTGGAATAAAATAATAATATAATTATTCACCATGTTCAGCCTCATGAAGGGTTTAAACAAGTATAACTTATATGAATATGCATATACTCCCTTATATAAGGTTTAAGGGTTAACAAATATCATCACTATTAGATAAAGACGCATTCTTATGATGTGACTACAGGGTCGAGCATTGCTCCCTCGGAAAACATCGTTCACCGAAAGACATAAATATCTAGGTGAAATAGTCACAATACATAATGTAGATAATCAACATGGAACCAAAGGGTCCTTGACAACTTTGCCAAAATCGGCAAGCGACTCAAAAAGAGACGTTCTTGCGAACATCGTTAATTCGACAAATCGACATTGAAGATGTCGAGAAGAGTCAAGTTGACCAGTCAAAGAGAGAAAATAAAAGACTAACATAGGAGATGAAACTCACCCTAATAGAAAAGATTCAAAGGACAAAGTTTGATACTCAGACGGTTGTTTAACTCCTTTTCCTGACATCTATCTCTTCCTCCCAGATGATACCCTCCTTCCATCTTCAAAGGATGATTACTTTCCTGATCAAACTCACCACCATAAAATCATGATTAGTGTATCATCGTATGCTTGATAAATCATAATAATTAAATAATCATTTCAACTTGAAATCTCATATCTAACTAGCATTAGTCAGTTTCGTCATAAACAATTATTAATATGATATTTTCCACAAACATCTAATCATTCAACTCTAGTTAATCATCCTAATTATCATGCAAAAATTAGATTAAGCTAAATCATAATTTAGGGATGTAACATATCTCCCCCCATAAGAATCATCATCCCTGATGATTTAATGTCTTCATAGTCAATCAACATAATAAGAAAAATGTTTTGAGAGCATAATAAAAAGTTTTTTAGAAAAGATGAGGAAATCTCGCATAAAAGTCATCATAGTTTTCCTAGGTGGCATTTTCCTCTGCATATTGGTCCCACTGGACCTTGCACCGTGTTACCTCTTTGTTACGTAAGCATAGCTTACGCATTTCAAGCACCTTGATGGGCTCAATCACCACCACCCCTAGGTCCTTCACATGTATAGCATTTCAATTAAGCATAGGAATTTGATTATCTGTAGTATTAAACTTTTAAAAATAAGAAACCTAAAACACATTATGCATCATGGCAAGAGCTAGCAGTAGAGCAATTTTGTATGCTACTGGGTTGACTTCCTCTAGAACTTCGAAGGGACCCACGTATCTAGGTGCTAGTTTGGACATCTTTCCAAATTTAATGGAACTCTTCTGAGGTTTTACCCTTAAGAGAAATTTCTCTCCTACTGTGAAATTCCTTTCGATGTGCTTAGCATCTGCATAAATCTTTTGTCTATCATTGGCTTCTGCTAGCCTTTTTCTTAATCAGATGGACTTGCTCTTCCATTTCTGACAGCATTTCTGGACCAAGGCTAACCATGTCTTCTAGCTTGTCCCAGCTTAAAGGGGTTCTGCACTTCCATCCATATAATGCCTCAAATGGAGCCATCTTAATAGTAGAGTGATAGGAATTATTATAGGAAAATTCCATGAGAGGAAGATAATCCTCCTATTTGTATTGCTGATCCATGGAATACATTCTCAATAAATCCTCCAGCACTTGGTTTACCCTCTCAGTTTGGCCATCCATTTTAGGATGATAAGCAGATCTTATATTCAACTGGGTTCCAAGTGAAGAGAACAAGGTTTGCCAAAACCTCGATGTCATTCATGCATCCCTATCTGAGATAATCTTCTCAGGAATGCCATGTAGTCTGAAAATCTCTTGAACAAATTTTTAGGCTATGACAAGTACCCCATTTGTCAAGTTCCCAGGTATAAAATGAGAAGATTTGGTGAGTATAACCACCACAACCAAGATAGCATTGTGCTTGTTCCTTAACATAGGAAGTCCTTGCACAAAGTCCATGCTTATAATTTGCCATTTCCACTTAGGAATTTCATGAGGGTATAAGAGTCCTATCAGGTGATGGTGTTCCGACTTCACCCTCTAGAATTCTATACACGTAGCTACAAAATTTGTAGCATCCCTCTTCATTCCTTTCCAGAAATATAGGGGTTTCACATCAGCAACTTTGTTACTCCAAGATGTCTAGAATATGGTGTAGAATGAACCTCCTTCCACACCATATTCCTTAACTCTATAGCTATAGAGTTAGGTACATACATCCTTCCTTTAAACCTTAATATCCCATCTGGTTCAAGGTTGAAACCCTCATATCTCAGATTCTGGGGGTTTTCTTCAAGGGCCTATTTTACCTTCTCGTAAAACTTATCTCCCTTAGATTTCTATGATACCTCATTCCTAAAATCGAAATGTATGGAGATCATTGAGGAGATGTGTCTTCTCCTACTCAAAACATCTACCACTTGGTTTTCTTTTCCTTTAATATATTTAATCTCAAAATCATAATCTGAGATGAATTCCAACCATCTTCTTTGCCGAGCATTAAGATGTGGTTGAGTGAATAGATATTTTAGTCCCTGATGTTAAGTTTTTTACTCAAAAGGTTTTCCAAGCAAGTAGTGTCTCCACATTTGTAATGCATGTATGATTGCTGCCAGTTCCAAATCATGTGGGACATAGTTTTTTTCATAATTTTTTAGTTTTTGGGATTCATATGAAATGACTTGTCCATCCTGGACTAGTACACCACCTAAGCCTTCCCCTGAGGCGTCGATAATGACTACAAATTGACCCTCTTGGTTAGGTACCTTCAAAATTGGTGTTGAAGTCAATTTTTCCTTCGGTAGGTCAAAGGCCTCCTGGCACTTTTCTAGCCACTCAAATCTCTTGCCTTTTTCTCTGCAAGGAAGTTATAGGATATGCAATTTTTGAAAAGTTCTTCACAAACTTCCTATAATAACCTGCAAAGCCCATGAAACTTCAGACCTCATGAACATTTCTTGGTATCGGCCATTCCAAAATAGCCTTAATCTTAGCTGGGTCCATAGCTATTCCCTTAGCTGATATTATGTGGCCCAAATACTGCACTTCCTTTTGAAAGAAAGTACACTTAGAGAGATTTCCATACAGTTTATGCCCTCTCAACCTCTGAAGAATAATTCTTAAATGTTGTGAATGTTCTTCCTCATTCTTAGAATAGATTAGAATGTCATCAAGAAACATTAGGATGAACTTGTCCAAACAATTCCTGAACACACTGTTCATTAGATTCATAAATGTCGATGGTGCATTCGTTAATCTAAAAGGTAGGATAGTGAACTTATTGTTGGTGCCTGCACCTAGGGTTAGGGTTTCAAGCTTGGAAAATCTATTGGTCTTGTTATTTAAACCTTCAAAAATTCTAAGTCTGTCGGCCTTCCAGTTCCATGTATGTTTCTTTGTATATGCATCACTGTTTGTATGTACATTTGAATGTGCAAGCGCGAATGTACATTGGCGGGCCAGAAAGATAAGTCAAATCAACTTCAAAAAAGTGTAAAAATTAGTTGTATGCATCTTTGTATGCATATCGGGCTTGTATGTGCAATCTTGGGTGTGAAAAGTGGATGTACATTAAAGATTCTGTCGCGGATTCTTGGAATATTCCATGCTTGTATGTAGGGGATTGCATGTATATTTTGCATGTATGTTTGATATACAATGGATAGATACACAAGCACACATGCAAAGGAGACATACAAAGGGTCTTATACATTCACCACATGCAAGGAAAGATCAATTGACAACATACAAAGGAAATATGCAAAGTCAATGTGCAAAGGAAAAATTCAAGCCTTGGGCCCACCAATTGCATACAAAGGTGATTATATGTTTGCACAAACAATTGAACATACAATGCAAAATATACAAGTCTCAGACATCAAAGTTTATCAAATCAGGCCTGACGGGGATGGATCCAAAAGTAGAGTTGAAAAGTCAAAGCATTTCCTTGTATGTTGCATTGTATGTATCTCTGACATACAAGTGAAATGTACAAGTGGATAGATGAAAGGCAGACGCGACCAAGGAGTTAACTGCATTTGTGAAAAAGGTGGAATCCGTGGATTGTATATTGGGATTGCATGTTCCCAATATACATTTGGACATACAACAGAAGATATAAAGAAATATACAAGCAGGTTGCGGTCAAAGTCAACATTAGGGCCCGCACAGTTGTATGTACCAGTTGTTTGTATGTGTGATATACAATGCAACATACAAAGCGCACATACAACCTGGACGCGAATTGAAAGTGTGTTTTGGCGGATTTCAAACTGGAGTCTGTGGGTTGTATATTTTGCATTGTATATGTGATATACAAGGGGATATGCAAAAGGGAAGATACAAGCTAGAGCCAAATTCAATTTCAGTTTGTTTTATAAAGATTTGGGGTCTACCTTGTATGCATTGTGATTGTATGTATATGCTTTTGCATATACAAGGATTTGATGGTGAAAATGGCAAAACGGAAGAGGGAAAAGTCAGTGATGAAAAAAGCTACCTGCGTGGCGCGATCTCATTGGCCGGTGACTTTTCAAGGTGATTTGATGCCGTTGATCTTGGCGATGAGGATGGAATCAATGGCACTATTTTGAATGCCCAAGGAAGGAAGGTTTTTCTTTGTATCTGTAGCCGCGTTTCAGGCGGGAAGAACTGCAAAGCACACAACCATTGTATTTTCTATAGTTGTTGCATCCCGTGGGTAGGTTGGCTTTAATGATAGAGTTACAGAGGTATGGTCAAAATGACAGACCAACTACCATATTTGATGAGAAAATCTTCAGACGGTGGCACATCTCCTAATTTCACTTGCTTCCTTCCTCTTCTTCTCTCAGCTGCATTGAATCTTTTAGGCACCATTTTCATGGTGCGTTGTATCTGGAAAAATTTTGAAATGACCATTGTAATTAATTGTTGAGTACACGTTCTTGCATATAAGCAAACTGTGTTACTCATTTTTTGGTTGTTGAAGACTTGGGCAATTTTTTAGAGAAAATAACGAAGAACAGAGCATTTCTTGGCTATTCTATCTCATTTTGGAGTTTATGAGTTGCATTTGAATGCACCTTGCACATATGTTTAGATTCATGTCATTTTTATATGAAAAATGCATTATTGCATGTGTTTAGTTGTTTGTCTCCATTTGTTGTATGCATCGCTTCTTATGAATCTGGTTGCTAAGGGTTCCTCAGGTTCTAGAATATAGACTTTCTATATTGCATGCTTGATCTCTAACTTCCATTCAGGGAGTGGATTAAAATGTTTTAGGTTAAGTATGAAGAAGATTGTATGTCAGCTGGGATATTTGTAAGTAGAGGTAGCTAAATAATTATTCTTGGGTGGTGTTTGTAAGGCAAATACTAGTCCTAACCCCTTGAAACTTGAATGCCAGTGCAAATCATTCACTTGTATACATCTAGTTAACTCCTTGCCCTGAGATAGGCACCAGTCTGCCCTTGTGTAGTAGTTATGATCCAAAACCCCCTATCTTGCATCCAAATCATTAAAACAAATCATTCCAAATCTGCAACCTGTTAGTTGTAGGAGTAGAAATAGGACCCCTGCATACTCTCATACCTAGCTAGTTAGATATGTCTGAGAACACTGCCAACTTTATGATTTATCATGCAAATCTTGGTCCAAACATGAGAGTATTCTGCCTATTATTGTAAAGCTAAATCTTTTTATCATTGGGCGAGTCAAGGTCAAATCTTTAGCTATAGGGATACCCCCCTTAGTGCGATAGAACCAGAAGTGAAGGGGAGGCGGCACACGCAACCTCCTATATTTGTTGGCCGAATCTGCCTATGCATTGGAACTGGCAAACCCTCTGCCAATTCAGAGAGAAAGCACCAACACTTATAATGCCCATACCTTGTTCTAAAGGATGTCTTATGGATGTCCCCATCCTTTAACCTCAATTAGTGATACCCAAACCGATGATTGATCTTGGAAAACACGGTTGTACCCCTCATTTGATCAAAAAGATCATCGATGCGAAGCAATGGGTAATTATTCTTAATTGTTTCTTTGTTCAACATGCGGTAATCGATGCATAACCACAAAGTGCCATCTTTCTTTTTCACAAATATGACTGGTGCTCCCCAGGGTGACACACTGGGTCTAATCAACCCTTTATCCAACAATTCTTGTAATTGAGCTTTTAGCTCCATTAGTTCTATAGTGAGCATTCTGTAGGGGTATTTAAAAATGGGTTCCAACCCTGGAATTATATCAATGGAGAAGTCAAAGGCTCTTTTAGGAGGTAATCCTAGTAGCTCATCTAGAAATACGTCCTCAAAATCTCTAAGGAAAGGGTACCTATCCATATCTGATCTTCCTTGATCTATGGACTCCTTCCCAACTTCATTGAGTTTCTGAGATTCATAAAACATTAAATCATCTTGGAAATTGGTTTCCACAATCTCATTTAGTTTTTCCATTTTGACAGCAAAAAGTTGGCATCCTTTTCTTTGAGCTCTTTTCATTTGCAGAGTAGAAATTTGTCTTAGTTTGACTTCCCTAGGGTTCCCTTGTAGAAATACTTTGTTTCCTAAGTTGTCAAGACACTCTATTATTTTGTCATAACAATCCACTTTGGCTCAATGTCTCCATTGGTGGGATAAGGTGCCATTAACCTTATAAATCTCAATATTGTATTTATTCCATTTATTATTTGTTATTTGTAATTACCCATAAGGAGATGTAATAGTTTCACTAACAGTGGTAGTTCTAGAGTTACTAGCGGTAATTGACATTTACTATTGGCAAATGTAAAAAATCAAATTAAATGAGGGTAGGTGTTTTCCCTTGAGGAATCTACTATATTTGGCATGTATGACAACTATCATAATGTTTGGTAAGTGAATCTATGATAGTTGCAAGTTGTCATAAGATTCTATGACGCATATGATGGATATGTTAATTGTATATTTTCTATATTTAGCCCAAGGTTCCTATCTTGGAAAGATACTCTTTTGTGGAATCTATGATGGTTATGACACATCATAAGATGTTGTAAGAAGCCAGATTTAGTCTTGGGTACCCAACCTTTGCATGGCTATTTTTTGGACAAGTGGAAGGTGCTTGTAAGATGGCATTTAATGTTTGCATGTTGGGGAATCTCATGAGAGAGAAGGTGAATGCCCAGGATGAGTTGGAAAACATTTCTATAAGTATTTTCCATGTATTTTATTGCTACAATATAGATTTTAAGTACTCAGGTGCTGCTAGAATGCTGTCGGATTGAAAATTGAATGAGAGATTGGTGGTGTTGTTGTATTGTAAATCATTTTCAGATTAATACAAACATTGGGCCTCTTTCCTGTGTGGATTTATTTACCTAGAAGGGTTTTCTCCACGTTAAACATTATGTCATGTGTTCAATTTTCTAATTTTGCATTTCTGTGAAGCATAGTTTTGTTTCTGTGTTACAATCTCCATTAATAACACAGATAAAGATTGCAGAAATTTATATTGAATCAGATTTCCATTAAAGTAGTGTTGGTTTCATTTCTAACATTCGGTATCAGAGTGTGGCCAGCTTTGACTCTTGGGTGGTAGTGTGGAAGCTATAGTTGTAGTGGGAGATTTGGTTGTGTTTGTTTTGTAGATCTTGTGTTGTTATTATGGCTGCATCCACCGTTGCATCAACCTCTCAAATGGACATTGAAAAGTTCAACAGAATGGGGTATGAGTTGTGGAAGCTGAAAATGGAAGATTTGTTGGTAGAAAGAAACCAATGGTTCACTATTCAAAAAGAGAAGAAATCTGATGATGTCTCTCCAGATGATTGGGCGAAACTCGATAAGAAGGCATGGGCACCATCCATTTGTGTCTATCAGATTCTGTAATGTTGAATGTCGCAAAGGAAGAGACTGCACACAAGTTGTGGAAACGATTGGGTGAGATCTATCAATCCAAGAGTATGGTAAATAAACTTTACTTAAAAAGAAAATTATTTTCCTTGAAAATGAAAAAGGGTGAGTCAGTTGCATAGCATTTAAATTCATTTAATTTGTTGATGAGTCAGCTTGCTTTGGTAGATGTTGAGGTTGATGAGAAAGATAAATATATCTTGCTTCTTTGTTCTTTACCTGAGTCTTGGGAGAATGTTATCCTTACTATCACTACTAACCTCATAGATCTAAAGTTGGATGCCCTTGTTGTAGTTTTACTATCACAAGAACTGAGGATGAAGAGTTTGGATAGTTCGGGGGATGCTCTCAGTGTCAGGAGAAGGTCTAGAGAAAGAGGACCAAAGGGAGATCAAAAAGGGGCTAAGGACAAGTCTAAGGGCCATTCTAAGACTCCTAGGAAGAAGAACAGAGTTAAGTGTTGGAACTGTGGTAAAAGGGTCCACATGTGAAGAAGGCATTCAGAAACCCAAAGAAATAGTGGGAGAGTGCTTCGGATAAGTCCTTGAATGCAGGTGAAGATGTTTTACTTTATGCATGTAATATTGTTTCTAATGATCACTGGTTGGTTGACTCAGAATGCTCATTACATATGACCCCGTATAAGGAATGGTTCTCCACATATGAAGAATATGATGGAGGTAATATCTACCTTGGTGACAACTCTTCATATCTGATTGTCAGGAAAGGAAAGGTATTGTTGTGTTTCAGTGATGGGAGGATTAAAACCCTCCCAGGTGTTTTGCATGTTGCTGGACTAGCTAGAAATCTAATTTCAGTTTCAAAGTTGAATGATTTGGGAATGCATGTGACATTTAACAAGCATGGCTGCAGATTGGTGAGAGGGAACTTGGTGGTAGTGAAAGGGAAGAGATTCAGGAACTTGTTTAAGCTTGAAGCCACTACAGTTTGTAATGCCTCTTATGTTTCTGAGGCTTCTGAAAACACTTGTATGTTGTGGCACCACAGATTGGGCCACACAAGTAATAATGTATTAAAAACTATTAAGAATAAAGAATTGTTGGATGGTTTCTCTTATTCTGATGAGCACTTTGATTTCTGTGAGCATTGTGTGTTTGGTAAACAAAATAGAAAATTATTTCCTTTAGGAAGCAATAGAGCAAAAGAGAAATTAGAAATTATTTATATGGATGTGTTTGGACCTATGGATAATGAATCTATTGGAAAATATCATTAGTTTGTCACCTTCATTGACGATGTATCCAGATATACATGGATTTATTTTATGAAACATAAATCTAAAGTTTTCACTAAGTTCAAGGAATTCAAAGTCTTAGTAGAGAACCAATCAGGTTTAAAGATAAAAATATTAAGATCTAACAATGGATGGGAATATTGCTATAAGGAATTTGATGAGTTTTGCAAGCATGCCTGTATAATCAGACAAAAGACAACCCCGTATACACCACAGCAGAATGGTGTTGCAGAAAGGATGAACTAAACAATTATGGAAAGAGCCAGAATTATGCTTAGTGATGCATAGTTCGATAAATGCTTTTGGGAAGAGCCTATGTGTACTACTTGCTACTTGATAAATAGATCTCCTTGTAAGGCTCTTGATTCGACACCTTATTAAGTGTGGATAGGTAAGAAACCTTTTGTTTCACATTTAAGGGTTTTTGGCTATGAGGCTTTTTTTCATGTGCCTAACTAAAAGTGATCTAAGTTGGATCCTGTTGGTTATTTTTCTTGATTGGATGCTTATTCCCAGTTATCCCTACAAAGTAGCCATCATTGATCAACAGGATTCCTGGGTCAGGGGCCAACAGTATAGGAGATAGACTCTATAAATATCTCTTCTTCTTCTTTAGGCTCTGTAGAACCAAGGGGGGTATTCCCTATTCAATATCTATGACACATGCACATGAACTTACTTGGATGTTGATACAAAGCAGATAAATCCTCTTTTATGCAGACCAAAACTGTGGAATAAGTGCAAAGGGGCTAGTTTTGAGCCTATATTTAGTTGTAGACAGAGATTTCAGTCCTAAAACTACTTCTAAAGTCCTAATGGTTGTATATGAAGTTTGAGTTTGATTTTATGTTTGGATGCATAACTAAGACTTTGGGTTGCAACCTCAATACAAGCCTGGATCGGTGCCTATCTAGGGCTCAGAGTCAATAGACATACACATGTGAATGTACACATAAACTTATATTAATGACTGAGTTTCAAGGGGATTGTTTAATATTTGCCTTATAGATACTTCCCAAAATTGAGGTGCTTAATCATTCATACTTAATGGTATCCCTACTGTAACACATTTTCCAAATGGTTAACCTGAAACATTTAATTTGTTCCTTGAACAAAAGTAGGAGATTAAACATTTATAGAAGAGTTATATTCCTAAACTTTAACAACCCTTAGTTATCTTGATTCAAAAGAAAATATGACCACAGCTTGGAGACAAATGATTAAACACATACACAAAGCATTTCTCATATAAAACAACATGAAACGAGTGAATTCATGCATGAAACATACAACATGAGATTCATAAACTCACAAGACAGCCAAGACAGAGCCACCAATGAAGTTGTATCTTATCACAACACCCAAATATTGTCCAGTTTTCAACAACAAATGAGTAACACAGTCTGGCTTTTATACCAAGACTGTACTCAGCAAAATTAATTACAAGGCAAAATCAAAATTTTTGCCAGATACAAAGCATGAGAAATGGCACTCAAAATAATAAAAGTAGCAAAGGGACAAGAAGGAGGGAGCAGGTGGAATCAGGAAAAGTGCCGCCGCATGGAGATCCTCTTCCTAAATCGGGTTGTTGAACCTATCAACTCCATCTATCATCTTCTGCACGTCTGCCAGTACTACTTTAACTACCTGCAGCCTTCTTTGAAACTTGCAGCAGCGTGCCCATGGAGTTTCCCACTCAAAAAATGCAGTCGCATACAAAGAAACCCATCGCTGCACAAAATTGAAAGATGGCCATCGATTTTGATTCCATCTCTTGAGATAAACGGCTCACAACACCTTTGAAAAGTCATGAACCAATAATATCGTGCCACATGAGCACCTCACTCCTCTATCACTCACTTTTCGCCCTTGTATATGTAGGCCCAAGTGCATATACAACTGTCTTATATACAAGTCGAACATCAAATTTTATAGAACAATTTGAAAATCGGTTCAAATCTGGCTTGTATGCCCTTTATTGCACATCGGCTTGTATACCAGCATATACAATTGCTTTATGCAACCCACGGACCTGAAATATTTATTTACTGCATTTTATTCCTCCATCGCGTCTGGGTTGTATGTCCCTTCGCTTGCATCCATCGCCTTGTATCTGCGCATGTACATTCTGTTTGTATGCTGAATATACAAACACAAACATACAAGCGGGGAATCTTTTTAGAATATTCAATATACATTCTCCCCTTGTATGCTGAACATGTACAAACCTGCTTGCATAAACCTGCAGCGGGCCCCACCAATTGCATCTTCAAGGAATCTTCTATGTATACTCCACCTTTTTGTATTTCCATTGTATCTTTTCACTTGTACATACAAACAAGGAATCCTCTCTGGAATATTCCTGCGGTGCATCTTTTCTTGTATGTTTGAACATATACAAACCCATTTGTATATCCACTGCACTGTTCACTTTGCATGTCGCAGGCCTTTGTATCTTTTTTAATGTACATTTCGCTTGCATGTTCTACATACAAGCCTGATATACAAGCAGGGCCGATATACAAATGGAAAATATTCCCAGAATCCTACAGAAGATTCCCTAATCTATATGCAACCCGATATGCATAAAAAATGCATATAACTCAAAAAGATTTGCATTTTTGGAAACCAGTTTAGATTTCGCAAGCAACCCAACCTACATTTACACTTGCACATACAAAACTTAACAATTTTCATGTGCGATGGGAAAAGGTGGTAAAATATTGCATGTGGGTTGGTCAACCTATGAGCACAAAGGCATGAGGATAAAACATAATAACCGGGAACCCACCACAGGAGTTCAATCATCAAAATAGAAAAACAACACAGGGGCCCAAGATTCAGAAATTTCAGGGTTTGAATGAAAAAAACCTGCAAATGCTCAAGCTTAAAACCCTAAACATAAATGAGTACTAACACAGGCTCCAATTGGGGATGTGTAGGCGCAAGACTACAGCGAGGACCAGACTAGTCCGGGGCAAACCAGACAAAACCCAAAACTCAAAACACAAGCGACTATACAAAGCATATACAAAATATTTACACCTAGTTTACAGTGTACACATAAGGTACTCATTTATGAGAAAAAAGCTTTAAGGAATTTACCATGCACAGGCAATTCTAGTAGTTCAACATTGAGGGCCTAGAGAAAATAAGAATCATCTACATGAACAATGCTAATTTGGTATGGGCCAGTCCATAAGGGCTCAAATTTACCGTGTTTGCCCTTATCCTGGCTCTTTGCTCTCCACATAAGGATCAGATCACCTATCTGAAACCTTCTCTCTATAGCCCTTCTATCAAACAGATATTTCACTTTTTGTTGTGTCTTGATGTTTGTGTTATGTGCTTCCCTTCTTATTTCATCTAGTGCAACCAGCTGATTTATTCTTTCAGTCATTGGGTCCTCAATCTCCTCATCGTTCCCTTGGATGAATTTATAAACTGGCAAGAGGTTGTTCACAAGCAATCTAGCTGCAGTACCATATACTAATTCATAAGGTGACCTTCTAGTTGCTCTTTTTACTGTTATCCTGTCAGCCCATAATGCCAACTTTAGCTTTGAATCCCAAGACCTCTTGTTTTTATCTATCATCCTTTTGATGATTTTCATGAGACTTTTGTTGCTTGACTCTACTTGACCATTTCCTTACGGATGGTATGGTGATGTATGAGACAAATTAATTCCATAATTACTGCAAAAGTCAATCAATTCACTAGATCTGAAACACATGGCATTATCTGTGACCAATTTGGTTGGTACTCCAAATCTGATAACAATATTTTATAGAATAAAATCCATCACCACTTTGCTTGTAGCTTTTTTAGTTCGGATGGCCTCAATCCATTTAGTGAAGTAATCAGTGGCAACCAGAATCCAACTGTGCCCCCCACTTGATTTTTCTGAGATTTCCCCTATGAAATCAATCCCCCATTACTAAAATGGAGCTTCTACAGTTATAGTCCTAAGGGGCAATCCACCTTCATACTTTAGCTTTCCTGAGAACCTTTGGCAAGGGTCACATTTTCTTACCATTCTTTGTGCATCTAAGAAAAGAGTTGGCCACCAGTAACCTACTCTAAGAATTCTGTGGGCTGTTGTCTGGGCAGCATAGTGTCCACCACACACTCCATTGTGCATATCATTTAGAATATCCTTAGCCTGATCCTCCTCCACACATCTTAGCAATACACCATCAGGATTTTTCCAATATAGCTCTCTTTGAACAATGATGTACTTAATAGCCTGTAACTTCAAGGTCCTCATTTGATTGTCACTGAAGTGGGTAGGACAGTTTAAATTCTGCAAATAATACACTATGTCTTTATACCACTCAGATCCTGACATATTTATAACTTCATTATGTACCACGTTCACTTGGCATGCCTCTAGATTTGACTATGTCATCAGTTTTTCCAAACCTTGTCCTCTTACCAATTTTGTGATCTGTATTTCAATATTGAACTCTTGCAATTTATTTATCCATCCGTACCTCCTTCCAGTTACCTCCTATTGAGTAAAAATATCTTTGATTACTGCATGAGGCACATATGCAACTATCTGAGAGCCTACCAAATATGGCTTGAAACTGTTTACTACTCTGACTAGTGCATATGCTTTCTTTTGCATGATGTCATATTTCAACTCAGCAGCCTGCAATGACCTGCTGAAGAAAGCTATAGGTTGTTCAAAACCTTCTACATTTTTCTGCAATAAACATGCAGCAATAGTATGGAAAGAAGAAAATGAGAATAACTGAAATAGCTTAGAAAAATTAGGAGATTTCAATACAGGAACCATCTTTATAGCCTCTTTTATGTTCTGGAATGATTTAGTTGCTTCATCTTCCCATTTGACAGTTGCACCTTTCTTCAGCATTTTACAGATATCTTTGGTGGTCTCTGCAAAGTTAGGCACAAATCTTCTAACAAAATTAATTTGTCCAAAGAATGACTGGACACCTTTCACTGTTTTAGGGATCTAGATTTTGTCAATTGCAGCCACCCTCTCAGGATCAATCCTGACTCCATCCTTGGAAACAATGTGCCCAAGCAATTTTCCTTCCACAACCCCAAAAAGCACATTTCTTTGGGTTGAGTGAGATGCCATATTCCCATGCTCTATTAAAAATTTGTTCTAGGTGTATGCAATGCTGCTCCTCCTTTTTTGAATAAGCTGTCAAATCATCCTGATACACAGCCAAAATTGAATTAATTAATCATGCAAAAGCAACATCCATTGCCCTTTGAAATGTGGCACCTGCATTTGTCAGTCCAAATGGCATTCTCATAGGTTCCCCATGGGGTCGTGAAGGTAGTTTTGAACTATTCTGATTCTTTTACTTTCACTTGATTGTACCCAGAAAATCCATCCATCATGGATAAGAGTTCACAGCCAGTCACCTTCTGTAACATGGATTCTATGTTTGGCAATGGATAATTGTCCTTCAAAGAAGACACATTCAGATTTCTAAAGTCCACATAAAGTCTTATGTCACCATTATTTTTTCTAACTGGGACAAGGTTAGACACTCAAGTTGAGTGCCTAATAGGCATGATTATTCTAGCCTCCCTAAGCTTCATAAGTTCTTCCTACATTTTAGGAGCTAAGGTTGGGTTGATAGGTCTCTGCTTTTGTCTAAATGGTTTAGGTCTAGGATTCAAAGGGATTTCATGCTAAAATAAATCTTCCCTATAAGCTTTCAGGTCCTCATATGACTAGGCAAAAACATGCTTATACTTTCTCAGTAATGCAATCAGCATAGTTCTGATATGTGGCTTGAGTTGTTTGCCAATATATACCTTTTTGGGAGCATGAAATGTCCCCAAGTTTATCTCCTCCAAATCATTCTTATTTGTTGGAGATGCCTTTGTAACAAATTGGTCCCTATTGTCAAAAGCTCTCTCTAAAGCAACCAGCCCTCTAGGGATTTTATTTGTCTTGAGTTGAATTATTTCTTTCCCTAAGAGGGTTTCTTTTCCATCTACAACCTCTACAAGATTCTAAAAACCTATTTATTGGTTCTCATATTCATCAATACAATGTAGAAATCTCAGCAAATCCTTATCATCATCAAATACTTGCCAGCTGCATACATTATCTAGCACTGCAGGTCTAAGCTTTACTTCAACATTTGTTACATCTGATAGAGTGACATCATCTGGCCTTATGGCTACATTAGCTAGAAAATATGCCCTGACAGTTTTTGATCACTCTATCCAGCTTATTGAAAAAGCATCAAACAATTCAATTGTATCCCAAGGAGCATGCTTATATTCTTTTAACCTCTTACTCTTTGATGCATACTTATCTCTAACCTGGGAAACAACTAACTCTGAATCCCCAAATACTTTGAGCATCTTAATTCCATGCTTCAGAGCAACATTCAATTTTAACAACACAGCCTCATACTCTGCAATATTATTTGTACAGGCAAACTTCAACAAGAATGAGAATTTTAGAAGCTTACCAGTTGGAGACAGAAACACAACTCTAGCACCAAAGCCTTCCTTCAAACAAGCTCCATCAAAATACATGGTCCAAAGACCCTGTTGGTCAAGCTCTTGAATGCACATATCTCCCTCTTTACCCCCTTTATCATCTGACATAACTCTAAAATTTTCACAATCAGTATCCACAAAGCATATATGCTCCTTTGACTCCTAGTCCTCAACTGTTTTTGATTATCTTTCTTCTCTGATCAATCTGACATCCTTGCCATTCATAGGGATCATAGCATATGACAAGTCCAATTGCATACTCCCAACAATCAATGATGCCCATCTTCTTGACAACAACATGCCATATTGTGGCTTGATATCAACAACTGTTATGTTCATTTTGTAAGTCTTTTCAGGATATGCCGCCAGTTTGAAATCAACATCTTTCATGATTCCAATAACTGGTACTTCCCTAGCATCCATGGCATAGCACTTTCCACATGCCTTATCTATCTTTAATCCAACTTGTTGCATGATGGCCAAAGGCATGATATTTGTTGATGCTCCTGAGTCAAGCATACAATTCTTAATTACTTTTCCATTTATGACAAGAGAGACATAAAATGGTTCAATCTGTGAAGGGCATTTTGTCATGGTCATCCCAAGATACACCTCAAGAACCTCATCTTCATCAATACACAGGGCTTGTTTCTTACCCTGAGGTTCATCATTCTGCTTGGCTTGACAGGATACTCCAGAAATCAAAGATACTGCCTTATTTCTGAACTCTTCAACTTTCATCAGTTCCATCAATGGAACAGAGACTTTTACTTGAGACAAGACTTGAGCTATGTCAAAAGGAGCATAATTTTGAATAACAGTTGTGGCCTGATCCACGGTTTTATTTCTATCCTGAGATGATCCAACTTTGATTTTTGTGGCTCCTTGACCATCATTCTTAGTTTGAAAAATTTTGCTTTGATCCTCAACTTGGGGAATTTTGTTTTTTGGTCCTTGAGGATCATGACCTATTTTTTGCTTAAACTTTTTCCTAGTAGTATTCCATTGTTTCTTTTGTGGCCCAGTCCTTTTATGACTATGCACTGGCTGGCTTATAAAAGTACCCTCGAGTTGGTGTGAGTTGCTTACCTGAGCTTTACCCCTGAGATTGTAATTGCTTTTGACTTGAGCCACCGCTGCAACTGTGAGGGATCTTATCTCTTCATCAGAAGGTCTCCTCAAGTTGTTCAAAAATTTGTGTGAATCCTGAGCATAGGCATAAATGTCTTCCTCATCTTCATCATATGGAAACTGTTGGCAGACCTGAATCTCATCATTTGCACTTGCATCAGCATCATGAAAGGGATACTCCTTGTTTGTAGATAGCATATTGACGTTGTCATCTTCCATGCCATGTGGCTCGTTGCATTCATCACAAGCAACAACATTGTTATATAAGGACTAAGCAATCAGGCATTGTGACTATGGGTGAGACATTTGGCATATTATACACCATGGGGTGTCATCAATCATATTAACAGTTTTCTTCAAAGGGTCGGGTGTTTCCTTAGCATTTTGAGCCCTTGGATTTGCATTGCTGTGCGGGAGGATGGGTTTACCATTATGCCAATTAGTGTTATATGGCATGTCATGTAATGATGGTCTTCTTTCTTGCCTTTTGTAAACCTGTCTATCAGGACCAACTCCCTTTTCATTTTTAGCCATTCTATAACTCAGGTCCTTGACAATAGTTGTCAACTTATCTAATTTATCCTCAGAAGTAGATGCATTGCCCTGAACACTCTGAGATTTAGTATTTGGATTTTGCAAAATTTTTACATCATCTCTTCTGTTTGTCTTACCAGATGTTTTTCTATTATTTTCAATATTTGTTGCAATTTTGAAGGCATCTCTGAGGCTGTGAGGACCTTTATCCCTTAACCCATAAGCTGTTTTGGCATCAAAAGCATTTATGTACAACACTATGCACATAGGTTCATTAGGCCTCAGGTGATGTGGTAATTTGTTCAATACTTTCATGAATCTAGCATTGAAATCAGCAACCTATTCATTTGATCCTTTGGTAATGCTAGTGAAGTCATTAATAAAGAAACTTGGATCAGTTTTGTCACCATATTGTTCTTTGAATATTCTCCTGAAGTCCTCCCATGATGAAACACTTCTGTCAGGCAGACCCTTGTACAATTCTCTAGCCTCATCAACTAAGGATTACATAAACAATTTCATAAAAACATCCTCATGCTCAACCTCAAAGTTGTCCATGATATTCTAAAAAGATTTTAAGTGATCTTCTCCTGACACAGTATTATTTCCTAAAAAGTTAGGCACTTGCGGCCTCACATGTTTGTCAATTGGGTTAGGGTAACCAGGAATGCCCTCAAAAACTAATTGCCTGAATCTGTCTAGTTGCATAGGCTGTCTACCAAATTGATTAGCATTGGCATTTCTATTTGCATTCTAATTTCTTACATTATTTTATGGTACTCTAGCATTATTCACATTCTATCTCTGATCATTATGTTGATCCTGGACTTCATTTCTTTGTTGATTTCTTTGCATATTTGCATTTTCAAGGGTAGGAATTGAATCATTCTAAGCAACTCTTAAAGCTTGCACTTTCTGTCTCATGTCATCTCTGATCTTCACTGCCTACAAATATTCTAATTCTACCCTTAAGCTCTTAATTTCTTTAGCCAATTCCTCCTCTCTATGCATAGAAGAGGAAGGCTTTATTACATTCTGATCATCATTATGATCCCTTGGGGATTCAGCTTCTTCAAATCTATTAGGGGAATCATAGAAAGGGCGTTCTTGAAAAACCTCTAATCTCATTCTCAATCCACTACCCTGCTGTCTTTCATATACATTCTGGATCTCAGCCTCAGTGTTTGAAAAATAAGGTATTGTTCGCTCTGAAGATCCTAGGTTTTCTTGAATATTATCATTACTTCTGGGAGAACCCTCTTGACTGGCTTGAGCAGTCCCTTTTTTCCTGTACATCATTTTTCTAGGTAATTCTATAGACAAAGTATTACGCAGGGATCTTCTCCCTTGCATACAAATTTTACTTTACCGATTGGGAGATTGGTTCGGAGTCGCCACCTATAATTAGGAAATATTTTCTTTTAAAATCAGGGTTCTTTCATAAAGCATCCCCAGCGGAGTTGCCAAAATCTGTTGCGACTCAGATGGGCAATAATTTACCAGGGATGAAAAGATAATACTTTCACTTCACCTCACCAGTAGAGTCACCAAAATCTGTTGGTTATTTTTCCTAACTGGATGCTTATTCCCAGTTATCCCTACAAAGTAGCCATCGTTAATCAACAAGATTCCTGGGCCAACGGTATAGGAGATAGACTCTATAAAAATCTCCTCTTCTTTTTTAGGCTCTGCAAAACCAAGGGGGTATTCCCTATTTAACATCTATGACACATGCACATGAACTTACTTGGATGTTGATACAAAGCAGATAAATCCTCTTTTATGTAGACCAAAACTATGGAATAAGTGCAAAGGGGCTAGCTTTAAGCCTATATTCAGTTGTAGATAGAGGATTTCGGTCCTAAAACTACTTCTAAAGCCCTAATGGTTGTATATGAAGTTTGAGTTTGATTTTATGTTTGGATGAAAAATTGAGACTTTGGGTTGCAACCTCAATACAAGCCTAGATCGGTGCCTATCTAGGGCTCAGAGTCAATAGACATACACATGTGAATGTACATATAAACTTATATTAATGACTGAGTTTCAAGGGGATTGTTTAATATCTACCTTACAAATACTTCCCAAAATTTAGGTGCTTAATCATTCATACTTAATGGTATCCCTACTGCAACACATTTTCCTAATGGTTAACCTAAAACATTTAATTTGCTCCTTAAACAAAAGTAGGAGATTAACTATTCAATATAGAAGAGTTATATTCCTAAACCTTAACAACCCTTAGTTATCTTGATTCAAAAGAAAATATGCCCACAGCTTGGAGACAAATGATTAAACACATGCACAAAGCATTTCTCATATAAAACAGCATGAAACCAGTGAATTCATGCATGAAACATTCAACATGAGACTCATAAACTCACAAGACAGCCAAGACAGAGCCACCAATGAAGTTGTATCTTATCACAACACCCAAATATTGTCCAGTTTTCAACAACAACAAATGAGTAACAGAGTCTGGCTTTTATACCAAGACTGTACTCAGTAAAATTAATTACAAGGCAAAATCAAAATTTCTGCCAGATACCAAGCATGAGCAATGGCACTCAAAATAGTAAAAGTAGCAGAGGGACAAGAAGGAGGGAGTAGGTGGAATCAAGAAAAGTGCCGCTGCATGGAGATCCTCTTCCTAAATCAGGTGGTTGAACCTATCAACTCCATCTATCATCTTCTGCACATCCGCCATTACTGCTTCAGCTACCCGCAGCCTTCTTTGAAACTTGCAGCAGCGTGCCCATGGAGTTTCTTGCTCAAAAAATGTGATCACATACAAAGAAACCCATCGCTGCACAAAATTGAAAGATGGTCGTCGATTTTGATTCCATCACTTAAGATAAACAGCTCATAACACCTTTGAAAAGTCGCGAACCAATAATATTGTGCCACATGAGCACCTCACTCCTCTATCACCCACTTTTCACCCTTGTATATGCAGGCCCAAGTGCATGTACAACTGTCTTATATACAAGTAGGACATCAAATTTAATAGAACAATTTGAAAATCGGTTCAAATCTGGCTTGTATGCCCTTTATTGCACATTGGCTTGTATACCAGCATATACAAGTGCTTTATACAACCCACAGACCTGAAATATTTATTCACTACATTTTATTCCTCAATCGCGTCTGGGTTGTATGTCCCTTCGCTTGCATCCATCGCCTTGTATATGTGCATGTACATTCTGTTTGTATGCTGAATATACAAATACAAACATACAAGCAAGGAATCTTTTTAGAATATTCAATATACATTCTCCCCTTGTATGCTGAACATGTACAAACCTAATTGCATAAACCTGCGGCAGGCCCCACCAATTGCATCTTCAAGGAATCTTCTATGTATACTCTGCCTTTGTACATTTCCATTGTATCCTTTTGCTTGTACATACAAACAAGGAATCCTCTCTGGAATATGCTTGCGATGCATCTTTTCTTGTATGTTTGAACATATACAAACCCATTTGTATATCTGTTGCACTGTTCACTTTGCATGTCGCGGGCCTTTGTATCTTTTTCAATGTACATTTTGCTTGCATGTTCTGCATACAAGCCCGATATACAAGTAGGGCCGATATACAATTGGTGAATATTCCCAGAATCCTACAGAAGATTCCCCAATGTATATGCAACCTGATATGCATAAAAAATGCATATAACTCAATTTTTTTTGCATTTTTGGAAACTGATTGAGATTTCGCAAGCAACCCAACCTACATTTACACTTGCACATACAAAAACTTAACAATTTTCATGTGCAATGGGAAAAGGCGGTAAAATATTGCATGTAGTCCGGTCAACCTATGAGCACAAAGGCATGAGGATAAAACTTAATAACCAAGAACCCACCACAGGAGTTCAATCATCAAAATAGAAAAACAACACAGGGCCCCAAGATTTAGAAATTTCAGGGTTTGGATGAAAAAAACCTGTAAATGCTCAAGCTTAAAACCCTAAACATAAATGAGTACTAACATATCCAAAAGTTGAAAAGTGTACATTTATTGGATATGGTGATAATTTCAAAGGTTATAAGCTTTGGAATCCACTAACTCGTAATATTATATTTTCTAGAGATGTTATTTTCAGGGAACTTAGAGCTATTTCTGAACCTGGGCAGCCAAAAGAAAAAGAAGAAAAGGTAAAGAAGGTGCACTTTGATTTAGAGCAGCAAGATGCATCTCAAGAAGAATAGAATGATGGATTGGGGGGTGAAGAAGAAGAAGAAGATTGGAGTAGTTATAATGAACATGAGTCTGTTGTTACAGAAGAAGTTGATATAGATGATCATGCAGAAGAATGAGTAGAGTCTCTTACTCCACCCTTGAGGAGATCCACAAGACAACATAATCCAGTTGATAGGTATAGCCCACTAGATTTACATTATGTATATGCTTTATTGAGTACTAACGGTGAACCTAGATCCTACAGGGAAGCTATTTATGTAGATGATAGTGAGCCTTGGCAGTTAGTCATGTAGGAGGAGATGATGGATTTAGACTCTTGTAACACTTGGGATCTTGTTCATTTGCCCAAAGGAAGAAAGGCCATAGGTTGTAAGTGGGTCTTCGAGAAGAATTTTGGAGCAGATGGGTCATTCTAAAAAAGTACAAGGCTAGACTAGTAGCCAAGGGCTACTCCTAGAGAGAGGGAGTTGATTTTGGTGAGATATTCTCTCCTGTTGCTAAATTGACTTCTATTAGATTTCTCTTATCCATTACTGCAGCTTATGATTGAGAAATTGAGCAAATGGATGTTAAGACCGCGTTCTTGCATGGAGATCTTGAGGAAGAAATATATATGCAACAACCTATAGGTTTTGAGGTAAAAGGAAAAGAACATTGGGTTTGTAGGTTGAAGAGGTCTCTCTATGGTTTAAAACAATCCCCCAGAATGTTGTATTAAAAGTTTGATTTATTTATTTTGAATTGGGTTTTGTTAGAAGCGAGGAGGATCACTGTGTTTACATTTATTGTATTGGCAATTATATACTGGTTATTGCATTGTGTGTTGATGACATGTTATTTTTTAGCAATACTAAGGGTATGATCAGTGAGCTTAAAGCCCAACTTTTAGGTGCATTTGATATGAAGGGTCTTGGAGTTGCACGTATATTTTGGGAATGGAGATCATGAGGGATAGAGCTAACAGAAAGCTTTGGTTGTCACAAAGTATGCGAATACTATTTTGCAGAGGTTTAGGTTGTAGGACTGTAACTCAGTTAGAGTTCCTTTACCCATTGGTACTAAGCTTTCATTAGATATGTGTCCAAAGACTGAGGATGATCTTGAGGATATGTCTAATGTGCCATATGCTAGTGTTATAGGGAGTTTCATGTATGCAATGGTTTGCACTAGACCAGATATTGCCCAAGTAGTGGGAGTTTTGAGCAGATTTATGTCTAATCCTGGTAGACAACATTGGAATTATGCGAAGATTGTGTTTAAATATCTTGCAGGTACTCTTGATCATTGTTTGGTTTATTCTGGTACTGATAGTGCTGATAAATCTTTGGACATACAAGGTTTTGTTGATGTAGATTGGGCAAGTGACTTGCATAGTCGAAGGTCCACTAGTGGCTATGTGTTTACTCTGTTTGGAGGTGCAGTGAGTTGGATGAGTAAGAGGCAGCCCACAATTGCTTTGTCCACCATAGAAGTAGAGTATATGGCTACAACTCATGTCTCTAAGGAGGCAGTTTGGTTGAGGAGACTATGTATAAGTATTGGTTTTGATTGTAGGATCATTCAGATTAGTTGTAATAGCCAGAGTGCTATCTATTTGGCTAAGAATCCCATGTATCATGCTCGGACTAAGCATGTTGATGTTTAGTATCACTTTGTTTGAGAGTTGGTTGCAAATGGAGAGATTGAGCAGAAGAAGATAGACACTCAAGAGAATGTTGCAAATTCATTGACCATGCCTATGAGCACAAAGAAGTTTGTGTGGTGCAGAGAGGCCATGGGCCTTGTTTCTAGTGCTTGATTATTTTCATTTGATTTCCTATGGGTTGATTTACAATGTATAATGTCAAGTGGGAGAATGTTGGGATAAGGTGCCATTAACCTTGCAAATCACAATATTGTATTTATTCCATTTATTATTTGTTATTTGTAATTACCCATAAGGAGATGTAATAGTTTCACTGATAGTGGTAATTCTGGAGTTACCGGCGATAGTTATGGAGTGACATTTACTGTTGGTAAATGTAAAAACTTAAAATAAATGAGGGTACGCATTTTCCCTTGAGGAATCTACTATATTTGGCATGTATGACAACTGTCATAATGTTTGGTAAGTGAATCTATGACAGTTGCAAGTTGTCATAAGATTCTATGATTCTATGACGCATATGACGGATATGTTAGTTGTATATTTGCTATATTTAGCCCAAGGTTCCTATCTTAGAAAGATACTCTTTTGTGGAATCTATGATGGTTATGACACATCATAAGATGTTGTAAGAGGCCAGATTTAGTCTTGGGCACCCAACCTTTGCATGGTTGTTTTTTGGACAAGTGGAAGGTGCTTGTAAGATTGCATTTAATGTTTGCATGTTGGGGAATCTCATGAGAGAAAAGGTGAATGCTTAGGATGAGTTGAAAAATATTTCTATAAGTATTTGCCATATATTTTATTGTTGCAATATAGATTTTAAGTACTCGCTGCCGGAGTGTTATCAGATTGAAGATTGAAGGAGAGATTGGTGGTGATATTGTATTATAAATCATTTTTAGATTAATACAAACATTGGGCCTCTTTCATGTGTGGATTTTTTTACCCGAAAGGGTTTTCTTCACATTAAACATTGTTTCATTTGTTCAATTTTCTGATTTTGCATTTTTGTGAAGCATAGTTTTGTTTCTATGTTACAATCTCCATAATAACACACAGTTAAAGATTGCATAAATTTATATTGAATCATATTTCCATCAAAGTAGTGTTGCTTTCACTTCTAACATCCATAGCCAATTTATCCCTAGGATAACATCATAGATCCTAGTGGGGCTACATAAAGATTTACTTCCATGGAGAAACTCAAAAGTTCAACCCTAGCCTCAAACATGCATTACTCTACCCGAGCCTTGGTTTGGTTTGCATATTCTATAGACCATGTGTTTTCCATGAATCCAACCTTTCTAGGAATTTTACTTACAATTTTAGGAGAAACAAAACATTTGGTAGCACCAGTGTTAATCAAAACTGAAATCAGAAGACCTTATAAAATACCTGTTGTTTCAATGGGAGTTATTTGGTATTCGGCTTGCCTGTTGTCCAAAAATACATGAATGCATTGTTGGAACGCCACTTGTTGAGAGGGTAGAGGGTTCCCCTTGGTTGTGCTCCCTGTGTCTTGTTAGGACACTGGTTGGTGTAATGATCTCTGCCACATGTGTAGCACCCGCCCACCAGTCCTCACCTCTCCTAAGGTTTTCTAGAATTGTCTCAATTCTTCTTAGAGTAGTTATTGCCCCTTTTCTCTCCCTTGGACTCAGTCTACTTATGCTTGGTCCCTTTATCATTTTTCTCAGTAAAATCTTGTTTCTTCCCCTTTTACTTAGAGGATTGTGAGGATTGGGACCAATTGTATCTCTTTCGGTTCCTTTCTCTATAAGTCGACATAGCTTTCAGTTTCTATTCCTGTTTGATGGCCTTTTCATAGACCTGGTCCATCATAATAGGACCATGAACATCAACCTCACCCCAAATCTAGGTTTCAATCCTATTATAAACTTCTGAATACAGAATCTCTCATCCTGTTGGTACTGCGACACATACTTAAGCAAGTGGGTGAACTTTCCCCAATATTAATTCATAGACAAATCAACCTATTTTAGATTTTGAAAGTCTATAAGCTTCTGATCATATAACAACTGAGGCAACCATCTTTGCCTAAAAAATTCCACGAACCTATCACATGTAAGGCTTGTAGACCTCAAGCCTAGTTCCATCTTTTTATTCATCCACCATGTTGATGCTTCACTTGCCAACTGGAATGCTCCCCATACTACTTTAGTGACCTCATTATAGTTCCTGATTTTGAAATACTTTTCCATTTCTGTAAGTCATGCCTCCACGAAATCTCTGCTTACAGATCCATCAAATTTACGAGGCATAACCTTTTTCATGTCTTGGGATAGTTCTATAGCCATATGGCTCCTTCTATCTACTTCTTGTCTAGCCTCAGAGTTATTTTCTCCATAATCACTTTGGGTCCTTGCTGACCACTGACTTCTTGTTCGAGAGTTCCTACTATCACTCTTGTGTCTTGAAGTAAGGCAATAATCAGGTCAAGTTTAGTTTTAGAGTGCCCTGAAGGTTACCCTTCATCCTGGCTATCTCACATCCTAGTTCTTATCTAAACCTTTGTTGCAATCTACTTCTTGAAGTTTGCAGGTTAATCACAGATTAGTTTTTCCATGTCATTGAATTCATTCATAACACAAATCTATTCTCATTCATGTAATCTTTAACAAGAAAGGAAAGATTTTCATAATTTTTCAATTGCGTTATAGTTTTCATTGGATTACATATAATCCATCAAAATTACAAAATTTTGTTTGCAGCTTGCTACTGCAAGTCATTTACAATTTCCAAGATAACTTCCCATATTCATTTCTCAACCTTGAGATTTATCATTTCAGTTTTAGGAGGTGGAGGTACACGCAGGTACTCTTCCACAATCTCCTTGGGTACAACATAATCCCTAGGATTATTTTCCACAGCTGGTGCTTTAGGTGCAGAGAGTTCTGTTGATGCATCAATAGAGTTAGGGGCAGCAATCCTAACTGCCCTCCTTAATTCCTACTTGATGCATTTCATGGCATCAGCGAAGGTCTCCTCATCAGTCAACCATGCTCCTACTAAGTAGCTAGTCTATTCAAGTCTTCTCATTATTGAGGCTCGTTCCCTCAAGACCTTTTGATGACGTAGGTAATGTCCATGTTCGGTGACTTTCTTTTGGAGTGTTGTTCTAATACTTACCATTCTGGCATAGAACATCCAATCATTAGCATATGTTAACGTTGGATAAAAAGTAATCATCAATTAGTGAGCTCATAGGTCCATGTATTGAACCTAGTAGCTTTGATACCATATGTAA
This sequence comes from Cunninghamia lanceolata, assembly GCA_027924645.1. Classification (NCBI taxonomy): domain Eukaryota; kingdom Viridiplantae; phylum Streptophyta; class Pinopsida; order Cupressales; family Cupressaceae; genus Cunninghamia; species Cunninghamia lanceolata. Next base: position 388,880 of record BSBN01000267.1, on the reverse strand, counting down.
CATCACATTCCATAATGCTCAATAATTAACATAAATATTCATCTTATCCAAGAATTAGAATACATCATGATTATTCAAAATTAGAGTTAAACAAGAATGAATCATTATCATTTCAGTAATTAAGCATGTTATCTAAACCAAAATATAACAAGGCTTTCAATTACAATATCTAATTACATCTCATTAATGAATAACCTTCACTATGCATGTACAAAGTTATGCTCAAGGCATCAACTATCAAATATACATAATAATTGACTATCAGGTCATATAATGAGAAGCACTGCATCTGGAACATATGACATCTGTCTTCATAAGCCTCAGCTTGTCTCATGTTTGGGAAGGAGAGCATCATCCAGGTGCTTTTCCTCCAACCATAGACCGGAGGTCCCCCACACAACTTCCTACTTGGAAGTGGTCCTACCCTTCACGGAAGGTATAGATATAAGGAACCATTAGGTTAGCCATCTGAGTATTTGGTGTTGTGTCCTTCATAATGCCTCTTGGTCACACAACTATAGATCCACTCTAACTATCTATAACACTACTGGAGACATTATGCCATCTCGAGCACTGTGGACCGACAATGCATGCAGAGATGGATGCCTTAATTTGGCCAAAGCTTTACATACATAAATGTTACACAATGAATGTTGTCATATGTCCACCACCTCGACTAGACTTATAAGTTGTCATGTCCTATAGTAAACATAATTGAACCCTTCTCGGTCTAGAACAGTTAAGTTCAAATCGTCTTCCTCCTTTCCGTGGACATTCAATTTTTGTCTTGATAACCCATTCTTAAGGTTCTTGTTGCTTAAGAAAATGGGTACTAGTGACTCCACACCACTTTATCCCACATTTGTTTGCATAAAAAGGTTTAATCATGCTCTCAACACTTAATCATACTGGCTTAGTGTTTACTTTGTTTACCTCATCTCAAGGTTTACATTTAGGTCATAATGTCAATGGGTGAACTTGTAGTGACTCATAGATTCGATTCCCTTTAACAAGGTTCAATCTTAAGAGACCTTCTTGATACCAAATTCTTAAATAAGGAACTTAGCCATTTGAAAAGAAGGCATTCATGTACTATTACACAACATGATCTATGATGACAAGATTCTATTCTTGTAAAAGAAAATTCAATGAATAACTTTCCCTTAAGGAAGTATGGCTCAAACTCGTAGGAGCCAAAAGACAATAACATGTCCACAAGAACCTTCTCATTACCATAAGAAATCATTTAGTATCAAAATACAATACATGAAAGATGAGTATCATTACACACAGTCAAAGGTTTACTTCATTCTTTTCAAGGTGATAAGTATAATGTTAAGAACAACGGTTCAAGAAAGGATTTCCATCAAGACTGGAATAATCTTCATCATAATATAGATTGGTATTACATAGTTATCATAAGTCTATAACACAGTATGATTTAGCCTTTCTTGCAAGGCTCTGGTTATCGATAACATAGGTCGATGCCTTCGGCTATCATAGTCATTGAAAGCACAGTCGCCCTATCAGGCCATACATATAAAAGATATTCCAAGCCTTCACAGCTATTATAGTCATTATGAAACATTATAATAGCACTTCTAGGCTTGAAAGCTACCAATCATGAGTTAATAACCCTACACGAGTTTATCACAGTTAAGAAATGATAAAACCTCTAATTAAATACATTCATCTTAACGATGATAGGGAATTATTGAAGTTTAATAGGGTTCAAAACCCTACCATATGGCATACTATAGGCTTCATAGATGTGCACTTGTCTGTTGTAGTTCCAAGTTGGTCAAGGTTTAACTACATAGTATATTATTTGCGGCCTTAACAAAGGTGGTAATAGTTATCGTAACAAGAATATACAATATTTAACCATATAAATGAGAAGGCTTCATAAGCCATTGCATAACAATGCAAGTATAGTGTGGGTCAACACGGTCGACATCCACTTAATAATAATCAAAGGCTCTTATTGAAAATGATTACCGAGTATAAAACATTGAGCTATAGCTCATACCTGTAGTTAAAGCTCGTTCGAAGGTAATAGTTGGGCACAATATATACACAGTTCCAACTCGACTCCTTCAAACATTATTTGTAGTAGTGATAACTCTGTAATGAACACACTTTCTCTCCAACTTGAGAATCCCCCCAAAGGCATAATAAAAAAAACATCCAATCCAACCAACGACCACAACAAAGACTCCCTAATAAATCGGTAGTAACCGATTGTTTGCATGCAATAGCAAGAATAGTTTTTGTTGAGCTTAAATCTCGCCACCTTTTCGATCAATGATAGGTTCGTTGAGATAATGGCTTGAGAATAGGTCAGCCACCACTCTCCTTCCCACTCCTCATAAGTGGTGACTGGCCGAGTGCCCCCATCAATACATAAACAACATTGGAATAAAATAATAATGTAATTATTAACCATGTTCGGCCTCATGAAGGGTTTAAACAAGTATAACTTTATGAATATACATATACTCCCTTATATGAGGTTTATGGGTTAACAAATATCATCACTATTAGATAAACACACATTCTTACGATGCAACTATGGGGTCGAGCACTGCTCCCTCGCAAAACATCGTTCACTTAAAGACATAAATATCCAAGTAAAATAGCCACAATACATAATGCAGAAAATCAACATGGAACGAAAGGATCCTCAACAACTTTGCTAAAATCAGAAAGTGACTCAAAAAGAGACATTCTTGTGAACGTCATTAATTCAACAAATCAACATTGAAGATGTCAAGAAGAGTCCAGTTGACTAGTCGAAGAGAGAAAATAAAATACTAACATGGGAGACGAAACTCACCCTAATAGCAAATATTCAAAGGACAAAGTTTGATACTCAGATGTATGTTTAACCCCTTTTCCCAACATCTATCTCTTCCTCCTGGATGATACCGTCCTTCCATCTTCGAAGGATTATTACTTTCCTGGTCAAACTCACCACCATAAAATCATGATTAGTGTATCATCATATGTTTAATAAATCATAATAATTAAATAATCATTTCAACTTGAAATCTCATTTCTAACTAGCATTAGTCAGTTTCCTCATAAACAATGATTAATTTGATATTTTCGACAAACATCTAATCATTCAACTCTAGTTAATCATCCTGATTACCATGCAAAAATAAGATTAAGCTAAATCATAAGTTGGGGACATAACACATAATATATTGAATTAATTGTTTTGTTGTTGCTTTGATGTCTAGTTTTATTATGGCAGCTTGTCTTTCACCTTTCATCCTAGGGCATTCATTTTTCAAGTAGCCTTCTCATGTATAGTATGTGCACCAAATATTAGGTCTTTATTTATGTTTATTCTCCTCCTTCTTGGCCAAAATCTATTGTCTCAGCTTCAACTGCTCCAATTCCAATTTCAGCTTCTCCAATTCTAGGTTTTCCTTCATCTTATCTTGTCTGCGCCAAGATTGAGACTTTATCTAGTAGGCTAATGTCACTTCTTCTGCATATGTTTCAAATATTCTTCCATCTAGGGCTGACCTTATTTCAGGGCTTATTCCTGAAATAAACCATTCCATCTTATGCTTCTCAATCAGTGGTTCCTCCAACTTCCTAGTTGTCTCCTTGAATCTTCTATCAAAGTCCTTTATTGATTCTTTATCCAATTGCACCAAATATCTCATCTTACTTACCCCTTCTATCAAAACATCTGGAACTCCAAAATTCTCCAAAAATAACTTCTTGATTTCCTCCCATTCCTTGTCACTGTTTAGACATGTCTTCCTATACCACTTTAATGCTTCATTCCTCAAGGTGCTTATGAAGTCAAACAACTTAATTTCATCTCTTGTTACTCCCTTCCGATTCCAAATAGACTCCAACACAAAAATATGCTCTGTTGCTTTCGTAGTGTCCTCAAAGATTGGTAACTTGATAGAGACATCCATGATTGGTTTTCTTAAAGTCTCTGGTCCTCTACAGTAGGTTTCTTCCGGTCTACTCCTTTGGTTAGGTTCTCTTCTATCAACTCATTTTCCTTCTCTTCCCTTGTCTCTCTGTAGTTGGATATCAAAGTACTCTCCTAAAACCTTTGTGAAATTACTTAAGATCTCTTCTATTCTCTCTTCTTCCTTGTTTTCTTGAATATCTTCCTTCTCAACTAAAATTCTCTTGAATTTATATGGCACTAGGGGTGACTCATAGTCCAGGGGTTGTGTCTCTTCATAGTGTCTCTTCAAATTAGGGGATACTCTTCCATTTGTGAACGACATCATGTCGGCATCCAATGATGGTTGAAATAACCTTCTAAAAGCCTCAAAAATCCTCTCAATGTTTACCACATCTTCTCCTCCTTCTCTTATCTCCTTTATACTTTAGAAAATGAGCTCCTCTATATATTCCTCATCCATCTTCAAAATTTCCAATGTTAATTCATATTTTCTGGCAGTCCACAGCATAAACCCTAATTTGCCTCTTTCTTATTTTCCCTTCCACATTCTTCTCCGGTAGCACCCATAGTGGCATGCTCCACAACATCCTCCATAATACACTCTACCTCTTCTCCTTCTAACCTTCTTTCTTCAATAGCACCCATAGTGGTGCACTCAGTAGCATCCTCCTCGATGCCCTTGTCTTTTTCTTCCCTTCTAACAGCACCCTACATGGTGCACTCTTTGATTTCTTCCTCATTTTCTTCTGTAACTTCTATTGTCCTCTCTTTTCCCATCTCTTGTGCCCTTTCCATCCTTCTGTGGTAACATTGCTATCGTTCTTGAGTTTGCTTCAATCTCTCTTCTCTTCTTATCTCCATTATGTTTCTAATTTCTTTGTTGATCTCTCTTTTCCTCTGCTTCTCCCCTTTCGCCATGGGTTTTCTTGATTTGGTGTTCTATTAGTCCTCTTATATCCCATGGAATCCTTCTTTTAAGATTCACATCATTTGAAAGGCCCTTGTAGACCCTAACCCCTTTCCACTCGCCATACCCTTAAGTGTCTACCCCCTCTCACAGAGGTAGAAACTTAAAGAGACCTGAATTCCTCTGCAAATCAAAAATTTTCTCCGCTAACCCCACCTTCTCTTCTCTCTGGAACTCTACACTACCTCTTTGGATGTTTTTCCCTTTCAATATTTAACTACCTTCTTCCAGGGTCCCAGCAATAGATCCAAATGTTAGCAAGAAATATATAGGGGATACTGGTTCAGAGATCCGGCCCTCAATCAGATATTCATAGTCAGTTTATACCCCGGTCAAGTAGCTAGAGATTGATAGAAAAATATAATGAATAACAAAACAAAGTATCACATAGAGATCATAGTAACACAACACAAGGTTACCCAATGCCGACAGATCTCCATATCTATATATCAACAAAAATCAAATGTATACATCATCTATCCATCCTCTGGTAGGTCTAAGTCTCTACCTCACCAGTTACGTACATGAATTCTATGTCATTCTTTACATTAGAATCTATCATATATTATACTCCTCTATTCTCCTATGCTATATCATCATATCCTATATCTATATATACTATATCTATATATACTATATCTATTACATATAGGGATGTGTTTCCTATCGGCTCTGGACTCTGCATAATGTGTGCGCCAACTTCCGGACAGCTCTTCTTTACGCTCTGCACTTTGCTAACATTCATGAATCATAAAGAATGTCAAAGAAGAATTTTGAAGGTTCATAAGTTCATACAAGTGTCAAAATGCATTTCAAGGCAAAGTTTGAGTGTTGCAAGGTACACCAAAAGTGTCAGTTTGCTTAAAGGGGTTATTTTCGACGATTACCTTTGGTTCACAAATGCTTTCAAGTGTCAAAAGTCATAGTTTTGGTGAATGTGTTAGTTCACAAACCATTCAAAGTCTCAAAATGTGTAATGTTTCCCCTGCTACTAGAAACCTTGACTTTTCAATGGTTTAGTTATGTAACTGTCAATTCTTGGAAGTGGTTCAACTTCCTTGACCCTAAAACATATAAGAAGACATTGTATTTTGTGGGATTCTTTGGGTGAACCGGTGTTTTGGAAAGACATGTATTGTCACTGTAAAGAAGAGTAGACAAATGTAATTGTATTTGTACTACTAATTGATAGATGTTGTAGACATGAATAAAACATTTTGAATTTTGTTGCTACTGTCAAAAATTGTTATTCTAGCTCCTAGATTTTGGTAATCTGATAAGACCCCTAGGTCTAGATTGCACCAAGTGGTATCAAAGTAGGTAGGTTTTGGTCATGTCAAGAGAAGATTTTTGAGAATTTGGTTGTGGGTGATTGAAAGAGAGAAGACTTACAACTATAGAGGACTCAAAAGGAAACATGGCGCATAAAGGCTAAGGGTGAAGAGGAGCACCATGAGCTGGTGAAATAACAAAGATGTTGTGAAGTATTACGATAGGATTGGATGTGATGGAGGCAACACAGAGGAGAGGAGTACATGTGGAGGATGTTAGTGAAGATGAGAATGAAGAACATGAATTTGAGATAGACGATGAAATGGATAAACCAGAAGGAAGATTTTTGCAAGCTATGTCCAAACTCAGTAGGAAACCCAGATTGGATCCACTAAGTTACCAAGGTAATTTGAATCCAGAAGAACTCATTGACTAGATATTAGAAATGGAGATATACTTTGATTTTGAATCTATAGAAGACCTAAAGAGAGTAATATTTTCTTGTACAAAATTGAAGGGACATGCATCCCTATGGTGGGATCATGTGCAAACAAAAAGACAACAAAAAGGTAAGGAGAAAATAAAATCCTGGGATAGAATGGTGACCAAGTTGAAGGATAAATTCCTACTAGTTGATTATTAGATAAGCTTGTGCAAGAAATTACAAAAATTTGAAACAAAAGGAGAAAAATGAGTAGGAGTATATAGAAGAATTCTATAGGTTGAATATCAGGGTTGGGCACATTGATGATGATGTTGGGAAGGTGTTAAGGTATGTAAATGGTTTACATTATTCAATTCAAGATGAGATTAGTATGGTACATATACATAATGTTGAAGAAGACTATCACTATGCCTTGAAGGAAAAAGAGAAATTGGCAAGAAAATAACATAATAAGTCACGAGGTAGAGGAAAATTTTATCGTGAAAGAGGACAATCTAGTGGAGGAAGAGGATATCAAACAAAACAAGGAGAAGCCATCACCTCTCAAATAAGTAATTACACCCAGGATAACAAGGGAAGATGAGACTATTAAAGAGGTAGAGGAGATTACTCCAGAGGCAAGGGATATCTTGGAAGAGTCAGAGGAAGATGATTCATTGGTACATATTACCAATGTGGAGAAATTGGTCATAGGGAAATTGAGTGTTCGCAAATACAACAGAATAGTGGAAAGGGTAAAGAAACAAGGATAAATATGGTGTAAGAAGAAAATGTAAGTGTGGATTCACCAAAGCGTGGAGAGGATCTTGAGGATGGAGAATCTTTGACGTTGAGAAGAATATCGTTAAATCCTAAAAAAGAAAAACAAGAACATGTCCAAAGTAGAAATTTATTCAGAACAAAATGTAAGTCAGGTGGATAGTATTATAAGGTAATTGTGGATAGTGGAAGCACTAACACTCTTGTGTCTATGGAGATGGTGCAAAATTTGAAAATGAAGAAGGTGAAACATCCAAGTCCCAACAAAGTTTGTTGGGTGCAAAGGGGACATCAACTCTTGGTAAGTGAACAATGTTTAGTAAATTTTTAGAATGGTAGTTTTATAAGGATGAAATTCTTTGTGATGTGATTCCCATGGATGCATGCCATATTCTATTGGGTAGACCTTGACAATATGGTATAAAAGTTGTACATGATGGTAGGACAAATACCTATAAGATAATTAAAAATGGAAAAGAATATATTATGAATCCTTTGAAATACAAAGAGGAAGAAATAGAGGATAGTCCCAGGGTTTGTTTGATTTATGGAAATAAATTTTTGAAGGCATTGAAGAAGGAGATGACATGTTTTTCTTTCATTCCTAAGCCTGCAGAAGCTAGGACAATAGGGAAGAGTGAAGAACTGCCAATGAAAATTCAAGAAATTTTAGATGCTTATGTAGACATAATGATGAAGGATTTACCAAATGGATTTCCACCTATGAGAAACCTAATCCATTGTATGGATTTGATACCTAGGGAAAGTTTTCCAAACAAGGCACCTTATAGAATGACACCAATGGAGAATGAAGAGATTAATAGACAAGTGCAAGAGTTGTTGGACAAGGGTTTGATTAGGGAAAGTCTAAATCCATGTGTTGGTCTAGCAGTACTGACACCTAAAAAGGATGGAGAATGGAAAATGTGTACAGACTCAAGAGTCATAAATAAGATAACCATAAGCACATATTTCCATTACCACGGATGGATGACATGATGGATTGTTTGAGTGGAGACAAGTACTTCACTAAAATGGATTTGAAGAGTGGATATCATTAGATAAGAATAAGGGAATGAGATTAATGGAAGACAACCTTTAAGATAAAGGATGGTCAGTATAAGTGGCTACTAATGCCATTCAAATTGACAAATGCTCCAAGTACATTCATGAGGTTGATGAACAAAGTGTTGAAACTATTCCATGGTAAGTTTGTACAATTGTATATTTAGATGATATTTTGATTTTTAGTAAAACAAAAGAAGAACATTTGTTACATGTTAGGGCAGTTTTACAAAGGTAGAAAGAAGAGAAGTTAGTGAATTTGAAGAAGTTTAGTTTGATGAAGAAGGAGTTGATGTATTTAAGGTTTGTTGTTTTAGATGAAGGATTGAAAATGGATGCAAAAAAGGTCATTTGAAGCAATTATAGATTGGTCTTCACTGAGGAGCATGTTTGAAGCTAGAAGTTTTCATGGCTTGGTGAGATTCTATAGGAAGTTCATAATAAATATTAGTGGAATATGTACACCTATCACAAAGACTATGCAGGGTGGTAGAAAAGAGTTCAACTGGACAGTTGTAGTAGAAAAGAGTTTTCAGTTATTGAAGGAAAAGACAATAGAACAACCAGTGTTGGCGTTACCTAATTTTGGTAAAGTGTTCCAAGTAGACTATGATGTAAGTGGGATAGTGATTGGAGGAGTTTTAAGTCAAGTGGGAAGATCGATAGCTTACTTCAGTGAGAAGTAAAATGAAGCCAAAAGGAAGTATTTAGTGTATGATTAAGAGTTTTATGCTATTGTGTAGGCACTCAACAAGTGAAGACATTATTTTCTACCTAAGGAGTTTGTGTTGTACACATATCATCATGCATTGCAATTTATAAATGGTCAAGGTAAGTTGAGTCAAAGGCATATGAAGTGGGTTGAGTTTCTTCAAAGTTATTTTTTTGTTTTAAAACGTAGAAGTGGAAAATATAATCAAGTAGATGACGCATGAAGTAGAAGGTGTTTGTTGTCGAATGAGTTAAGAGTGAATGTTGTTGGCATTGATTTGATGAGGGAATTATATAAAGAGGATGCAAATTTCAAAGAAGCATGGGAAACATGTAAAAGTCTAGTAGAGAAAGATAGAAAGTTCCATGGATGGAGTATTTGATACAAGAAGAATTGTTATTTAAGGGAAGGAGATTGTGCATACCTTAGGGATCAATGAGGGAGAATTTGATAAGAGAAAAACATAGTGGAGGTCTTAGTGGACATTTTGGAGTGGACAAGACATTTCCATAGTTGAATGAAGGCTATTACTGGCCTAGGATAAATGCAGATGTAAAGAAAATGGTACAAAGCTGTACAATTCACCAACATGCCGAAAGGACAAGACAATTTAATATAGGATTGTATCATCCATTTCCTATATGAGAGAGACCTTGGGAGCATATAAGCATGGATTTCATTCTTGGATTACTGTAAACACAAAGAGGTAATGATTTAGTATTTGTTGTGGTTGATAGATTCTCAAAGATGGTTCATTTTATTCAGTACAATAAGTCTAATGATGCTTCAGATGTAGCCACATTATTTTTCGAGTAGTTAGGATGCATGGATTGCCCAGGAGTATTGTTTCTGATAGGGATACAAAATTTGTTGGTCATTTTTGGCACACTTTGCAAAAGAAATTGGGAACACAGTTAGGGTTCAATTTATCCTATCATCCACATACTGAAGTTGTCAATATGAGTCTTGGTAATGTGTTGAGATGTTTAGTAGGGGAAAAACGTAAGCAATGGGATTTTAAATTGGCCCAGGAAGAATTTGTATAGAATAACTTAGTCATTTGAAGTGTAGGAAAAAGCCCATTCCACATTGTTTATGGTTATAGTCCCAAGGGTGATGATGAATTAAGGGATAGTAAAGATTTTAGTAGAAAGGGTGTTATTGCAAAGGATTTTTCTAAGTATCTACAAGGTGATCCCACAATATTGTCCCACATTTTGGCCAAAGTAGAACATTGAAATCAATATTTTTAACCAAATTTTCACTTTCTAACATCTATAATAGCTAAACCAATGTTAAGAATTTGAAGATTATATGAACTAGTGGTTTTTGAGGTTTTATGTGTAGATTCTAAATGTTTTTTTTTTTATTTTGAGAAATAATTTGTGATTTTTTTACGCAACTTTTAATAACTTATTTTTTATAGTTAACAATTTTTTTTAAAAGTGACGTTTATACCATACATCATAACTTTTTTTATAGAAATGATAAAATTATAAAATTTTAAACATAGATTTGTAATAACAATATCTAGTGTGTAGATATTTTTTCAAAAAATTTTGTTGCATATATTTTGTATTACTTTTTGAAGTGAGATTAATTATAATTTATACATAGGTTTATACCATACAACATAACTATTTATGTATGTATCCAAATTAAATTATTATTATTTGTTGAAACAAGGACATCAATAACTAGTGTGTAGATATTTTTTAGAATTTTTTTCTCTATTTTTTATGTTTTCACGTGTGTGGAATAGAGACCTTGATGTTCAGTGAAAAACCTATGTTCACTAGTGTTAGATGGAAAAGGGAGACTTAGCCTAAAAGGTTAAACTAAGTCAAAACCTCTTCTATCAATATTAGAACACAAACCAAGTTTAGCTTATACCTTGTGAGGATAGACAAACTCTAGGGGTTTTGTCCCTTTGTTGTATAAAGGAGTGTCAACCAAATTCAACTAGCTAAACTAGGGAAAAACATGAAACCCTAATTGAGCAAGATTAACCAATAAACAACTATCAAAAATAGATATAGGAATTCTCAAATGGTAGCAGAGATCAGGAAACATAGGAGAATCAGAATCTGACTTCAGGAGTAGTGAAGTACCAAGGCACTGGACACCCTAGACCTAAATTATAGTTTTACAGAATATCAAGATCTAGGTGTCTTCACCTGTGTGTCTTCCTCCTTCCTATCACTTGTTGTCGTCTGATTCCTCATAAGGTGACTTGCATTCAAATAAGAAGGGAAAAGGTTGTACCTTGTTTAGGGGCTTGCCTCAGTCAAACCTCATGTTGGTGTTTCCACCTCCACTACAACATTGATTAGAGATCTAAGAGTACAAAACTAATTAGAGATCCAAGAGTGTCTGCCTGAGGAGGGTAGAGGCAATATCTTCAATAATTGATGAAAGAATGAATGTAAATGATAAAGATTACCACAAGATATGAAACCCTAGTTGAAGTAGGTGACTCAAGACCATGCACCAACAATGGAAATAGGAAATAGATGATTGAAGTTCCTTCAAGACCTAAAAATAAGAATCATAACATCCACACAAAGAGCTATTCCAACCATGAAGAATACTTGAGTATAGGAGATCAATTCATCAAAGCATGAGGTAAGCAATTCCAATCTTCTCTTAATAAGCTAGTGTGTAAAATGAATATTAAATCTCCTTCTTATATGCATTCCTTCTCACTATTAATGAATAAAACCAAATGGGGTCAGCAACAGTAAGCCAAGGAGGTGCTCTAGGTAGACACCACAAAAATAGGGTCAAGGCTAACATTTATGACCAGGGTGCTAGGTGCCCTTGTCCTTTATCCCCATAAACTCTAGAGAGTGCCAATTGAGATGGGCTTAGACCAGTCCTAAGTTTATTTTGTTGGGTTTATTCATCGGGATCAAGATTTAATTGTTTATTGCTCTAATAGGTATCAAAATAGGTCCTAATTAGCAAGGGTAAACATTTGACTCCATAACTTTTAGCCCCCACTTTAGTGTGAGTATGAACTTACATTCATACTCACACTAAAGTAAAGAGAAGACAGATTTCAAACATGAAAACATAGAAGCCAAATAATTCCACCAAACTGTGGACCATAGTAGCCCCCAAGATTAGGATTCTAAGGTTGTAAATACGCAAGACATTGCAACATAATTCACACACATATGGAGTACTACAAGCATATATAAGGGATATACACGAGATATACAATACACAAAGGTAATACATGCCATACACAATGAATACACACTTGACACAAAGCATACACATAAAGCATAAAGTATACATGGAAACATGATGAAGACACACAAAACATTTTTCTAGGAAAACATAAAGAATACATGGAATCATTAAGAGAATACAAGTTCAAGCAATACATCACACAAACAAACATAGAACAAACACACAAGCCAAATGATTGTGACACTAGCTTGCTCTTCACTAGGGGTCATGTGAAGAGAAGCTCTTGCATGGATCATGGACTAGTAAGGACCACCGGATTACTAGGTGACCATGGCAAGTCACATGAAGCACACGGGCTAGCAAAATTTGTTATACTAGGTGGCTCATGGACTAACAACTGAATGGAAACATCACAGGCTAGTGAGGACCACCAAATCACTAGATGAGTTCCATGTCAACCATAATCAACAAGGGTGTATTTAAAGGAGCATAGTGCGATGTATGGTCCCACCTTAAAGTGATTGCTTACTTCCTCAGAGAGCAATTGCTTTAAGGTAGAATAAAACACATGATATGCACAAGAGCTTTCTGGAAGCACATGCCTATATGATATGTGTTACGAAAAACTACATCGCAACAAGGGGTTACCCCCAAACAAGGCAAACTGAAGAAATGCTACGAGCATGATACAAAATGGCTTGTGTAGTCATGGTATGATGTCGAGCATAGCAACAAGGTGCCACATAAATCAAATCATACAAGTAATATCAAGTTAGAGTGAATAATATAAATTAATGTCACAAAGGGATCTACTTGACTTGCATCAGTATATGAATGGTTGTATAATAGGAGACATCTCATGATTATATATATTTGGAACTTGTTGTTATAGAGTAAAATGTATACACTAGCATTTTACACTTAGTTTAGCACATGGTTGGACCTAAATTGTTGCCTTTGTTAATCATGACCTATTTTAACACCTTTTTGAGAATAAAATGATAAAATATCAATCCTAACGAATAAACCCGATGGAATCAACTTAGGACTGGACTAAGCCCACTACATTTGTCACTCCCCGGAGGTTATGGAGCTAAAGGCTTAGGGTACCCAAGCGTCCTAGTCCCAGTTGGGATATGTAGCCCCTCTTTTGTAGTGTTGGCTTGGGAGAATTCCTTAGTTTGTGTTTGTTGGCCTAATTATGTTTTATTTTTCGTAAGTAAGTAGGAATGCATATATAAAAGAGTTTTTTAGTTCATTTTACACACTAGACAGATAATGACAAGTTTTTCTCTCATATTGTGTGTTATGATAAAATGTTCTTCATGCTTGGAATTACAATCTACTTGTGAATGTTATTGAAGTTTGTTTGTGGGTCTTGAAGGGAGTTTCAAGCCTTCTTCATCACTCTTTTTTGTTGGTGTAAGATCTTGAGTCATCTTCATCAACTAGGGTCATACCTCTTGTGGTAATCATCATTATTTTCATTCATATTTCTATCATATATTATAGATCTGGTCTCTGTCATCCTATGGCATGCACTCTTGGATCTAATCATTGTTATAGTGGAGGTTGAAACACCAACATAGGGTTTGACTGAGGCAAACCCTTATACATAGCACAACCTTTTCCTCTTTTCTTGTGTGCAAGTTTGAGAAACAGGTTTCCAAAGATAATTCCTAGTAAGAAGACAGAGCAGATAGGTACAGGTCTGGTGAAACTCAGAAGTCCTGCATAACCCTAATTTGGGTCTAGGGCACCTAAGCACCCTGGTCTTTTGCATTTTTCTCTCAAATCCAGGTTCTAAACTATTCCCTAATCTTTGTTGTACTTTTAATTTTCTAGGATCTTCTTTTGATAGTTAGTTATAGTTTGATCTTTTATCAATTAGTGTTTGGTCATTTGTTCTAGCTTGCTTGCTTGATCTCAGTTAAATTTGGTTGACTCATCTATATACAACAAAAGGGCAGAACCCTTGTAGTTTGGCTCTCCTTGAGTAGAAGCCAAGATTAGTTTATACCCTAATGTTTGTAGAAGAGGGTTTGACCTAGTTTAACTCCTTAGGCTAGATCACTCTTTTCCACTAAATAGAACTATCATCATTCACCAGTCGGTAGAACTATGAAGAAAAAGGAGGAAATATCACATGAAAGCAAATATAAAACTTTGGGTCAACAAGGAAGGATGCTAAATCATCCTACGTCTTGCATCATCCCCAAAGGAAACAACAATGATAAAATGCAACTTACAACATATAGAGGAATGATCATACAAATAGAGAGAATGTTACAACAGTCTTTGGTCCCTCTATATCCTTGCACCAACGAGGGTGTCAAGGGCCATCCAAAGAGAGCTTAATAAACATAAATAACACATCAAGCAACACAATACGGGGGAAAACAATTACATGCACTCAAGACACAAGAGAGAGGAGCCACACTCACAAGCTAGCCTAAAGAAAATCATCCTCCTCTCAATCTTGCTCATCACCATTTAGGGATGGTGGACAAGATGCAAGAGGAACTACAACAAGTGTGGTGAAAGGAACAAGAGCCATACCTATATCAATATTACCTTTGGATTTGTTGTCAGAATACAGGACAATAGGTTCCTTTGCAGGTTGCATGGCACTATCCTTTTCTAGGGGAGACAAAGCAATAGTAGATGTCTCCTTCGTATCCATTGGTGATTAAATCTTGTGAGGGAGATTCTCCTCTCCTACGAAAAAGCAAGCCATAACACGAAGACACTTCTTTCGTTCTGTTGCAATTTGATTTCACTTAGTTTTGTTTGTGATGTTTGTTAAAGGAACTGTAGTATTTTACAACATGGGTTCCTTTTCTTCCTTTGCTTTAAGAACATTAGAAGAAACAAAAGGAACCACCAAAGGTTGGGAGACCACGGGAAGGGTTCCTCAATGCAGTTTGCTCTTCCCTCTTGACTTGTGAAATAGGTGGAGGTACTTGAGAATCCACAAGTGGTTGAGAAACCTCGAGGAATAATTTATGTGTAGAGGCAGGTGGGACAAAAGAAAAATTGTGATTGCAGGGAGGTATGTTTGTGCTAGATGGTTATCTCATTGTCCATGAAGGGATGGCAGAGGGGGAACTTCAACATATCTACCAGATGCTTAGGGACAGGGAGGAACCTTTGATTCAAGATTAACTTCATTCACCACCTACGTGTGATATCCTAACATTAAGGTATTGTTTAAATTAAAGATTTAAAATGTCATGTTAAAACGGTAAGGTCATTTTCTTGAAAGACAGTCAATTTGAATGATAGAGAGTGCTTCTGGTAATAATTTTTGTATAACATTTAATAAACATATATAATATTATTAATATTTAATAAATAATATTATTATATACATAATTTAATATTATTATATAATATATTAATATAATTAAAATATAATATATTTATTTTTAATTAATAGGATATATTATTATATTATATAAAATAAATAAAACTTACAAATATAAATAATAATAATATAAATATAATTATTATCAATATAAATATTATTATAATCATCATATATTATAAATATATAAAATAAATGTAATTGCAATTACAAAGAAACTCCATATAAGACTTTTGTCTTATTTAAAAATACTTATAAAAGCACTAAAATCAAATATATAAGAGGAAACGGGTAGCATACAACAACGATTATTATTAAGGAATGTTGACTTGTCAAGTAAAGACAAACTTCTTATTGGTAAAGGGAAAGAACCATATAAGGGAGTGATTACTTTTATTTAAAGGCAACAAATCTTAGTTAAGGCAATCACTACCATAAATAGGTTGCATCAAATACAAATTAAAAGGGCAGCTATCCTCTTATGGCTGTGACTATTGGAAGGGATGTATCCCCTTGCCAACGGTAAGACCTTGGAGCATATAAAGGGAAATATAGGGGATGCTTGAAAGGGGGCAAGCATGAATAAAATTAATAATTTTTGAATTTGAGTTACACAGTCATATCTAATCATAACAGCAGATTGAAGATTGATAACTTGGGAAAAATAGATTGGAAGTGAAAAAACAAATATTGCTGACTATAGGTGACTAAACATAACAGCAAGGAAATTATATATACAGATCTGCCATGAAGATATATAGGAAAGGCATTAGATTAAGGAATGTTCCATTAATCTATGTATGGTAGGTGTAAAGGAGGAAAAGGGTTTAAAGGATAGTGTTGGTGTTTGATTAGTTTGATGTCTATCCTCTTTTCACCACCTACATTCAAGGACCTTGGGTCGAGTGGCAATGTACTATCAGGCCCTTGATCATTGTGAAATGTAGGGGAACTTGGATTTATGTGATTTGATTGCCAATTATGTCCAATTATGCTCAATTATACCTTTAAACTCTAATTATGCAATTACAGAAGCAAATAGAGAAATTACTGAAAATGCTACAACAAGAAGATGTAAAATGACAGATAAATATGCACCTATTTTCGAGGTTTGAAAGCGGAACAATCAGGGACTAATGAGTGGGCGCCCAAGTCCAATGCCTAGGTTTTTGTCAGGATCTGGAAGCTTGATCTATAACCTATTCCTGTTGTATCAGAGATTTTCCTGTCACGAAATCTAGAGGACTAAAGAGTGGGCACCCAAGTCTAGGATGCTATTTTCAAATCTGATCTGCAAATCTTACACTCTGTAGTACCCTTGTGCAACTCCACCTTTCCTGTATCTTCAACCTATAACCTGCAATCATAGAAACTTTGGGAGGGGGTTGTGATGTTTAGAGGCTTGCCTCAGTCAAGCCCCGGAGAGAGATTCAAGTCTTCTGAACACCATTGTT
The DNA here is from genome assembly GCA_027924645.1 of Cunninghamia lanceolata. NCBI lineage: Eukaryota > Viridiplantae > Streptophyta > Pinopsida > Cupressales > Cupressaceae > Cunninghamia > Cunninghamia lanceolata. The sequence goes on along the minus strand of BSBN01000267.1, from coordinate 371,695 downwards.
AGATAGAGATTGCGTGCCCTTGGGAGACAGAGGCAAAAACTAAATGATAAATTCTTAAAAACACAAATGATGTCACCTTGTAGTGAAGATCTCATGGAAGGAAAAAGCTCTTCATGCCATGAGGAGATGGATGCTCAAATCTGCAAATACAAACACATAGACAACACAAATTTGCTCTTGCCACATAATGAAAGACTTGAATCACCTTTAGGATGCCAAAAGATCACAATAATCATCTAGTTTACAAATGAATGCCTAAACATGCTTATATATGCAACTACAAACACTCCCGCCAAGAATTTTGTAATTCAAACTTACCGTGTCAGCTTAGGACCCAAATAACGGTCACAAGCCGACACTCAAAATTTGGGATTGACCTAAAATAGGGAAAGACTAGGGTGCAGGTGCCCAATTCCTCCCTCCCTATTTTGGTCAGGGTTAGGTTCAAGGGATCCCCCTTGGTCCCATTTTTTCATGAAACTTAGAGATCATTTCATCAGGATGTCAAAATATAATGCTAGATGTCCTAAATACAAATAAAAGACCTGGGAGCTAAACCTTAGGAGGGAAAAGCCCCCAAAGGGACATTTTCTGACGTTACATTTAGCCCCTACTTTAATTTATGTATAAATGCAAGGCCAATACATGCATTAAAGTATGGTCAACAAACACAACAAACACGCCAAGCACGAAGAAGACATGCTGGACACACTGAAGATAATGACAGGCACGCAAAACACGGAGAAGACAGTTATAGTCATGTAAAACATGAAGAATACAATAGATGCATAGAAGATAGTTGATGCATAGAAGATAGGAATGCTTTCTTTTCTTTTCTTTTTCTCATATATATGAAATGTAGATGCAAGTACAAGGAAAGTAAACACACCTCTCATAATGCAGGAAGCACTCATCGTGCTGGTCTTTAGACTGCATATATGGGGCAACACACATGCAAGACACACCAAACCTCCCAAAATGTAGGAAGCACTCATTGCGCTGGTCTTTAGACTACATATGGGGAAACATACACGCCAAACAAAGCAAGAACGCCAAACACACACACTTTGAAGACACGAAGAAACACGGCAGACAAGCGATGGATTGTTCCTATTTCTAGGCTCATCACCATCTTAGACACATTACAGGCACACACTGAGGGCTTCGCCACAACAATCACCAAAGACATGGTTAAGGGTTGAGTTAGTCACAGAACCGCTCCCTGCCTCCTGATGAGGACTTTTTGAAAATGACACGATGGGCACTCTCCGCAAGAGATACACCACCCCCGCCTCCATAGAGGGCTTAAGATGATTGATTGATTGATTGATTGATTGCAAACAAACTTAGAGTGCAGGAGGGACTCATTCCCACCAGTCTTTAAATGCACCTGAGGACAAGCACATTGTTAACATCTACAACAGATAGCTTACCTTATATATGGCCCCACCTTAAGGTGGTTGATATCACGCATCGATATCAAGCACGTTAAGGTAGGAAGAAAACACACAAGGGAACATGGACTTTCACAAAGCCCATGCCCCCCAGAGGTGACATGTACTTTATCATCGCCAAGTTCCCACAAACACATCCCTGCAAGAAACATGTTAGTGTATACATAATCATGATAAACAACAAGATCAATGCATATGATTAATCACACAAAGAGCCAAGGTTATACTATGAATTCAGAGATCAAGGATAACCATGGAGCTATATCATGAAAATCTCATAACCGAGTGTCACCAAGGCAAGATTCAAAGACAAATAAAGTGCACAGAGCAGCAGTATTGTTATAGTTTGTAAGTGAGACAAAATATCATCAAAATTACTACATAGAAAGCATGGAGTGCTTCTACTAGCCAAGCATCGGATAAGATATTACAACCCCATCATCATATTAGGAACTAAGTCCAATTTTTGATTTCTTGCTAAAGGGATGCTAGGTCTGCATCAGTATAAATGGTTTTTGTCATCTTCCCGCTAGATAGAAACACTAGAGGAAGGTAAACAAGAAATCAGAGAGGAGAAACAAGTGTCTTAGGGATAGTCACGTAGGAGGGTACCCCCAATTCACCAACTGCAACATTATGTCCGTAAGACACAACACACAATAATGCAATCAAAGAGAGAGTCAATATAGAAGAATGATGATACCAATAGAAGAAGGTTACAATAGAGGCGGTCTCTTGGTATCCCAGACCTTACAAGAGAATCAGGGGTCATCCCAGGAGGCCTAAAAAACACATAACACATCATGGGGGAGTCGCATCACGAAAGAGGTAAACGGGTTAGAGATACTTACCTATAGAGACTTCATGGTAAGTCTCGTCATCAAATAAATCATCATCATCCTCCCACTCCCAAATTTTAGAGGAAAGTGGGACATAAGGTACCATAGCCCAATTCTTGTCTTTGTCTTTGTTAAGATCATCTTTGTTTTGTTCAATGTTTGGATCAATGTTTTCTTGTTGAGATGCAAGGTTTATGGCATAAGCTTGTCTTCTTCTCCTTCTTTCTCTTGCTTTTCTATTTCTTTTTCTCTTACCACTTATCTCTTGTAAGATAGGGCTTTGTTCTTTCATGGATTTTTTCATTTTAGAAGAGGAAGCACTAGGATCAAATCTCATTTGTCTAAGTGGAATGCTTTGTTGTTGACAATTACCTTCCAATCCTTATAAGGATGGTGGGGGAGGAACCACAGCATAGGGACCTTGTCCTTTTAGTCTAGGGTTCTCTTCAAATGTGGGTTGCTTCTCTTTTGTTATTTCATACATAGAAGGACTGACCATTGGATGTAATAGTTTTGCTTTCTAACTTCTATAGCTCAAGAAGTTAAAGTCTATTCATGGCTCTGGTTCCTTTTCAAATTTGTCCCAAAAGTAATCCAGTGTACAATGTTTTCTTGCAACCAAAGGTTTATACTTATTGCGAGGGATAGTAATTACATGTCCATCAAAAGGAAATTTTAGACAATTATGAATTGTTGAAGGGATAAATTTCATAGCCTCTAACCAAAGGTGTCCCAATTTAATGTGAAAGAGGTCAGACACAGGGACAACATCAAACCATTGTTCTACATGTTTCTCAAATACTGTGACCAACAATGATATCTTCCCATAAGTGTTTATAAAGGTTCCCTTATGTGTTTTAATCATCATGTCCGAAGGGTCATAAGATCCTTGCATTAATTGATGTACAAAGAGGAACTTTTCCATGGTGACATTAATCATGCAATTAGGATCAATAAGGGTTACATCCATAGGATTTCCCATTATTTTCACAATGATGTAAACAGGTCCTTCAGTATCTCTGATTGTTCTATCATGAGGTGTAAACACAATTTTAGGTTTAGGGACCTTTCTCTTCATGTAAGGTCTAGGAGGGAACCTATTGTTGTTTTTGTGATTAGAGTCCATGCGTTTAAGTTTTTGAATCAATGCAATATCATATTTTAAAAGTTTTCCAAAAGTATGCCAAAGACAAGTGCAAAAATGACCTAAAATGTTTGATTTTTTGTAGTTTTTCAATGCAAATATATGAAAGAAAAGGTGTTGTAAAGATTTTGATCAAGGACATAAAATAATATGTCTAATGTCAGTCCAATATAACATTAATATCCATTACAACACACTCTTGATGCAAATCTAAGATGATGGCTAGTCCAAATCTAGTGAAAATACACAAAAGTATGTGATTTTTTCACCAAATCTCAATGCAAAAGAGCATGACAAAGGGTGTTGTGAGGAAAATTATGATGGAGAGAAAATTATATTAGTAATAACAGCCACCTAATGCCAAAAAATCTGTAACAACATGCTTATAGTGCCACTCAAGATCAAACCCTAGTGAAAATATAGCAAAAATATACAATTTTTCACAATTTTTCAACTCCAAGACCTAGCAAAAGGGGCGTTGTAAAGAATTTTAGGAGGTAAATAAAATAATAGAAATGATATCAGTCACGTCAGGCCATAAAACTTGTCACAACACACTTGCAGTGCAAATCTAGGTCAAACCCTAGGGCGAATATAGAAAAAATGTGTAATTTTTCATCGAATTTTCAATACAGGAGCCCAATAAAAAGGTGTTGTGAAGATTTTCAGGAGGAGAAGCAGATAATAACCCTGATAACATCCAATTAGTGCAAAAATATTCTTCACAACATGCCTATGGTGTAAATTTTGAGAGTCGATAAGGCCAAATCTAGTGAAAATCAAGGTTTTTTAAGCCCTAGGTTTGAAATCTTGATGCAAAATGCTATATGAATGTCTTTTAGTCTAATTTATGATGAAAATTAAGTCCATTCAGATCTGAAAACAATTTTCAAACTCTACCATGCAAAATGAAAGTGCAAATCTAAGGAAAAATCAATGAAAATACTAGTTTTTGTTGAAATTTTCTATGTAAAAATGCAATTTTTTTTGAGATCTAAATACAAATTTACACTAAAATGAAACACTACAGCCAAATTCAAATTTGAATGAGTGTCTAAGATCAGTAGAAAAAATTGAAATAAGATTTTACCTACAAACCCTAGTTTTTGAAATTACTAGGTTATATGAAAAATTCAAAATTTGCAACAAAACCCTAGCAATTTTATGATGAAAATGCCATGCAAGCTATTTAATTTTTACAATTTTATGCAATTTACCTTAGATATAATGCAAAAATTAGAAATTTGATGAAATTAAAATTAATTAATGCAAAATAGAAACCCTAGAATATAATTTTTTTTCAAAATTTTCCAATTTTTCAATTTTTTGTAAGTTTTCTAATGCAATAAGACGAATGATGATATGAATGAATAAAATCAATGAAAATTTGAAGCAAAACACTCAGCAAGGTGCAAATAAGTCCAACAACACAGGTTCACTAAAATATAAAGGGGGAAAAGGGTTTAAAGGATACTGTTGGTGTTTGATTAGTTTGATGTCTATCCTCCTTTCACCACTTTCATTCAAGGACCTTGGGTCGAGTGGCAATGAACTCTCAGACCCTTGATCACTGTGAAATGTAGGGAAACTTGGATTTATGTGATTTGATTACCAATTGTGTCCAATTATACTCAATTATACCTCAAAACCCTAATTATGCAATTACAAAAGCAAACAGACAAATTATTGAAAATGCTATGATAGGAAGATGTAAAATGACAGATAAATGTGCACCTATTTTTGGGGTTCAAAAGCTGAATAGTCAGGGACTAATGAGTAGGCACCCAAGTCCAATGACTAGGTTTTTGTCAAGATCTGGAAGCTTGATATGTAACATGTTCCTGTTGTATCAGAGATTTTCCCGTCATGGAATCCAAAGGACTAAAGAGCGGGCACCTAAGTCCAGGATGCTATTTTCAATTCTGATCTACAAATCTAACACTTTGTAGTACCCTCCTACAACTCCACCTTTCCTGTATCTTCAACTTGTAAACTGCAATCACAAAAACTTTGGGAGGGGGTTGTGGTGTTTAGAGGCTTGCTGTTAGGGTTAGCTAGCAGAAGATATCAATTAAATGCAAATAAATATTAAATAGAGGAATGAAAATACATAGAAATAATAATAGTGAGAGATAATTTGAACATGGTTCACCCAAACTCGGGCTACATCCACCAACAAAGAGTCCAATATTGTTATCCAGTAAATCAAACCAATTACAACTAGCAATCCCTGCAACTCAATACCGCCGCAAATGCTACAATACATCAACGAAAACCCTAACCCTTAGCCACTTTTATCAAGCCTTATGTCGGTTACAAAAATAGGGTTTTTTTATGTCAACCAATAGAAAAATAACTCCTGACACCTTTATAAAATTTAAAAAAAATCATTTGAGGTTTTGAGGCGTTGCCCCTGAGCCCCCACGGGGGTGTTGCGCCTCGACCCTGCCCTGTATCATGACAGGGAGGGTGCTAGGGGTGCTGCCCCTGGACCCCACAAGGGGCACTACCCCTTAAGCCCATCTTGGGGGCACTACCCCCAAACCCCCACAAGGGGCGCTGCCCCTTGACCTCATTAAATGATTTGGGGGCAAACTGCACCGATAAAAGTAGGTAAAATTTAACCTCTAAATCTGATTAAGCCCCATATAACAACAATCTACCACTTGGAGATTGATCAGACTCCACACCATATCATCTCCACTTGGAGACTGATCATAACACTGCTAACCCTGTAGCTCCCACTGGAACTAAGCACCCTGGACTCTATTATTCTATTTTTGTTGTTTTCAGTTGTGAAGACCAACTGAATCTGAAGAGGAGCTCAGCTTCTCCCTTGTCACTACCTTTGTAAACATATCTACTAGATTTTCATCTGTATGTATCTTTTCCAGTCGTAACTATCCATCATTCAACACCGATCGAATGAAGTGATACCTCAATTGTATGTGTTTGGTCTCTGAATGCAAGGCAGAATTCTTTGCAAGATGTATGGCACTCTAGCTATCCGTAAACAAATAATTGTTAGCCTGTTGTTTTCCTAATTCTTCCATGAAAGATTGCAGCCATATCATCTCCTTGCTTGCCTCTATTGCAGCTACATACTCTGCCTCCGTGGTGGATAAAGCAACCACCTTTTGTAACCTGGAGATCCAACTCACTGTTGTCCCACCTACAGTAAAGATATAACCTGTAGTATTCCGCCTGGTATCAAAATCCCCTGCCAAATCTGAGTCTACATAGCCTACTGAATCAATATTAGAGCCCCCAAAACATAAGTGTTTATTGGATGTAGCTCTCAAATATCTGAGAATCCATTTTACTGCATTCCAATGCTCTAATCCAGGATGACTCATATATCTTCTTATGACTCCTACATCATGTGCAATATCAGGTCTTGTGCATACCATGGCGTACATTAAATTTCCTACAGCTAAAGCATATGGTACCTTAGACATTTTTTCTTCATCCTCTTGTGTCTTAGGACACATCTCCTTAGTCAATTTCAAATGACTAGGCAAAGGTGTGCTGACAGCTTTTGCATTCTCCATATGGAATCTCTGCAACACCTTTTCAACATAATCAGTCTAAGATAGAGTCAATTTTTTGTTCTTCCTATCTCTACAAATTTTCATACCAAGGATTTGTTTCGCTGCCCCCAAATCCTTCATAGCAAATGACTATGCTAACTGTTGTTCAACTCTCTTATGTGATCCATGTTAAACCTTGCTACAAGCATGTCATCAACATATAAACATAAAATAATGTAGCTATCATTATCTAATCTCTTAAAATAAACACAATGGTCAAAATTACAATGGCTATAGCCTTGCTCAACCATAAAACTATCAAATTTCAAATACCATTGTCGAGGTGCTTGTTTCAGGCCATACAAACTCTTCTTCAATCTGCACACTAGTTTCTCCTTACCTTTGACCTCAAATCCTTGGGGTTGTTCCATATATATCTCCTCATCCAAATCACCATGGAAAAAGGTAGTTTTCACATCTAGCTATTCCAAATGCAAATCATCAGTAGCCACAATACTTAAAATAGTATGAATAGAAGTCATCTTAACAATCGAAGAAAAAATCTTATCATAATCAATGTCCTTTTTCTTTGCAAATCCTTTGACAACTAACCTGGCTTTAAATTTGTTCTTACCTCCAACTTCCTCTTTCATCTTATAAACCCATTTGTTTGGTAAATCCTTTTTACATGTAGGCAACTTACATAATTCCCAAGTCTGATTTTTCAGCAAGGAGTCCATTTCTTCTTTCATGGCAATCTCCCACTGAACCTTTGTATCCACCTGCATAGCTTCATCATACCCTTATGGTTCACCAATATCTATTAACAAAATAGAATATGAAGGGGGAGAAAACCTTTCAGGAGGTCTACTTAGCCTTGTTGACCGTCTAACATTCACTGGAGTTTGTGGTATTTCTTGTTGTTGTTGCTGAGCATGAGGAACCACTGGAACATGACTATTTGGAGTATCATCTAGCACCACATAATCCTTTTCTTTCTTCTCATGCTGCTGCAACTGATCTTTTTACAACACCTCATTGAATACAACATCCCTGCTTCTCACAATTTTCTGATTTTCTTTTGCTTCCCATCCTTGAGAAAACTAACTCTCTTTTGTTTGTCATACACACAACTTTCACAGAAATCCATATTAATACATTTTAGACCTGGTAAAACTTTCTTAGAATGAAGTACCTTCGTACCTTTTTCACGTATATGCCCAAGTTTGTTATGCCATAGTGTTGTCTCAGAACCTGCAGCAACTGTTTCAGTCTCTTCCTACGAACTTGCAGCAACTGTTCCTGAACCTATTTATTTTTTCTCTGCAATAACTAAAGTAGATGTAATAGTATGACCTATACAAAGATATAAGGTGCCCACTTTCACACATTTTGCTACTACTAAGGCACCTCTTGTAACCTTCCAACTTTTATCAGTAAATGTAACAATACAACATTCATCAGCTAGCTGCCCTGCTGAAATTAAATTCCTACTCAGCCTTAGAATGTACCTTACCTCTTATAGTAGCTAGTGATTCTCATTCTGCAACTTAATCTTGATTATTCCCTTTCCAACAATCTGACAGGGTTCATTATCTCCCAAATAAACCAACCCAAAATCCCCATGGACATAATCAAGAAAATAACTTCTATGGGGTGTAGCATGAAATGAGGCCCCTGAATCTAAAACCTATGAATCATCAACATTATCTAGGGAAAGAATCAAAGCATCATCTTCAAATTTATTACCTACCACATTTGCCTCATTATTGCCTTCTTGCTTGTCTCCTTCTTTATTCTTTTGAGACCAGTAATCTTTCTTCAGATGACCTAGTTTCCCATAGTACCAGCAATCCTTTTATCCTCTGGATTAAGACCTCTTGTCCTTTGATTTTCCTCATGATTTCCCATGACCTCCAGAACCTTTTTCTTTCTCCTTTGATCTTCCCCTACTTTTTGTATTCAAAACATTACCTGATGTGTACCCTCCTGAGCTTTTCCATCGCATTTCATTGCAAAGGATAACACCAACAACGTCATCAAATTTCAAAGTGTTTGAACCAGAGACAGAGTTACTTATAGCCATTACCAAGTTATTCCAGCTTTCTAGCAAAGAACATAAAACCAAGAGACCCCTCACCTCTTAGTCGAATTTCAATTTTACAGAATTTAACTGACTAATAATTATATTAAACTCATTTAAATGATCTATCACAGATCCACCTTCAATAATTTTTAGATCAAACAAATGCTTCATGAGAAATACCTCATTTGAGGCTGAGGGTTTTCATACAATTTAGTCAAAGCTTTCATCAATTCACTTGTTGTCTTTGCTTCTGTTATATTGAATGCCACAGATGGTGCCAGGCACAACAGAATGGTTCCCAGTGCCTTTCTATCAAGAAGTTCCCAATCCCCATCCATCATTCCTCCTAGTTTCTTGGATATTCCTTCCAACGGCCTCCATAAATCCTTCTGATAGAGATAATCCTCCATCTGCATCTTCCATAATTGATAGTTCTACCCATTGAATTTATCTACCTTCAATTTATGCTCATCCGCCATTGCTCCCACTCAACCGTGAGACCTTCCTATAGATGATAGTCAAACACAACCTGCTCTGATACCACTTGTTAGGGTTAGCCAGCAGAAGATATCAATTAAATGCAAATAAAGATTAAACAGGGGAATGAAAATACACAGAAATAATAATAGTGAGAGATAATTTTAATCTGGTTCACCCAAACTTGGGCTACATCCACCAACAGAGAGTCCAATATTATTATCTAGTAAATCAAATAGATTACAACCAGTAATCCCTGCAACTCAATACCACTACAAATGCTACAATACATCAAGGAAAACCCTAACCATTAACTGCTTTTATCAAGCCTTATGTCAGTTACAAAATAGGGTTTTTTTATGTCAACCAATAGAAAAATAACTCCTGACACCTTTATAAAATTAAAAAAACCCTTCCTTGTATCACAACAGGGAGCACACCAGGGGCACTACCCCTTGACCCCATCTTGGGGGTGCTACCCCCAAACCCCCACAAGGGGCGCTGCCCCTTGACCCTGTTAAATGATTTGGGGGGGAATCGCGTTGATAAAAGTAGGAAAAATTTAACCTCCGAGTCTGATTAGGCTCCATATAACAACACTTGCCTCAGTCAAGCCCCGGAGAGACATTCAAGTCTTCCGAACACTGTTGTTAGATAGAGAGTACGTGCCCTTGGGAGGTAGAGGTAAAAACTAAATGATAAATGCTTAAAAACACAAATGATGTCACCTTGTAGTGAAGATCTCATGGAAGGAATAAGCTCTTCATGCCATGAGGAGATGGATGCTCAAATCTACAAATACAAACACATAGACAACACAAATTTGCTCTTGCCACATAATGAAAGACTTGAATCACCTTTAGGATGCCAAAAGATCACAATAATCATCTAGTTTACAAATGAATGCCTAAACATGCTTATATATGCAACTACAAACACTCCCACCAAGAATTTTGTAATTCAAACTTACAGTGTCGACCTAGGACCCCAATAACGATCACAAGCTGACACTCAAAATTTGGGATTGACCCAAAATAGGGCAGGACTAGGGCACGAGCGCCCAAGTCCTCCCTCCCTATTTTGGTCAGGGTTGGGTTCAAGGGATCGCCCTAGGTCCCATTTGTCATGAAACTTAGGGATCATTTCATCAGGATGCCAAAATATGATTCTAGATGTCCTAAATGTAGATAAAAGACCCAAGAGCTAAACCTTAGCAGGGAAAAACTATTGGAATTAGACCAGACAACTGAGAGGGGGGGTCAATTAGTTGTCACACAATATAATCTTTTTTTGATTTTAACCTTCTTTATTATCTTACTACCAAATTAATGATGTAAATATTAAAGCATAGATCAACAACATATGAGCAGAAACATAATCAACACACTTGACACTAAGATTTTGACGTGGAAACCTAGTTAAGGGAAAAACCATGGTGGGGGTTAACCCACAAAGATTTGTACCCTATTAAAAGTACTTTAGAAAAATAGAAGGCACATGCCTTTAGGCACACTGCCTAGAGCTCACTGCTCAAAAAGAGAGGCTCACTGCCTATAGAATTTATTTAGAATAGAAAGAATTAACTGAGAAATAGCATCTACTTCATGCCTGGTTCAGTTTCAATGAATGCTCAAAAACTTTTGCTTTGCCCCAAATTCTTCTTTTCTAACTTCACACTCTATACTGCTCTCGCTCCTTTTCTTCTTTGCTCTGCTTCTGATCCTTTATTTGGATTTAATCTATTTTGATCAAGGATGATGTTTAACAACTCTTCAACAAGTATTTATACACTTCATCAATCTTGGAATGATCATCAAGGTCGGTCAAACTTAACGCAGATCTTTACACTATCGGCCAATCATAGCTGAGACTTGAATCTTCCTCTACTAACATGCCATACTTCATAAAATGATCTTTAGATCATTCACAACACACTAGGAACATCCAGTTGGCCAAGGCTGGGAAGAACAACAACTTCAAAGAGGAAATCTTCAATAACAAGCTCAAACTCCAATGTAGACCTCCAACATAGTAGCCACATGATCCAGAGACTTCCAATCCAGAGACTTCCACAAGCACATTGAACTCACTAATAACATCCGCTCTAAACCAAATTATCAGAATCATTTGTATCTTCCTCCGGAACCTCAAGAACACTGTCTGCCATGACTGTCAAACTAGAAGGATGGCTTATAAACCTCAAAACCACGAACCACTAGAGTTGATGATACACACTAACTTCCCAAACATGCCTTCAGATCCATAGATCATAATATTTCACTGTGGAGCAATCCGAACCAACTTATTGTCACTCTGTCTCTTCTGAATACTTCAAGATCTGGTTCTAATCAGATGACCATAACTTCTTCAAATCTTCATGCAGACTTCTCAATTCTTGACTGGTGTAGCCTTAGATGATCCTCTATACAAGCATAAGGTCTGTGAACCTTGAGTCTTCATTAATTTTCTCAATATCCTCAACATTCCAATCTCCTGAACAGGCAACAAAAAAAGATACAGTTGACACCAATGACAATAAGAATATGTTGACATCAATGACAACACCGCTTAGGCACATATTTACAACAATCTCCCCCTTTGTCATTGATGGCAACATATGTTCTAAAAATTTGATTCAACCATCATGAAAAAAACTTCTCCCCCTGACTTCTACAACTACTTCCTTCATTGCTCTCCCCGTCATCAGTAATTAGTTTTTCACATCTTCTCTCCCCCTTTGACATCAATGGCAAATGGCACATATTTGCACCCTTTACTCCCCCTTTTTATTTCATACTAATCTCCAACGTTTGCATACTAACTACTCCTTAGAGTAGTATTTTCCCAACATCAATCTAGATCTCAAGATATGACTAAGAATTCCACCGAATTGGTGTACCTTAGTGCATCTTATTTCATATTCAGAGGGGTAATAACCCCTAACTTCTCTTTGAGATATTAAAAGGTATCCTTGGGAAGAGGCTTAGTGAAGATATCTGCAATCTGATATTTGGATGACACAAACTCCAACTTGACTTCATTCTCATTTACCTTCTCTCTCTAGAAATGAAACTTGATAGATATATGCTTTGTCTTTGAATGCAACACTTGTTTCTTTGAGATGCTTATTACACTAGAGTTATCACAAAAGATTGTGACTAGATCCTCAAACACAACTCTGATGTCCTTCAACATTTGCTTCATCCACAAAACCTAAGTACAAATATTTGCTGCTGCTATATATTCTGCTTTTGCAGTAGACAGATATATTGCCTCTTGCTTTTTGCTCATCCAAGAGACCAATCTTCTTCCCAATAAAAATGCACCACCACTAGTACTTTTTTTGTCATCCACATCTCCTGCCTAATCAGCATTTGGATATGCATGAAGAGTGAAATCATTATCTTTTGGATACCACAATCTATAATCAATTGTCCCCTTGAGATATCTGAAAATTCTTTTGACTGCCACAATGTGGGATTCTTTTGGATCAGCTTGAAATCTAGCAACAAGTCCAATGACATTCATGATGTCAGGTCAGGTCTGGGTCAGATAGAGCAATCCTCCAATCATTAATCTATACCTTTTTTGATTTACCTTGGGGGAATCATCATCTTTACTTAACTTGCATCCGGTTACCATAGGTGTACCTACTGGCTTTGAATCTTTCATTCCAAACTTCTTCAACAATTCTTTCACATACTTGGATTGAGATATAAAGATACCTTTATCTGACTGAACAATATGCAGACCTAGGAAAAAATTCATCTCTCCAAACATTAACATCTTAAATTCACTTGTCATCTGGTCAGCAAATGCTTTGCACATACATTCATTTCCACCAAAAATGATATCATCAACAAAGACCTCAACAATTAGGATGTCCTCATGATTAATCTTGAAGTAAAGATTACTATCAGCAGTACCTTTGCTAAAATCTATCTTAAGCAAATATTTATCCAATCTTGCATACCAGGCTCTTGGAGCTTGCTTGAGTCCATACAAGGCTTTTCTCAGTCTACAAACCATGTCTCCCTGATCGGACAGCTAAAATCCTTCTGGTTGCTCAATGTAGAATTCTTCCTCCAAATCTCCATTCAGGAATGTTGATTTGACATCCATCTGATACACTTTAAAATCTTTGAAAGAAGCAAATGCAAGAAATAGTCTGACTGCCTCTATTCTTGCCACCGGAGCAAAATTTTCTTCAAAATTAATTCCTTCTACTTGAGAATAGCCTTTACATACCAACCTTGCTTTGTTTCTTACAACTTCACCATCTTCGTTTAGTTTATTCCAGAAGACCCACTTGGTTCCAATCACATTTTTGTCCTCAGATCTAGGAACAAGATCCCAAGTGTGGTTCTTTTTAATTTGCATTAATTCTTCTTCCATTGCTTTTACCCAGTTTTCATCAATGCAAGCTTCACTAACTGATTTAGGTTCAATCCTTGAAATCAAACAAATCTCTTCTTGATCTTCAACAACTCTTCTCCTAGTTCAAACACCTTTATTTCTAACCCGTATGATTTGATCTTTAGGATGATTCATTCTTACATACCTAGGGGTTTTGGGAATTGCTTGAGCTTCTATTTCTTGAGCTTGTTCCTCAACATCTATACTAATTCCTTGAGTTTCTGGAGTTTTCAGATCAATCTGAATCTAAGTCAGAGTTTGAACTAACCTTCCTTGACTTTGACTTTCATTTTGATCATCTGAATCATATCCGTAGAATCTGGAATGTCCTTCCTTGCTCTTATCAACTCTAACATTAGCACTTTCAACAATCTTTTTCAACCTCTTGTTAAAGCACCGGTAAGCCTTACTTTGAGTGGAGTATCCCAAAAATATTCCCTCATCACTTCTTGTATCAAACTTGCCTAAATCCTCATCTCTTTTGATATAGCAGTTACTACCAAAAACTCTAAAATATCTCATAGTAGGAGGATGACCAAACCATAGTTCATAAGGGGTCTTACCAGAATTGCCTTTGATCTACACCCAGTTAACAATGTAGACAGGAGTACTTACAACTTCTCTCCAATAAATTTGAGGAACATTTGTTTCCATCATCATGGTCCTGGTAGCTTCTTGAATGGTCTGGTTCTTTCTTTCCACAACTCCATTTTGTTGGGGAGTCCTAGGAGCAGATAACTATCTTTTTATGCCATGCTTTTCATAGAAAGCATCAAAATCACGGGAAGTAAATTATCCACCTCTGTCAGATCTCAGACATTTTAATTTTCACCAATTTCATTTTCCACCATCACTTTGAACACCTTGAATTTGTCAAGAGCTTCTAATTTTTCTTTTAGGAAGGTTACCCACATCATCTTGGAGTAATCATCAATTAGCAACATGAAATATCTATCTCCTTGCACACTCGTAATTCTAGCAGGACCACAGAGATCAGTATGTACCAGTTCCAATCATCCACTTGAAGCTTGTTCCTTACTTTTCTATGAAATTTTTCTCTATTTCCCCAATTGACATTCTCTACACAAGCTATTAGGTTTCACAAGTTTTGGAAGATCTCTTACAGCCTAAGTGGTACTTATTTTGACAATGTTATCAAAATTCACATGACACATCCTCTTATGCCATAACCAACTTTGATCTATCTGAGAAATCAAACAACTTTTTCCAGAGCTACTTAAATGAAAAATGTTACCTCTAGTTTGAGTACCAAATACAATTTCAGTTCTAGAACTCTCCGAGATTCTGCACTTTCCATCCTTGAATCAAAGATCATAACCTTTATCAACCAATTGTCCAACACTGAGAAGATTATGTTTTAGTCCTTCCACATACAGAACATCATTGGAGCTATTCTTACCATCAAAAGAGATGGATCCTCTATCTCAAATTCTGCCAGTTGAGTTATCTCCAAATTTCACAAGCCCTCCTTCATAATTTTCAAAATTTACAAACTTACTCTTGTCTCCAGTCATATGATGAGAACATCCACTATCAATCACCCATTCATCTTTCTCAATAACCTGAGCAACCAAGGCACTTTCCATATTCTCATAGCTAGCAGATTCAGTAGACACCGTATCTTCTTCTTTGATGGCAATGAACACCCAATCATTTTTAGAGGAACCTCCATGATCAGATTCATCATCTGTGACTCCTTCTTCTCCAGCTTCTTGGACATAGTAATATTTGTTCTAATTTTTGTATCTATTAGGGTTTGGTTTTGAAAACCTCTCCAGATATCTTGAGGCAAAATGACCAATCTTATTACAAGCAAAACATTTGAGTGGTAGTTTTCCTTCATACTTACCAGATCCTCTTGGCAATCTTTTGGCAAGAAGAGCTTCAAGATCTGCAGTTTCAATTTCAACATCTTCAAGATCCTTCCTTGTCTTCATGAATCTGTTTGATCTTATAGAAGATCTTTCACCCAGATCATATCTTTGTTTTCCATATACACTGGCCTTCAATGCAAATTCAGACTTCAGAAGAGAATCATCAAACTCACTTAATTCAAAAGCTGAAATTTTGCCAACCAGATGATCTCTTGTAACTTCTGAGACAGTCTTGGTCTCCTCTATAGCAGCAACCTTATGTTTGTATGAATCAGGTAAAGATCTGAAAATTTTTGATACAATCTCTGATTCTTCCAAAGTTACACCAACACACCTGATACCACACACAAGTTCATTTATCTTTTGCATGTTGATTGTGATGTTTTCATCTTCACTCATCCTCAGAGTTTCAAATTTTCCTCTTAGACATTGTAGCTTGGTACATTTGACAAATTTATCACCTTCATATAGATTCTCCAACTTTTTCTAGATTTCATAAGTAGTTTTTAGACCAAAGACATTTGTCATTTCTAAATCAAACAGGGCACTCAACAAGGCTTCTTTAGCT
The DNA here is from genome assembly GCA_027924645.1 of Cunninghamia lanceolata. Lineage (NCBI taxonomy): Eukaryota > Viridiplantae > Streptophyta > Pinopsida > Cupressales > Cupressaceae > Cunninghamia > Cunninghamia lanceolata. The sequence continues at coordinate 355,286 of BSBN01000267.1, read as the reverse complement.
CAAAGGTTATTTTTAGCATCTTTGACTTGATCTGGAGTTGAACGACCTTTCTCTAGAGGTTTATACTAAACACTGGTTATCACCCAATAGGCATCACCCATGCATTGCAAATGGCACTCCATGCAATTCTTCCAAATAGAATAATTTGTTCCATCAAATCTCAGACTATCCTTCTTGTAGGTCGACATCCTGGATCTCCTCAAGCGGTCAGGCTTTTAAAAGAGGATCTAGCGCTGATACCAATTGTTGGAATTAGACCAGACAACTGAGAGGGGGGTGAATTAGTTGTCACACAATATAAACATTTTTCTTCTTTTAACCTTCTTTATTATCTTACTATTAGATTAATGATGTAAACATTAAAGCATAGATCAACAACATATGAGCAGAAACATAATCAACACACTTGACACTAAGACTTTGACCTAGAAATCTGGTTAAGGAAAAAACCACGGTGGGGGTTAACCCACAAAGATTTGTACCCTGTTAAAAGTACTTTAGAAAAATAGAAGGCACATGCCTTCGGGCGCACTGCCCAGAGCTCACTGTTCAAAAAAAGAGGCTCACTGCCTACAGAATTTATTTAGAACAAAAAGAATTATCTAAGAAATAACATCTACTTCATGCCTGGTTTAGTTCCAATGAATGCTCAAAAACTTCTGCTTTGCCCCAAATTCTTCTTTACTAACTTCACACTCTATACTATTCTCACTCCTTTTTTTCTCTGCTCTACTTCCGATCCTTTATTCAAATTTAATATGGTTTTCTCAAGGATGATGTTTAACAACTCTTCAATAAGTATTTATACACTTCATCAATCTTGGAATGATCAACAAGGTCAATCAAACTTAACGTGGATCTTTACACTGTCAGCCAATCATAGCTTAGACTTGAATCTTCCTCTACTAACACATGATGCTTCATAAAATGATCTTTAGACCATCCGCAACATGCTAGGAACATCTAGTTGGCCAAGGCTGGGAAGAACAACAACTTCAAAGAGGAAATCTTGAATAACAAGCTCAAACTCCAATCTGGACCTCCAACATAGTAGCCACACAATCCAGACTTCCACAAGCACATTGAACTCACTAATAACATCCGCTCTAAACCAAATTATCAGAATCATTTGTATCTTCCTCTGGAACCTCAAGAACACTATCTGCCATGACTGTCAAACTAGAAGGGTGGCTTGCAAACCTCCAAACCATGAACCACTAGAGATGATGATACACACTAACTTCCCAAAGATGCCTTTAGATCCGCAGATAATAATATTTCACTGTGGAGCAATCCAAACCAACTTACTATCACTCTATCTCTTTTAAATACTACAAAATCTGGTTCTATTCATATGACCATAACTTCTTCAAATCTTCATGCAGACTTCTCAATTCTTGACTAGAGCAGCCTCAGATGATCCTCTATACAACCATAAGGTCCGCGAACCTTGAATCTTCATTAATTTTCTCAATATCCTCAACATTCCAGTCTCCTGAGCAAGCAACAAAATAAGGCACAGTTGACACCAATGGCAACAAGAATATGTTGACATCAATGACAACACCACTTTGGCACATATTTGCAACAAAAGTCCCCAAGGGGACATTTTCTGATGTTACAGTAGGATACTCATATGAGAGTATAATCAATAATTTAATATGGTTAATGGTTTATGCTTGCCATCATCATATGGTAGCATATTTATAAATTATTATTGCTGATGTGATTATTTGTAAAATTTGAATTTGATTAGTTCATTCTACACACACCTTCACCATGATGGAGAAGGGAGAATTGCAAAGGGGAATGGTGAGAGGACTCTCTTCTAGGTATGCCACCCGGGGGGGACGCAATGAGCCTACATGGGCTAGAGGGGTTCTTCCTTTTAATTAAAGGGTACTACCTCTAGGCTTAGAGAGTGGCTACCAGGACACCTTCATAACCTTACTCTCCTATCATGGTATAACAATATACGGAGAGAAATCATGGGAAAATGAGAAAAGATGGCAAGATGAGGGTATAATGGATCCCCACTAGGTAGGCAATCTCATATGAATGGCATGTGCCACATGAGATCGAGGTGACCTCATATGAATGGCATGTGCCACATGAGGTCGATACAACTTCATATGAATGGCATGTGCCACATGAAGCCAAAGATACCTTATATGAATGGCATGTGCCACATAAGGAAGAGGGCACCTTATATGAATGGCATGCGCCACATGAGGATTAGGGGGATGGTATATCCGCCTAGTGTCATAGGGAGGCTAAGTTACCCATCAAGGAACTCTCTTCCATGCTCCCCCATGATTAATCATCCCAAGGTAAGGTTTATTAATTTGCTATGGACTTACTGACATTTAAAATCTCTAACATGTTACAGGGATTAAATCATGCCAAGGTACTCTCTAAATCCATTGGTTGCTTGGAAAGTTGATAGTTTAGGATAAAATTAATGTAATTCTTATTAGGGAAATTACATAAACTAGGATTTATCTTGCTTACAACATTTGATTGGTAAGTTGTAACCCTAACTTGTGATTCTAGGGCAAGATTAAGGGTAATCCCAAAAGGGGACATTACAAGTGGTATCAGAGCTTTGATCCTGCCAACCTGGGGATCAAAGATAGTCAAAATTCCAAAAAAAAAAGAATTTGAGAACAATAAATGACTAAGGTTCTTTGATTAGAGTTCATGTATAGCAAGGAATCAGAAAACATAAACAAGCATTACAAAAGGAAATGGGTGTAAGAAGTATGGTCATTATAAGGACTATAGGAGGCATGGGGTTGACTATTAGAAGAAATAAATTAATGGAGGAATGCACTAAGGTAAAATAGCATGAAAGAAGTGGAGATGAATACAAAGCAATACAAGTAATCAGCTATAAGGAAATGGAGCATGTAGATCTAAACTGACAATGTGGATTCCATTACTAAAATCAAATTCACATTCTTGATTTCGTCCTTCATTAACTATACATTCCTTTAAATTCTAATACACTTGATGTTTTGTTTCATCTTCAACAATATAAATTTTCTCTCTTCTAATAATCTTATCTGTCATTGATTGTCTCCACGCTATCTTATCAAATTATACACTTCTACGACTTGCAAAATAATCAAAGTCTTACTTGAATTTACCTTCTCTACAACATCATTAGATTTGTCTCTCTAAATTTTCAAGATGACTTCATCATTCATATCTTTCATCCATATTACTTCATCTTGGAATATTGTGCAATCTTGGAATCTCAATACTCTCAAAATCTTCTTTAGCATTGAAATTGTTTTTCTTATTATTGACTAAAACTACATCTTCACCTATGATACTTGTATTATCTCAATCACATCATTGTTATTCAAAACATCAAACAAATGCTTACCTATACATTTGTCTTTCATTAGACCTTTCAAGTATTCTTTAATCACAAATTCTCTTTTCATGGAATCACAATCATTTACTCTTCACTAAAACATGTTCATAATAATATTCATTCTGAATCAAAACCATGACTTCGTCTCAACACATAGGAAGATAGAAGTTAAGAAGTACAAGGTAATGAAAGAACTCATTCCACACAAAGACCAAATTCTGAGGTGGAAGGTCAAGATGTCTTTGGGGAATGAGAGGAATTTTGTCTTAAGTTATGAACCTTACTCATGTTCTTGTTGTTAAGAGATATGGGCAAATACAAGTACATGAACCAAAAGAATGGGACGACAATTTTCTAGTTGGATTGAGATAAGAATACTAATAACAATTCTTGATGACTTTAGAGGGATCCTAATTGTAATTGCTTGAGGACAAGCAATCTTGGGCAGGGCGGATTGCGATATCCTGACGTTAAGGCATTGTTTAAATTAAAGATTTAAAACATCATGTTAAAATGGTAAGGTCATTTTCTTGAAAGACATTCAATTCAAATGATAGAGTGCTTCTGGCGATAATTTTTGTACAACATTTAATAAACATATATAATATTATTAATATATAATAAATAATATTAAATAATGTTATTATATAAATATTTCAATATAATTAAAATATAATATATTTATTTTTAATTAAGAGGATATATTATTATATTATATAAAATAAATATAAATTACAAATATAAATATAATTATTATCAATTTAAACATTATTATAATCATCATATATTATAAATATATAAAAATAAATGTAATTGCAATTACAAAGAAACTCCATATAAGACTTTTGTCTTATTTAAAAATACTTATAAAAGCAGCAAACTCTAATATGTAAGAGGAAACGAGCAGCATACAACAATGATTATTATTAAGGAATGTTGACTTGTCAAGTAAAGACAAACTTCTTATTGGTAAAGGGAAAGAACCATATAAGGGAGCGATTACTTTTGTTTAAAGGCAATGAATCTTAGTTAAGGCAATCACTACCATTAATAGGCTACATCAAATACAAATTAAAAGGGCACCAATCCTCTTATGGTTGCGACTGTTGGAAGGGTTGTATCCCCTTGGAAACGGTAAGACCTTGGAGCATATAAAGGGAAATATAGGGGATGCTTGAAAGGGGGCAAGCAGGACTAAAATTAATAATTTCTAAATTTGAGTTACACAGTCATATCTGATCATAACAGCAGATTGAAGATTGATTACTCGAAAAAAATAGATTGGAAGTAAAAAAACACATATTGCTAACTATAGGTGACTAAGCATAACAGCAAGGAAAGTATATATACAGATCTGCCATGAAGATATATAGGAAAGGCATTAGATTGAGGAATGTTCCATTAATGTATGTATGGTAGGATACTCATATGAGAGTATAATGAATAATTTAATATGGTTAATGGTTTATGCTTGCCATCATCATATGGTAGCATATTCATAAATTATTATTGCTGATGTGATTATTTGTAAAACATGAATTTTATTAGTTCATTCTACACACACCTTCACCATGATGGAGAAGGGAGAATTGTAAATTGGAACGACGAGAGGGCTCTCTTCTAGGTACACCACCTAGGGGGATGCAATGAGCCCACATGGGCTAGAGGAGTTCTACCTTTTAGTTGAAGGATACTGCCTCTGGGCTTAGAGAGTGGCTACAAGGACACCTTTGTAACCTCACTATCCTATCATGGTATAACAATACAAGGAGTGAAATCATGGGAAAATGAGAAAAGATGGCAAGATGAGGGGATAACAAATCCTCACTAGGTAGGCCATCTCATATGAATGGCATGTTGCACATGAGATCAAGGTGACCTCATATGAATGGCATGCACCACATGAGGCCGAAGTGACTTCATATGAATGGTATGCACCACATGAAGCTGAAGATACCTTATATGAATTACATGCACCACATAAGGAAGAGGACACCTCATATGAATGGCATGCACCACATGAGGATTAGGGGGATGGTATATCCACCCAGGGTCCTAGGGAGGCTAAGTTACCCCATCAAGCCACTCTCTTCCATGCTTCCCCATGATTGTGTTGCAAATATGTGCCTAATCTGTGTTGTCATTGATGTCAACATATCCTTGTTGTAATTGGTGTCAACTATATCTTATTTTATTACTTATTTAAAGAAGACTGGTATGTTGAGGATATTGAGAAAATTAGCCCCTCCTAAAGAAACAAGTGAGTTACACATCTCTTTGTCAGAAACAATGAAGACAGTGCAGTTTAACAAAGTAGATTACTCAGCATTTCTAGTAAGACAAAGATCAAAGTCTGCGGACCAAAGGGTTGTGTAGAGGATAGTTTGAAGTTGCTCCAGTCAAGATTTGAGAGGTCCGTATGAAGGATTAGTGAAGTTATGGCCATTTGAGTAGAAATGGATTTTGTATTCATTCAGAAGTAACAAAGTGATAGGAATTTGATCCATATTGCTCCACATTGGAATATTATGGTCTGTGGTTCTAGCTTGATATGTTTGGGATGTTGGTGTGTATCCTCAACTCAAGTGATTCATGGTTTGGAGGTCCACAAGCAATCTTTCTAGTATGACAGTCATGACAGTTAGTGTTCTTAAGTTCCCAGATGAAGATACAAGTGTTTTTGGTGATTTGAGGTGGTGCGGTTGTTCTTGTTGATTTCTTTGTGCTTGTGGAGGTCTCTGGATCATGTGCCTATTGTGTTGGTGGTCCGCATTGAGGATTGAGCTTGTGGTTGAAGATTTCTCCTTGGGTGCTACTGCTCTTTCCAGTCTTGGCCAACCGGATGCTTGGTGTGTGTTGTAGATGATCTAAGAGAAGTTTTATGAAGTGTGGCATGTTGTTCAAGGAAGATTTGAGTCCCAGTTATGCTTGTCTGATAGAGGAGTGGTTTGCATGTAGCATTTTGTATTAAGTCAAGTCTTGTGATTGTAATTGCTTGTAATTCCTATCTTGGAGAATGTTCCAGATAGATGATTGTTTGACCGACTTTGATGTTCATTCCAAAGTCGATGACATGTATAAATAAGTGTTGTGAAGTCGTGGAAATGTGTGGTGGTGAGTGAAGATGCGGATGTAGTGAGGAAGTGAGTGGGGATAGAGCAGAGGTGTTGTGCGCTTCAATGGAACTGAATCTTACATGAAGAAGATGTTGTTTCTCAGTTCAACCTTTTAGTGTTAACATTGTGAATGTTCTTATAGGCAGTGAACCTCCTTTGAGAAGTGAGCTTTAGGAAGTACACCTGAAGGCAAGTGCCTTCCCATTTTTCTATTCTTTTAACAGAGAATAAATCTTGTGGGTTAACCCTCGCCGTGGTTTTTCCCTTAACCAAGTTTCCACGTAAAAATCCTAGTGTTATGTGTGTTGATTATGTTTCTACTCGTGTTGTTGATTCATGCTTTCATGGTTATATCTTTAATCTATTAATAAGTGGTATAGAAGATTAAATGTACAAAAAGATAAAAGTTTGTGACAACTGATTCAACCCCCCTCTCATTTGTCTACCCTAATTTCAACAATTGGTATCAAAGCCAGTTTCTCTAAAAGAAGCTTGACCACTTGAGGAGATCCAGGATGTCGACATACAAGAAGGATAACCCAAGATTTGATAGAACAAATTACTCTCTTTGGAAGAATTGGATGGAGTGTCATTTGCAATGCATGGGTAATCCTTATTGGTTGATAACTAGGGATGAGTATAAGCCTCTAGAGAAAGGCCCTTCAACTCCAAATGAACTCAAAGAAGCTGAATACAACATTCAAGCTAAAGAAGTATTATTGAGTGCCCTGACTGATACAGAAATGACAAATGTCTTGGAATTGAAAACTTCTCATGAAATTTGGAAGAAGATGGAAACTTTTTATGAAGGTGACGCATATGTCAAATGTGTCAAGTTACAGATCCTAAAGGGTAGATACGAATGTTTGAGGATAAGTGAAGATGAAAACATCACTTCCTATATGCAAAAGGTGAATGAACTTGTGAGCAGTATCAGGAGTGCTGGTGGAATATTGGAAGAATCAGAGATTGTTGCCAAAGTACTTAGATCCTTACCTGCTTCATACAAACATAAAGTTGTTGTTATTGAGGAGATCAGGACTGTGACAACTGTTACAAGGGATCAATTGGTTGGCAAGCTCTTAGCATTTGAAATGAGTGAGTTTGGTGATTCTCTTCCTAAATCAGAATATGCTTTTAAGGCCAGTGTTTCTAGAAAGCAAAGATTTGATTGAGGTGAAAGCTCTTCAAGAAGACTAACTAGATAGGAAGGAACTTGAAGAAGATGAATCAGAGCTTGAAAAACTTGAAGCCCTTATTACCAAAAGATTACCAAGAGGATCCAGTAAGTATGAAGGAAAGATGCCTTTCAAATGTTTTGATTGCAATAAGATTGGTCATTTTGCTTCAAGATGTCCGAAGAGGGTTTCAAAGCCAAACCCTAACAGATCTAGGTTTCAGAAGAAATTCTACTATGTCCAAGAAGCTGTTGAGGAAGGAGTTACAGATGATGAATCTGATAAGGGAAGTACCTCTAGAAATGAATGGGTGCTCATTGCTATCAAAGAAGAAGATTCGGTGCCTACTGAATCTGCTAGCTGTCTGAATGTGGAAAGTGCCTTGGCTGCTCAGGTTGAAGAAAAGGATGAATGGGTAATTGACAGTGGATGTTCTCATCATATGACAGGTGATAAGAGTAAGTTTGTAAGTATGGAAAGGTATGAAGGTGGACTTGTGAAGTTTGGAGACAATTCAACTAGTAGAATTTGTGGTAGAGGATCCATCTCTCTTCATGGTAAGAATAACACTAATGATGTTTTGTATGTAGAAGGGTTGAAGCATAATCTTCTCAGTGTTGGACAGTTGGTTGACAAAAGGGTATGATCTCCTATTCAAGGATGGAAAATGTAGAATCTTGGAAGGCTCCGAAACTAAGATTGCATCTGGAACACATACTAGAGGTAATATCTTTCATTTAAGTGGTACTGGTAAAAGTTGTTTGATTGCTCAGATTGATCAGAGTTGGTTATGGCATAGGAGAATGTGTCATGTAAACCTTGATAATATTGTCAAGATAAGTACTACTTAGGCTGTGAGAGATCCTCCAAAGCTTGAAAAACTTGCTAATAGCATGTGTAAGGAATGTTAGTTGGGCAAACAGAGTAGAACTACATTCAAAAGTAAAGAACAATTTTCAAGTGGTTTGTTGAAACTTGTGCACACTGATTTGTGTGGTCCTACCAAAGTTAGGATTTTGCAAGGAGACAGATACTTTATGTTGTTGATTGATGATTACTCCCAGATGATGTGGGTCACTTTCTTGAGAGAGAAATTAGAGGCTCTTGATAGATTCAAGGTGTTCAAGGCTAGGGTGGAGAATGAGATTGGTGTGAAGATAAAGTGTCTGAGATATGACAGAGGTGGAGAGTTTACCTTTAATGAGTTTAATGCATTTTGTGAAAATCATGGAATAAGAAGACACTTATCTGCTCCTAGGACTCCTCAGCAAAATGAAGTTGTGGAAAGGAAGAACTGGACTATTCAAGAGGCTGCTAGAACCATGATGATGGAAGAAAATGTTCCACATGTCTATTTGAAAGAGGTTGTGAGTACTGCTATCTACACTCTTAACTGGGTGCAGATCAAAGGTAATACTGGTAAAACTCCTTATGAATTATTGTTTGGTAATGCTCCTACTGTGAAATACTTCAAAGTTTTTGGTAGTAAATGCTATATCAAAAGAGATGAAGACCTAGGCAAGTTTGATGCAAGATGTGATGAAGGAATATTTATGGGTTATTCTAAACAAAGCAAGGCAAACTGGTGCTTTAACAAGAGATTGAAAAGGATTATTGAAAGTGCTAATGTCAAGGTTGATGAAAGCAAGGAGAGACCTTTCAAGTCTTGTGGATATGAATCATATGATCAAAATGAAGGTCTAAATAAAGGAAAACAAGTTTAAACTCAAACTTAGATTCAGATTGCTCCAGAGAATCCAGTGACTCAAGAAGCTAGTGCAAATGTTGAGGAACAAGTTCAAGAATCAAAAGTTCAAGAAAATCCCAAAACTCCCAGGTATGTGAGGTTGATTCATTCTGAAGATTAGATTATAGGAGATAGAAATAAAGTTGTTCAAACTAGAATAAAAATTGTTGAAGAACAAGAAGAGTATTGTCTAATTTCAAAGGTTGAACCCAAATCAGTGAATGAAGCTTGTAATAATGAAAGTTAGGTAAAAGCAATGGAAGAAGAATTAATGTAAATTGAAAAGAATCATACTTGGGATCTTGTTCCTAAACCTGAAAATAAAAATGTAACTAGAACTAAATGGGTATTCCAAAATAAATTGAATGAAAATGGTGAAGTTGTGAGAAATAAAGCAAGATTGGTGTGCAAAGGATATTCTCAGGTAGAGGGAATTATTTGCTTTGGTGGCAAGAATCGAAGTAGTCAGATTATTTCTTGCCTTTTCTGCTTACAAAGATTTCAATGTTTACCAGATGGTTGTCAAGTCAGCATTCCTAAATGGAGATTTGGAAGAAGTCTACATTGAGCAACTAGAAGGATTCCAGTTGTCTGATCAAGGAGATATGATCTGTAGGTTGACAAAAGCATTGTATGGACTTAAACAAGCCCGAAGAGCCTGGTATGCAAGATTAGATAAGTATCTGCTAAAGTTAGGTTTTAGCAAAGGCATAGCTGACAGTAATCTTTATTTCAAAATTGATCATGAACACATCTTAATTGTTGAGGTATTTTTTGATGATATCATCTTTGGTGGAAATGAGAGCATGTGTAAAAAATTTGTTGATCAGATGCAAAGTGAATTTGAGATGTCCATGATTGGTAAAATGAATGTTTTCTCGGGTCTGCAAATCATTCAGTCAGATAAGGGCATCTTCATATCTCAGTCTAAGTATGTAAAAGAGTTGTTGAAAAAGTTTGGAATGGAGGATTCAAAACTAGTAAGTACTCCTATGATAACCGGATGCAAGTTGAGTAAAGATGATGATTCCCCTAAGGAAGATGAAAAAAGGTATATATCAATGATTGGAGGACTACATTATTTGACTTATACCAGACCTGATATTATGAATGCAGTTGGCCTTGTTGCTAGATTTCAAGATGATCCTAAAGAATCTCAATTTGTAGCAGTCAAAAGAATTTTTAGATATCTAAAGGGAAAATCTGATTATGGCTTATCGTATCCTAAGGATGATGATTTCACTCTTCATGCATATACAGATGCTGATTGGGCAGGAGATGTGGATGATAGGAAGATTACTAGTGGTGGTGCATTTTTCTTGGGAAAGAGATTGGTTTCTTGCTTGAGCAAAAAGTAAGAGGCAATATCTTTGTTTACTACAGAGGCAAAGTATACAACAACTACAAGCAATTGTACTCACATTTTGTGGATGAAGCAAATATTGAAGGATATTAGAATTATGTTTGAAGAGCTCGTTACAATCTTCTATGATAATTCAAGTGCAATAAACATCTTAAAGAATCCGGTGTTGCATTCAAAGACAAAGCACATATCCATCAAGTTTCACTTTTTGAGAGAGAAGGTAAATGAGAATGAAGTCATATTGGAGTTTGTTCCTTCAAAGGATCAGATTGCAGATATCTTCACTAAGCCTCTACCTAAGGACACTTTTGAGTATCTGAGAGGGAAGCTAGGGGTGATTACCCCTCCTCTTCAGAATTAAGGTGCACTAGTGTGCATCAGTGCGGTGGAACTCACAGTCATATCTTGTGATCTAGATTGATGGTAAGGGGATGCTACTTAGGTGGAGTAGTCAGTATGTTCTGAGTTTAGTTTGGTCTTGTCTAAGAAACAAAAAGGGTGAGAGATGATTGCAAATATGTGCCCTTTGCCATTGATGTCAAAGGGGGAGAGAAGTCATGTGAAAAAGTTGAAGTAAATAGTTGCTGGTGAAAGGGGGAGCAGTGAAGAGAGTGGTTGTAGTTGTGATAAGAGAAAGGGGGAGAAGTTCTTGTCTTGATGGTTGAAATAGTTTTTCACATCATATGTTGCCATCAATGACAAAGGGGGAGATTGTTGCAAATATGTGCCTAATTAGTGTTTTCATTGATGTCAACATATCCTTGTTGTCATTGGTGTCAACTGTATCTTATTTTATTACTTGTTTAGAAGACTTGTATGTTGAGGATATTGAGAAAATTAGCCTCTCCAGACGAAACAAGTGAGTTACACATCTCTTTGTCAGAAATAGTGAAAACAGTGTAGTTCAGAAAAGTAGATTGCTCAGCATTCCAATAAGATGAAGATTAGAGTTTGCGGACCAAAGGGTTGTGTAGAGGATAGTTTGAAGTTGTTCCAGTCAAGATTTGAGAGCTCCACATGAAGGATTAGTGAAGTTATGGCCATCTGAGTAGAAACAGGTTTTGCAGTCATTCAGAAGTAACAGAGTGACAAGAATTTGGTCTGGATTGCTCTGCATTGGAATATTATGGTCTGCAGTTCTAGAGGTATGTTTGGGATGTTGGTGTGTATCCTCAACTCAAGTCATTCATGGTTTGGAGGTCTGCAAGCAATCTTTCTAGTATGACAGTCATGATAGTTAGTGTTCTTAAGTTCCCAGATGAAGATGCAAGTGTTTCTGGTGATTTGAGGTGGTACGGTTGTTCTTGTTGATATCATTGTGCTTGTGGAGGTCTCTGGATTGTGTGCCTATTGTGTTGGTGGTCCGCATTGAGGATTGAGCTCATGGTTGAAGATTTCTCCTTGGGTGCTGCTGTTCTTTCCAGTCTTGGCCGACCAGATGCTTGGTGTGTGTTGTAGATGATCTAAGAGAAGTTTTATGGAGTGTGGCATGTTGTTCGAGGAAGATTTGAGTCCTATATATGCTTGGCCGACAGAGGAGTGGTTCACATGTATCATTTTGTATTAAGTCAAGTCTTGTGATTGTAATTGCTTGTAATTCCTATCTTGGAGAATGTTCCAGATAGATGATTGTTTGGCCGACTTTGATGTTCATTCTAAAGTCAATGACATGTATAAATAAGTGTTGTGAAGTCGTGGAAATGTGTGGTGGTGATCAAAGATGCGGATGTAGCGAGGGAGTGAGTGGGGGCAGAGCAGAGGTGTTGTGCACTTCAATGGAACTGAATCTTGCATGAAGAAGATGTTGTTTCTCAGTTCAACCTTTCAATGTTAACATTGTGAATGTTCTTGTAGGCAATGAGCCTCCTTTGAGCAGTGAGCTCTAGGTAGTGTGCCCGAAGGCAAGTGCCTTCCCGTTTTTCTATTCCTTTAATAGAGAATAAATCTTGTGGGTTAACCCCCACTATGGTTTTTTCCTTAACCAAGTTTCCACGTAAAAATCCTAGTGTTATGTGTGTTGATTATGTTTCTACTCATGTGTTGTTGATTCATGCTTTCATGGTTATATCTTTAATCTATTAATAAGTGGTAAAGAAGATTAAATGCAACAAAAGATAAAAGTTTTGTGACAATAGATTCAGCCCCCCCTCTTAGTTGTCTGCCCTAATTTCAATAGATTGATCATCCCAAGGTAAGGTTTATTAATTTGCTATGGACTTACTGACATTTAAGATCTCTAACTTGTTGTAAGGATTAAATCAAGCCAAGGTACTTTAAATCCATTGTTTGCTTGGAAAGTTGATAGTTTAGGATAAAATTAATGTAATTCATATTAGGGACATTACATAAACCAAGATTTATCTTGCTTACAACATTTAATTGGTAAGTTGTAACCCTAACTTGTGATTCTAGGGCAAGATTGAGGGCAATCCCAAAAAGGGACATTACACTGCGAGACAAGGGGAACTACTGTCGTAGCCTTAGAAGATTGAGAGGGTCTAGGTACATCACTAGAAGGTATGTTACTAAGTGATAATTTAGTGATTTTTTGTGCTTTATATTTTTGATATGATAAAAATAATAGATCCTCTCTAGATCAACTCCAACTAGTTTTGGCCAGAATTAGTCAAGTGTAAAGTGTCCATGACAAGCTACAAGATAGTACCAACTATGATGTACAATGTGCACACATCCCTCAAATGAAAACTTTAAGAACTTATGGACCATAGAGGGGACTGCCTTCATGGAGTGAAGCCATAGGTGACCCAACTTCACATGAAATAAGTTTGATGTTGGAATGATAACAAAAGTAACATCCAAGGTTCTTGGCCCAACCTTGACTTCTAGGGTTAAGGTACCAATGGTTGGAAGAATAGACCCATCGTGTGCTCTAATCGCAATTTCTGATACATTGTAGTTATCGTGGTGTAAACCATGCATGTAGAGAAACTCATGAATTACTATATTTATCATGCAAATATGATCAATTATAGCACCTCTTATGAGTTTATATCATTGATTCAAATGGTGATGTATGAAGGTCCATCAAGAGCTTCAATAGTAGCATCATGAGGACTGAAATATATAGCTTGTTCAAGTTCTATTTTTTCTTGATGAGGATGAGCATCCACCATGAAAATATCTCTTCAATAATCTTGGTCTTGATGATTATAGGTATATTGCATAGATCTTGAGATGGGTCCACAATGTTAGCTTGGTGATGTGGCAACATAGATTAGGTTAGCTAGTGACCTAGATGATATTGGAATTGATGAGGTCTTAAACTTCATGTTTAAGATGTATACATATTTTAGTGTCATGACCAATGGTGTGGTTAAATTGACAAAAGGCATTCGAATCGAAAGATGTTTGCATCTCGTTTGGATCGATAGGTCTAATAGGTGGAATCTTGATCAAGATTGTTATTTAAAAGTTGCATCATTATGGAATAAAGAGATTCTGATAATGATTTTAATTGTCTTTTTTTTTTATTTTAGTTTGTATGGGGCAGGAGTAGAAGATGTTGCAGCCTCTACATGTTTTTGAATGTGATTTGATGATATTACATTGATTTTGATGAACTTTTTGTTGTGTCTTTTAAATGAATGAGTGTGTGAGGCTTTAGATTGACCAACCAGAGTCAATGAGTGATTATTCTCATACTGACTAACTGATAGTTGGTAATCACAGAGAGCCATACAAAGATTGGTGAAAGAGTCATAACGCATCAACAAGATTTTGTCACGAATGTGAGGTAAATTTTCCATAAAAATTCTTTGTACATCCACATCTGGAATAGAATATTAAATTTGTGAGAACCCATGATATTAGTTACTTTCTCCTTTATTCTTGTTTACAATGGACCAAATCGGTCAAAGATACTTGAGGTATAATGTTTTCTTGAAAGTGTTGAAGAAATTTGTTGATTAGTTGTGAGAAAGAAGTGATTGAATCAGGAGGCAAGGAGCAAAACCAATCCAAGGATGAGTCTTTGAGTGATGTAGGAAAGAGTTTAGCTAGTAATACATCTTCAAAGAAGAAACCACTACACATAGTTGTAAAGGTCGCCCCATGGTTGTTAGGGTCTCCCTTCCAATTATACTTTTCAAAGTGAGGGGTTTCAAACTTCTCAGGCATTTGAGCTCTTAGGATTGGATAAGATAATGGGCTACGAATATAATGTGATGTCATAGTGGGCTTCAAGGGACTTTGGTTTATATTTTCTAATTGTTGTTGGGTGGAATTGATATTTTTCAAAAGTTGGTTAATGACGGGATCAGAAGGTGAACTAGGTTGAGATTGGTATGAATGGATAGGGATACCCATTAGTTGTGACATTGTATGATTATTTTTTTTGAAAGTGATACTAAGTTTAGGTTGGCTAGACGTAGGCGGGGTGACACTAGGTGTAATATTCATATAATTGAATGGAATGGTACTATAATGACGAATGAGATTCCCAGTAGATAACCCAACACATGTGGTAGAACTATTACTTAGTTGTGTATTTGTAGTGACAATAGAAGAAGTGTATGTATAACTAGGAGGTTTTGGTATGGGTTTTGACACTTGAGTCCCTATTAGACTCGAAGAAGTCACATTAGTGATGATTTCAGCACAACTAGTTGTTGACATAATGTTATTGCAGCACTATGTAAGCTAGACCATGCAAGACTTCTACTCCCTCTTATCCTTCAAGCAATAAACTTCTTAGACTCTCAACACCAGGGACGACCTCCTCATCTATATGTTTCGCTCTTACAAATAGCTTAAAATTAGCCAACTCAATGTCTAATTTTTGAATTTGAGCTTCAGGAACATGAGCCATGAGGTCATCCATGTTGATGGATTCATGAAATGTTGATGCTTCCAAGATATGTGAAGTAGGAATATCATGAAGAGGTGATGGGCCCTCATGTATGATTGAACTCATGAATTGGGGTTCCAATGTGTTGATATAGGGGTTATTCAAATCATTAGAACCCATAATTTGATGACTTCTTTGCACAAAGATGTTATAATCGAGGTATCAGGTCACAAAACTCAAAGTGTTTACAATCTCTAGTGATACACAAGATGCATAAGTAGAAGAAATGAATGATGTGATGAAAGAAGAGGTTGACTTTTTGTTTAAATGAATCAATGTTTTTTTGCCCTTTTTGAATCAAATGTAAACAACTATAATGCAATAATAAACCCTTGATCAAATCCAACTCTACTCAATCTCATTTAGATTTAACTAATGCTACTATTCAAATCAAACCTTAAATCTAATGCTTTTTCATTAAATCAACATATAACAATTCAAAAATGCTTCTACTTTCAAATTTCAACACAAGATGATGTTTATGATATGCTAATACAATGTAAAATTAGATTTAATAAGAAACTAACATTAGAAAAATTTGAAATAAGATCTTAAACATAAACCCTAGGCTTCAATACTATCTAGGTTTTCTTAGAAATCGAAGGCTTTTGTAAACCCTAACAATGAAACAATGCAAAATTAAACTAAATAACTATGTAAAATGATTAATGAATTCAAACCTAATTCAATCTAGGGCAAAAAATAACTCAGATCTGAAGCAAGAATGATTCAAGGGTGCAAGATACGTAGGGTTCACCAAAAATGTTAGATGGAAAAGGGAGACAAGTAGCCTAAAAGGTTAAACTAGGTCAAACCCTCTTCTATCAACATAGGAACACAAACCAAGTTTAGCTTCTATGTTGTGAGAAGAGCCAAACTATAGGGGTTTTATTCCTTTGTTCTGTAAAGGAGTGTCAACCAAATTCAACCAAGTAAACTAGGGAAAAACATCAAACCCTAATTGAGCAAGATTAACCAATAAATGTCTATCAGAAACATCTACATGAATTATAAAATGGTAGCAAAGATCAGGAGATAGAGGAGAATCAAAACTTTGACTTTGGGAGTAGTGAAGTACCAGGATGCTAGGCATCTTAGACCCAAATTAGGGTTTTGTAGAATGTCAGGATCTGGGTGTCTTGACCTATGTGCCTTCCTCCTTCCTATCACTTGTTGTCATCTGATTCCTCTGAATGTGACTTGCACACAAATAAGAAGGGAAAAGGTTGTGTTGTGTTTAAGGGCTTGCCTTAGTCAAACCCCTTGTTGGTGTTTCTACCTCCACTACAACAATGATTAGAGATCCAAGACCGCATTCCCTAGGAGGGTAGAGGCGAGATCTGCAATAAATGATGAAACAATGAATGTAAATGATAAAGATTACCACAAGATATGAAACCCTAGTTGGAGTAGGTGACTCAAGACCATGCACCAACAATGGAGATAGATAATGGAGGCTTGAACTTCCTTCAAGACTTGCAAACAAGCATCATAACATCCACACAAAGAGTTATTCCAACCATGAAGAACATTTGAGCATATGAGATCAATTCATCAAAGCATGAGGTAAGCAAATTCTAATCTTCTCTTAACAAGATAATGTGTAAAATGAATAATAAAACTCCTTATTGTTACACATATGGTTCCTAAGGTTGTCATTGATGTCAACACTATCATGTGGTGATGAATGATGTTGATAAGAATGATAAGGGATATTGTTGCACATATGATGGTGATGTTCATGGATGTTTGATGGTGTTCATGGTTGGATGTCATGTCCTATCCGGTAACTGTAAAGAAGAAATATTAATATGGGAATTAGATGCATCAAGAAGATATATTAAGATGAGAATTGGATGTCATGTCCTGTCAGGTGACTGTAGAAAAGACATCTTAAGATGGGAATTTGGTACAGTCACGGTAGGAGGGTTCACAGAATGATCTGTCCAGACCGTGCAACAAGAGTAAACACAATAGAAACAACACAAGAATATAGAACAAATGTAGATTCAGTCATTCAGTATATCAAAGAATTCAAATACAATCTGGCCAACAACATGCAGGCTTACAACTTAGGCTCACAGGCCTGATTACATACATGCGCAAGATAAAGCTTTGAAGCTCCTTTGCACAAAGCTAAACTACAGATCTTTCTAATGTGAATAGCCATCTCTGAACTACTTTCCTAAGGATCTATTACATCATTATATATCATTTCTAGACCAATAGATTCCTCTGCGTCAGCCACAAGAGATCTAGAATCCCAATGAAGAGGTGTAACGTGTGTTCTTGGATAGGTCAGACCTATCAACTTGAAAATCCTTCTCCAACAGATACAATGAAGTGCGGACCTATGAGGAAGGTCAGCCACAAACCAAGGAACATTGTAGAATGAATCACAAGGATCCGCAAGTTAGCCAATGCTCCCAATCCTTCTCCTTCAGTTGATTACTCATTATTGTCAGAGAACTCTGCACTGAGAAAACATAGGATCTTCTAATAGCGATAACTTTCTGGTAATTGAACCAAATGCTCTAAATTCTTGATATGATGTAGATGAATGAATTGAGATGCTAAATCTAGATATGCAAGGTGTGAAATGCTGAAACCGGACCACAAGCTGAGCTGCTTCTGATTGAACTACCTGAACTGAACTAGGAAATGAAAGAACTGAAATGCAAATGCAAATGTTTTTGGTTGATACAAGATTACTCTTGAACCAGGGATGCTCTTGCATCAGACATCCAAGGCTATTTAAAAAGTGAGTCCCTCACTTTGTTGGGGCTAGGGGAGAACCAAGATGGTCCACCCCAACCTGATAAATCTGTGATGAATCTTCTTCTGGTCTGCCTTTCCACTTCACAAGATATTCTTTGTATTGTCTTCCTTCGGTGTTGCGTCCAACTCTGCTATCCAAATGCCTTCAATTTGTTCTAGTGCTTGCTATGGTAAGTGTTTCTTCAAGTCTTCTTCCTTGCTGTCACTGAACTCTACTTCATGATACTGGTAAAGGTTTGCAATGTTGAAAATAGGTAAAATACCCAATGTCTTTGGTAATTCCACTTCATACGCATTTCCTGAATCAAATTTTCAGAGTATCTTACAAGGTTTAAACTTCTTCATCTTCAACTTGTTATATGTCCCAACTAGAAATCTTTCTTTTCTCAAATACACCATTACATCATCTCTTTCTTCAAATTCTTTGTGTCTTCTCTTCTCATCTGCCTTCTTTTTGTACTTACTGTTCATGTTCTCCAAATGCATCTTCACCTGATTATGCACTGTTTTCATATGACTTGCAAATTCCTCTACTTCTGCACTTCTCTTTTCTTCCATGCTAATGTTTCTCAATTCTACAACTCCTCTAGGATTCACTCCGGTAACAATCTCAAAAGGTATTTTTCCGGTACTCCTATTGACTGAATTATTGTATGCAAACTCTGCTTGTGCAAGAATCAAATCCTAATTTCCAATTTTCTCTCCAACCAAACATCTCAACAAGTTTCCCAAACTCCTATTCACTACCTATGTATGTCCATTTGTCTGTGGATGAAGAGTTGAACTAAACTTCAAATTAGTCTTCATCTTCTTCCAAAGTGTCCTCCAAAAGTATCCAACAAACTTTGTATCTCTGTCTGAAACTATACTCCTAGGTAATCCATGTAGTCTCACAATCTCCTTGAAAAGTAGGTCAACTACATGCACCGCATCAGTTGTCTTTTTGCAAGGTATGAAATGAGCCATCTTTGAAAATCTGTCAACCACTACAAATATTGAATCATGTCCTCTCTGTGTCTTAGGTAATCCCATTACAAAATCCATGCTTATGTCTTCCCAAGGTCGCTCCATTACTATCAAAGGTTTATACAATCCAGTGTTCTGACTATTCCCTTTCGCAACTTGACAAACTCTACAACTTTGCACAAATCTCTAAACATCCTTATGAATCTGAGGCCAAAAATAATTTTCACTTACCAAAGCCACTGTCTTATCAATGTCAAAATATCCTACCAATCCACCACTATGCTTTTCCTTGATCAGGTTGTCTCTCATTGAACTGCTAAGTATGCACAACTGATTTCCTTTGAACAACATATCTTCTTGAATGAAATAATCCAACCATTTACTTCTATCTACTACAATAGGTTCCTTACATGCTTTCCAAGGTTCTGCAAAATCCCCTCATACATGTTCTTCAATTCATCAAAACCCAACACTTCAACTCTCATCTCTGTTAACAAATTTCTTCTTCTACTCAAGGCATCAGTAACTTTATTTGATTTTCCACTCCTATGCTTCAACACAAAAGTATAACTCTGCATGAACTCTACCCATCTCATATGTCTCTGATTCAACTTACCTTGACTATTCAAATATTGCAAAGCTTGATGATCTGTATATAACACAAACTCCTTAGGCAACAAATAATGTCTCCACTTCTTCAAGGCTTGAATTATGGCATAGAACTCTTGATCATAAACTAAATATCTTCTCCTTGCATCATTCAACTTCTCATTGAAATATGCCACTGGTCTACCCTCTTGACTTAACACTACTCCGATTGCATTTCCACTAGCATCACAATCAACTTGAAATATACCTTATTGAAATCTGGTAATGCCAAAACAGGTTGCTCTATCACCTTATGCTTCAACAACTCAAAACTTTTATCTACTCTAGATGTCCACTTAAAATCTTTTATGTCATCTCTCATTGTCTCTGTCATAGGGTTACAAACTAAACTGAAATTTCTGATGAACTTTTGGTAGAAGCTAGCCAAACCATTAAATGATCTAACCTCTCCAATGCTCTCTGGTGTAGGCCATTCAACAATTGCTTTCACTTTCTTAGGGTCCATCTTCAATCCTTCTGCAAAAATTACAAATCCCAAATATAGCAACTCTTCTTTCATGAAACTACATTTCTTGTTGTTTATCAGCAATTTCTCTTCTCTCAACCTCTACAAAACTTGTCTAATATGCCACAAATGTTCTTTTATCTTACTAAAAATCAGACTATCATCCAAATACATAATCACAAACTTACGCAAGAATTTCTTCAGAATTTCATTCATCAACCTCATGAAAGTACTTGGTGCATTTGTCAATCCAAAAGGCATCACTAACCACTCATAATCTTTCATTTGTCTTAAAAGTAGTCTTCCATTCATCACCTTCTCTAATTCTAATATGATGGTATCCACTCTTCAAATCTATCTTTGTGAAATATATTGCTCCACTCAAACAATCCATGATATCATCCATTCTAGGTAAAGGGAATCTATACTTTACTATGATCTTGTTTATTGCTCTAGAATTAGTACACATTCTCCATTCTCCATCTTTCTTTAGTGCCAAAACTACAGATACTGCATAAGGACTCAAGATTTCTCTGATCAAACCTTTCCTCAGCAACTCTTGTATTTGTCTATTCAATTCTTCATTCTCTACTGGTGTCATCCGGTGTGCTGCTTTGTTAGGCAAACTTGCTCTCGGTATAAGATCCATGTGATGGTTGATACTCTTTATAGGTGGTAATCCTTCAGGTACATTATCTGATATGATGTCTTCATATTCTATCAACAACTCTCTTATCTCCTCTGGCTGTTCTTTAGTCTCTTTCTTCAATTCTTCAGGCTTCTTAGGAATCAAGGCAAAACACATATTCTCATGTCTCAAACCATCCAAAATTTTTCTTCCATCTACCAAACAGATTCTAGCATTTCCACATACTTCGCTCTTAGGATCATCCTCCAAAGGAATCAAGGTAATTCTCTTTCCATTTGTTGTTATAGTATAGGTATTTTTTCTCCCATCATGCATAGCTTTTCTATCATACTGCCAAGGTCTACCCAACAAGATATGAGAAACATCCATAGGCATAATATCACACAAGACTTCATCATGATAAGATCAAATATGAAATTTCACCAAACATTGTTCACTCTCTAGTACCTTATGATCACCCTAAATCCATGCTATCTGATAGGGCTTAGGGTGTTTCAATATTTCCAACTTTAGCTTAGTCACTATCTCCTCAGAAACTAGGTTATCTAAACTACCACTATCAATCACAACTTTACAACACTTACCTCCGGATTTGCATCTGGTTTTGAATAGACTTTTCCTCTGTGATGGTTCTTCATTTGTCTCTATTTGAAATAGCGTTCTCCTTCAACATAGGCTGCTCTTCCACTGTTCTATTTTTTCTTGCTTGTACTACCCTGATTGCATTCAAATGCTCTATGTCCTTCACCACCACACTTAAAACAAGTACCTCTGAATGTTCTCTTATCAAATCCTCTTCCTTCTCTTCTGTACCTTTCATTCTGGTATGCACTAGGGTTTCCTCTCCAGTAAAAATTTATGTCATCTCTCTGGTAAGCATTATTATCTCTGCCATCCTTCCTCAATGGGCTGTCAAACTTGTTCTTCTCCGGATAAGATCTGTCTCCTCCAGAAAATGTCCTACCTCTCAGAATTTTACCTCCTCTGCCTCTTTGTTTCTGATCATGTTTCTTATTGAACTTCTCTTCAACTTTCATTTCAAATTGATATGCTTCTTCCAAAGATGTCATCTTTACTAGGCTTAGTTCTTCTTGAATATTCAATCTCAGTCCATTGATGTATCTAGCCACTTTCTCCTTGCTTGCTTCACTATGTCCTATTCTGATGATCATTTTATGAAATTCTTCAGTGTATTCTTTCACAGATTTCTCCTTTTGTCTCAAGTTTTGCAATCTCTTCAACAGCTTCAACTCATAGTCAGCGAGTATGAATTGATTCTTTAACTTTGTCACCATCCGGTCCCACTTTATAATCTTTTCCTTTCCTCTCCTATTTCTTTCCAGCTGAACTTCTTTCCACCATATAGCAGCATGTCCTTTCAACTTTGTCTTTGCAAATTTCACCTTCTTCGGATCTTCAATTTCCTCATATTCAAAGTATTCTTCCATGTCGTTTATCTAATCAATCAACTCTTCCAGATTCAAATTACCAGTATAGTTCAGCACATCCACTCTAGGTCTTTTACCAATCTTTGAAATAGCTCGCAACATCTTTACTTGATCTGATTCTTCTTCTTCATGACCTTCTAGGGTTTCACCACTTTGTTCAACAGATTGAAATTCTTCTTCATCATCACTTTCAACATTAGGCCTAGGTGTCAATCCTCTTCGCCTATCTTCTTCAATAGCATCCAAATGAATTCGCATTGTTCTCATCAATTCCATCATCTCATCCATTCTATTAGCCATTGTACCAACAGGAGGAATTCTTCACGGTAGAATCTTCCTAGGATCAAGTACAAACTGCCTCAGGTCGATGATCAGACTACAAGCGACAACTGCCTCTCAATCGGTGATCAGTTGTGCACATGTAACCTACCTCAGATCGATGATCTACTTACAATAGGATCTTATGGAATCCCCTTCGTCAATTCACTCTAAAGAATCAAACTTTTGCTCTGATACCACTTGGTGCAATCACGGTAGGAGGGTTCATAGAATGAAATGTTCCAACCGTGCAACAAGAGTAAACACAATGGAAACAATACAAGAATATAGAATAAATGTAGATTCAGTCATTCAATATATCAAAGAATTAAAATACAATCTGGCCGGTAACATGCGGGCTTACAACTTGGGCTCACAAGCTTGATTACATACATGCTCAAGATGAAGCTTTAAAGCCCTTGGTGGTGCTCACCTGGATTTAAGGTTTCAAACATTCATCTGCAGGCCCTTTCATTTAAATCCAAAAATTTCTAAGTCCATCGGCCTTCACATTTTTATGCATTTATCTTTGTATATGGCCGCTTGTATGTGTCTTTGTATGTACAAGTGTAGTTGTACATTGTCGGACTCGAAAAAATGTTCAATCGGCTTCAGAATGGAGAAAAATGGTTGTATGCATATCGGGTTGTCTATCGCGTATTCCCAGTATATTCTGTGCTTGTATGTAAAAGTTTGCATGTACATGTTGTATATTCGATATACAACAGGTAGATACAACGCGGACTTCAAGGGGTTTCGAATCGGGTTAAGATGGTGGTCAGGCCCGTGGGTGTACAAGGAGGATTGTATGTATATGACTTATACAAAAGGATATACAATGCAAAACATGCAATCCCAGATTTCAAATATTATTAAATTGGGCTTGGCGGGCATACACACAAGAGCAAGTTGAAAAGTCAAAGGTAGTTTCCTTTGTATCTTGCGTTGTATGTATCTCTAATAAACAACGGGCATATACAAAGGAATATACAAGCAGACATGTGCAAAGGCAGACGCGGCCAAGGAGTTAGTTGCATTTGTGAAAAAGGTGAAATCCACATTGTATATTGGGATTGTATGTTCCCAATATACAATCAGACATACAACAAGCAGATACAAAGAAACATACAAGGCAGGTTGCAGTCAAAGTCAACGATGTTCAAAAACTTGGTGGGGCCCGCACAGTTGTATGTCCTATGATTGTATGTATGTGCATATACAATGCAAGATACAAAAAACACATATACAATCCAGACGTGAAAGAAAAGTTTGTTGTGGCAGATAGGTGGCTGGAGTCCATGGGTTGTATATTGCACATTGTATGTGTGATATACAAGGAAGATATACAAAGGTAAGATGCAAGCTGGACCCGATTATGATTTCAATTTGTTTCATAAAGATTTGGGGTTCACCCTTGTATGTTGGTGATTGTATGTGCATACAATCTCAAATACAACTGTAGATACAAATGTTGATGCAATGGTCCGATGGCGAATAGGATGCAGTGGTGGGTCCCGATAACTCAGAGATGCAAAATTTTCAGCGATGGTGATCCAATCAAGTGTTGACACATGTCCAAGGGTAGTTGTATGTATATACGACTGCATATGCAAAGATTTAAAGGAAAAAATAGGGCGAAAAAGGTAAAAAGTGTTTTTACGCTGTGAAAAGTCAAAAAGGGGAAAATGCCACCTGTGTGGCACGTTTTCATTGGATGATGACTTTTCAAAGTGGGTGACTGGGATTGTCTGATCCAACTGATGTCATAGATCTCGACGGGAAGAAAGGAATCAACGGCCTTGTTTCAAATTTTTGAAGGAGGCATTTCTGCATGTCTGTAGCTACATTTCAAGTGGAAGAAACTTCATAGCACGCAACCGCTGCCCTTCTAGAAAATGGGTAGGTTGGCTTTAATGGTAAAGTTGCAGAGGTATGGATCTTGATTGATAGGCCAACTACCATCTTAAAGGAGAAAATCTTCAGGTGGCTGCACGTCTCCCGAGTTCAACTACTCCTTTCTTCTTTGTCTCTCTGCTACATTGAATGTTTTGGGCGCCATTTTGATGGTGCAATGTATCTGGCAACATTTTGAAAAAAGACCATGTAATTAATTGCTGAGTACACATTCTTGATGTATAAGAGGACTGTGTCACTCATTTTTCGAGGGGGGAAGACTTGGGCAATTTTTTTGGAAAAATAAAGAAAAACAAAGCTTTTTTGGTTGTTTTGTCTCTTTTGGAGTTTATGAGTGGCATTTGAATGCACCTTGCACATATGTTCAGTTTCATGTTGTGTTTATATGAAAAATGCTTCTTTGCATGTGTTTAGCTATTTGTCTCCATGGCTGTGTGCATCCCTTCTTTTGAATCTAGTTGCTAAGGGTTCCTCAGATTCTAGAATATAGACTTTCTGTATTGCATGCTTGATCTGTGACTTCCATTCAAGGAGTGGATTAAACTGTTTTAGGTTAAGTATGAAGAAGATTGTATGGTAGAAGGGATATTTGTAAGTAGAAATTGCTAAATACTCATTCTTGGGTGGTGTTTGTAAGGCAAATACCTATCTAAACCCTTGAAACTTGAATGCCAGTGCAAATCATTCACTTGTATACATCTAGTTGACTCCTTGCCCTGAGATAGGCACCGGTCTGCCCTTGTGTAGTAGTTATGATCCAAAACCCCCTGTCTTGCACCCAAAACATTAAAATAAATCATTTCATATTTCCAACCTGTTAGTTTGTAGGAGTAGAAGTAGGACCCTTGCATACTCTCATTCCTAACCAGTTAGATATGTCCAAGAACATTGCCAACCTTGTGATTTATCATGTAAATCTTGGTCCAAACATGAGAGTATTCTCTTTCTATTGGGTGAGTCAAAGACAAATCTTTAGCTATAGGGACACCCCCCTTGGTGCAGCAGAACTAGAAGTGAAGGGGAGGCAGCTCATGCAACCTCCTGTATTTGTTGGCCAAATCTGCCTGTGCATTGGAACTGGCAAACCCTCTGCCAATTCAGAGAGAAAGACCCAACAACTCCTTCGCACAAAACTAAACTACAGATCTTTCTAATGTGAATAGCTATCTCTGAACTACTTTCCTAAGGATCTATTACATCATTATATATTATTTCCGGACCAATAGATTCCTCTGCATCAGGCACAAGAGATCCAGAATCCTGATGAAGAGGTGTAACGTGTGTTCTTGGATAGGTCAGACCTATCAGCTTGAAAATCCTTCTCCAACGGATAAAATGAAGTGTGGACCTATAAGGAAGGTCAGCCATGAACCAAGGAACATTGTAGAATGAATCAGAAGGATCCACAAGTCGGCCAATGCTCCCAATCCTTCTCCTTCAGTTGATTACTCATGACTATCAGAGAACTCTACACTAAGAAAATAGAGGATCTTCTGATAGCGATAACTTTCCGGTAACTGATCCAAATGGTCTAAATTCTTGGTATGATGTAGATGAATTAATTGAGATGTTAAGTCCAGATCTACAAGGTGTGAAATGCTAAAACCAGACCACAAGTTGAGCTGCTTCCGACTGAACTGCCTAAACTAAACTAGGAAATGAAAGAACTGAAATGCAAATGCAATTTTTTTTGGTTGATGCAAGATTACTCTTGAACTAGGGATGCTCCTACATCACAATTAGAAGTTCATGGTTGGATGTCATGTTCTTGATGTTCTTAGTCAACAGAGACAATATTCCTTGAGAATGATTGTTGACAGCAAAGGAGACATATTAATATGAGAATTAGGATCTTTAAGTTGGCATATTAACATGGGAATTAGAAGCACTAATATGATTAGATATGTTGCTAATGTTAGGGAGATGTTGCTAATATCCTGAAGCATGTTGTATGCTCTCTCCTATTATTCCTAAGGATGTATGTGTTGTTATAAGGAAGTTGTGGCCTCCAGATGTTAATGAAAGTCTCTACTACATGAAGATTGCTTTGAAGACAGTTTGGGAGAATACTCTGCATTTTTATTCTATTGATGTTGTGCCTCTGCGGATTGAAATATAGCCTCATATAGTGCCAAAACTTGTATGTTCCAAGTCTCATGTTGTTTGGATCACTAGAAGAGTGTTTTTACAATTGACATCTTGAAGACAGTATGTTACAGTGTGTTCCAGATGACTGTTTGACCTCAGAGTACATGTTTGAAGGTATGCGGCACAATGTCTTTGTTGTGTGTAGTTAGAGGCGTATCTGAGGATGTTGTAAGAGTCATCAAGACTCATCTGGAAGGATTACATGAAGATCTTTCTTGTCTCCAATATCTCACAAGGTTTTCAAGTGATGGTGACTATTATACTTCAAGCTTCATGTTCTCTTACTTAAATCCATCCTATTTCAAATGAGCAAAGCATGTGGATGTTTTTTCTTGAAGGATGATGTTGTGAAGAATGTTTAGGATTGGGCTAAGCATTTGTTGGGGTCCGCAAGGCAAGTTTCTTCTCTTTGAGTAGCGTGTAGTTCATAATAGGGCTTGTCCTATGCATGTTTTATGATATGTAATATTAGGATGACTTGTAAAATGTAATATTCTTGTTGTATTGGCTAACTTGCAATAAAATCAATGTAATGTCATGTATAAATTGTAAACCTAGTTGATCTAGGTGAGGTATGATTGCGGAAATGAAAATATGAAAGTGTGAAGAGCAGAATATGAATATCATATGTATTGTGATGTGCGACTGAAGGAGAAAGGGAAGTGTTAGAAGCTATCCTAATTCATCTGGAAGACAATTTTTTGACAGGAGGAAAGTGAAGAGTGTTCCTAAATTGATCCAATCATCAGAAGAAGCAGAATTGCAATCATCAAAGGTGTGAGCTCTAATGTCAGTTTTTAGCTAGTAGAAGGACTGTCATACTGAAATCATTTAGGAGTTTGTTCTTAGTTTAGGGAGTGGTTGCTTCTTTGGGTTGTAGCCCTAAAACAAAGTCCATAGGGAGTTGTAGATTCCTTGGAATTGACCCTAAAACCTTACTTCAGGGAATAGTAGCTTCCTTGGGTTGCAACCCTAAAACAAAGTTTGTAGGGAGTAGTTTCTTCCTTGGGTTGTAGCCCTAAAACAAAGTTGTAATATTGAGCTTCATATATTGTGAGTAATTCTCACCATGGTTTTTCCCTTCTTGGGTTTTCCACGTAATCTAGTGTTATGTGTTGTGCATTGTGTTGATCTTTCATGTTTACATTGATTCTATAATGCTTAAGTTTTAATCTGCTCCAGAGGATTTGAAGCTTGTCTAGATACTGATTCACCCCCTCTCAATATCCTTGTTGTCCAACACTTATATGCATTCCTGCTCACTAACACTAAATAAGACCAATTGGGGTTGACAAGAGTAAGCCAAGGAGGTGTTCTAGGTAGACACCACAAAAATACCAACTGGGGCTAACATCTGGGATGGGGGCACCTTTAGTCCCATAAACTCTAGAGAGTACCAATTGAGGTGGGCTTAGATAGTCCTAAGTTTATTTTGTTAGGTTTATTCATTGGGATTGAGATTTAATTGTTTATTGCTCCAATAGGTGTCAAAATAGGTCCTGATTAGGAAGGGTAAACATTTTACTCCATAACAACTAGAAAATAGAAAATAAATATAATAATCAAATAAATATATTGAAAATCATACTTTTTAAAAATCTTATACTAAGGGCTACATGCTTACAAAATAGAATTTCTAAATGAATTCATTTGATCCCCCAAAAGACGAAGCAAAATTGGTTTTTTGTTAGCATTTTGATAGGTGCAAAGGAGACTCCATCAAGATTTTGATTTAAGACTCAGGGGTTCTTTCCAAGGGAGTTTGATCTAAGGGGGTTTTATCTAACCCCCTTCAATTAAACGCCTTTAGATAGAACCCCTCAAGGCTTAAACAATTAATTTTTCTAATAATTATGTGATTTCAGACAAAAATTAGGATGTCCCAAGTTTGGAACTTAGTATTGTGGGATCACAGGGACAATAATTACATAGAGAAGTTAAGAAAACCTTAAAGAAGAGTGCTATAAGATACAAAGAATATGTTGATATGAAGAGGAAATAACAAGAATTTCATATAGGTGATTTAGTTTTGGCACATCTACAAAAGGAGATATTTCCACAAGACACATATAACAAGAATGTGATAAGAAAATTCTCAACCAATACATATGAAATCGTGTTACCAAAAGGAATAGATATATTTCTCATATTCAATGTGGTAGATTTGTATCATTACTATGAAGGAGAAACGAGTGGGAAAGGGAGTACAGGTTGATATTTGATTGATAAATCACATTGGGTATAACAGCTGCCTAAAAAATAAATTGAGGAAATTGATACAGTCATGGACTCCCAAGTGATCAAAAGAACAAGGGGAAAGGAGTATAGAGAATATCTAGTCCATTGGAAGAACAAAGTAGATGATAAAGCTACTTGGATGAATGTCACAAACCTTGTTAAGTATGGAATTCGTGCTCCAAACTTTGTCAAATGTTCATGAGCTTCACACTCATGGAACATTTTACTTACTTGGCGTGTCTGATGCAAAAGCATCCAGGTCCACGAGAAATCCTGTACCAACCAAAATTATTCAGGAAACTTTGTTTTCAATTCTATTTAGTTTTGTTGTCTTTCAGTTGGTTTTGATAGTTTGCTTTAGGAGGAAGTTTAGATTCAATTTGATCAATTTAATAATATCACCTTGTAGAAGCGCTAAATGGGTATCTATAGTTTCAATTTGGTGAAGTTTGGAGTCATTTGGTGCAAGTAGAGCATTTCGGTAAAATCTACAGTTCGTGAACTTAACTTTTCGCCGAAAGAACATGTTCTTGAACTTTTCTCCCCGCTGAAAAAAATTTGTCTCGACTAACGAAGCTTGTCCACTTCCTTGTCGACAATTTTATAGGTTCGAACCTGAACTGGTGTTGAAAGAGGTTTGGGAGGATTTAATGGTTTTGCATAAAGTGTTTTAGCCACCTTATAAGATTGGGAACTTTGTTATATGTTGGAAGGAGATTTCAAAAGAGTATTTGAACTAAAAGAATTATTGATGAAGAGTTCAATAGTTCATATGGATGTCAATTCACCAATGAAGTAGTTGTGCGAAAGTTCACAAGAATACTGATTCACTAAATTGCTAAGCTCACGAACTATGAAGAATGCCGAAGAAGAAATTTGAAGGTTCGTAAGTTCATACAAGTGTCAAAATGAATTTCAAGGCAAAGTTTGAGAGTTGCAAGGTACACCAAAAGTGTCAATTTGCTGAAAGGGGTTATTTTCGGTGATTACCTTTGGTTCACGAATTCTTTCAAGCATCAAAAGTCATAGTTTTGGTGAATGTGTTAGTTCATGAACCATTAAAAGTTTTGAAATGTGTTAAGTTTCTTCTGTTGTTGGAGATCTCGACTTTTCAATGGTTTAGTTCTGTAACCATCAATTCTTGGAAGCAGTTCAACTTCCTTGACCTTGAAATATATAAGGAAGATGTATTATGTGGGATTCTTCTAGTGGACCAGTGTTTTGGAAAGACAAGTATTGTCATTGTAAAGAAGAGTAGACAGATGTAATTGTATTTGTACTCTTGATTGATAGATGTTGCAAAAATAAATAAACATTTTGAATCTTGTTGTTGTTGTCAAGTTGTTTTGGCTGCTAGATTTTGGTATTTCGATAAGACCCCCAGGTCTAGATTGCACCATTTTTCTGTAGAAGTTAGGGGTTCGTAGTTTTTTGGAGAGTTAGTAATGAGAAAAAAAGAAAAAAAGATCAGAAAATAGGGAATTTTTCTTGTTTGGTGGAAACTCAAAAAATAGAAAAGAAGATTGTAGGTTTTTTATGTGCAATTTTTAGACTCAAAAAACAGAAAAAGGAGATAGTAGGGTTTTATGTGCAATTTTTGAATCCTTCCACTATTGTGATTATGCTAGTAATTTCTTAGTTTTGATTTAATACATAACAAACAATTGTTTATTTCTTTTTGGTGATAAAATGACAATTTCTGCTTTCCTAGTTCTCTTCTATTGAAAATTGTCTCTATTCTTTAAAGGTAGAACAAAACATAGTATACTTTGAGTTAAAAAATTGTAGGTTCCTAGGGTTTGAACTGCATCAAAAGATATACATAATAAATATATCCAACTTATTTTGCTTTTTAAAAGAAAAATGTAGAACTTCCCTTGTGGATATCCTCCAAAAAGAAATCACCACTGTGGCTTGTTTGTGCTAACATTCAATACATATACACAATAAATACATCCAACTTGAACTCTCCTTTTCCAAAAAAATACAAAATATATAAACTTTCCTTTTGAGTATTTTCCAAATAGAATTGTATATCCATTTCTAGGATACCCACATGGCTTGTTTCAAATCAATATATACAAAGAATATATACAACTTATATGGTATCTTAAACCATTGAAAAGACATAAAGATATTAAGATGTTCAATGTTTGTACTAGCTTATTGCCACATATTGCCCTCTGATAAAAATGCCTTTGTCATTGCTGCCATCATCATTTGCAAAATATATGCAATGAATACATCCAACTTGAACTCTCCTTTTCCAAAAAAAATACTTCAAACTTGAACTCTCCTTTTCCAAAAAAATATATTTTCCAAATAGAATTATATATCCATTTCTAGGATACCCACATGGCTTGTTTAAAATCGATATATACAACTTATATGGTATCTTAAACCATTGAAAAGACAAAAAGATATTAAGATGTTCAATGTTTGTACTAGCTTAATGCAACATATTACCATCCCTGAGAAAAATGCCTCTGCCATTGCTGCCATCGTTGTTTGCAAAATAGACATAAATCTGGTCATTGTACTGTGATTAAAATTGGTGTCCATGTCGAAGATCTGCTCTAAGATTGCTTCGAAAGAAGCGCCCGGGGTAGGATCCACCTGCCCTGCATCGTGGCTGAAGAAGATTGGGTCTGAATTGGGGTCTCTGGTGGACAAGGCGTTCCATTATTTTCCTAACATGTGGTCGAAGGATCACTTATTCATTACCAGAATCAGCATTGTATTTATGTGCCAGTCAATGCCGCCGCTACAAACCACAGGCAGCAACGCTACACCCAACAAACAAGAAAACATAATGACATTTGGAGCTTCTCTGCTTCCCTATTCCTCTTGCTAGTTCCAACTACTCATTCAACAGGAAATGAGAGCACGATAACGTGAAGGCTACAACTTCGCTTATATTGTCACTGCTTTTAATTTTGACGTGTATCCTACTGATAAGTAGGAGGTATTTTTTGCAGCATGTCAGAGGTATCCTACTGCTCTCTGTGACCATCTACCCGTACGACAGACTGCATGCCGCTGATTTCCGTCCTTGGCTGTACGGAGCTCGATGCCTCCAGCATAATGCCACGGGTTCGGTGCTGCTTCATGCAAATGGTCGTCCTGTAGTTGAAATTCAATTTAAATCTTCGATTTCATGTTGTCTACATATTCTACTTAAATACCATCCATTTCAATGGTCAAACAGTCTTAACAATTTTACACCTCATTCATAACAAAAAGTGGTAAATATTTGTTCTATTTTTAATGGTTAAAATTAACCTTTGACTGTTGAAGTGGATGATATTTAAGAATAGCGCTCCTAAAATACTTTTACAAAATCTATAAAACTTTGTGTTTGAGTTGGGAATGACCGCATATGAAGAACGTAATTTAGAAAAAAGTATGACTGCATGTATAGATGTAATTTAGAAAAAAGTTACGCTTTACAAAAATTATATATACATTTAACATTTTTTAATTGAACAATGCGGATATACAAGAAAAAGTAAGTTTTGTTAAAAAAATTGCAAAGAGAGTAAAACCTTGAACACATTACAAACAATAGCAGTAAAATGGTAAAGTATGCAATTTGGAGGCATCAAAATCAGCCATGAAAGAGCTAGCAAAGAACAAATAAGATAATTACCATACAAACATGGTTGTTGTAGCCAAGTAAAGAATCCAAGAGTCCCATCAGTTAAGGGGTGGAAATAACTATACAAACAACCCCACAACAAGCCTAATGAACAATACATTAATACAATAGAGGAACATTTATATATGCATAAATTAACTCCTGAATGGCTTCAAATAGTTGCCAACACAACAATAATAACACCCAAAGGGAACAAAGAGCTAATCACATTTTGTAACAAGAAACATATTTGAGCATATCTTGAGAATCAAAACCATATCCATAAAAAATACCTCTCTACACCAACCATAACAAGCCAAACACCAAGACGAAGATGTTTGAAGGAACAACTTGGGCACATAGAGCATATTATCCCATGAAGGCAAGAAGTCTTTGCATTTGCATTGAGAATGTAGTATATTATTTATTTGCAACTAAGAAATTTGTAATTTAATTTGTTTGAGATGAAAGTCAATCTTCAAATTCTTCTTTGACACATCTTGTAGCTAGAAAAAAGAGAAGCAATCTGAAATAAGGTATAAGATTAAAGCCTTAGAATTTTTGTATCCTAGTGAACATTAGACCTTGACATTGCTAAACATATATTTTTCCATATATGCAATAAGATAGCATGTCTAACAATATTCACCACCATATTCTTATGTATACTCACACCTAATAAGGCTTCTTTCAAATTCAAATGATACTAAAAACTAGCAGGAAAATTCCTAAAAATAACATTCCATTGATTTTTAACAAACGAGCAATCCCAAAATATATGTTTTAAATTTTTATTTAGTTGAAAAAAAGGACATTTGACTGGCTAAACGATCATACCTTTCAATCTGTCCCCCATAGACAACTTGCAATCTAGGATTTTCTAGGCTAGAATCGGAGCATCAACATTAGCTTTAGATATTCATATTTGCACACTCGATTTGATCTAAAACTTATCCCCAATTCTACATCTCCATTTTTGGTTTAAACATGGATTCACTAATGTATGAGGGATGAGACAGATAAATTTTCTTTAAAGGAAAGAGAGTGAAGTGATGTGTGGACAACCATAGCCATTTTTAAAAAAAAGCTAGATGAAACAAGAGTGCATAATTTTACAGTTAATTTTGAAGGCACCAGGTACTGCACAAAAATAAGAAACTATGCAGACTTATTGTTTAGTCTAAAGTGACCCTTAGGGACTTGCTAGGGAGCCCAATTTAGACTAGTAAAATCCTAGATACCACCAAATTGTTGAACCCCTTTTTTAAACAAGTAATAAGCTTGCCTCGGAAAGTTGATTGAAATAGGTTCTCTTTGGTATTGAACATGCTTATTCCACTAAATAGAAGATGAGACAAAACTAAATCCATGTTGCAAAGAATATTCTTTCCACTTCAAGAACTAACAAGCTTGCTAGCCTGCTCTCCATATGGATTGCAAGGGAGGTGAGACTTTAATTTGGAACAAAGGGGCAAGAAGGATCTTGTCTAACCACTTCACTAGTTGCCATTTTCCTTTTCCAGAAGCAAGATTAATTATGTGTTGCACTAAAAATTTTCATGGTTGATCCCCTAAAACAACTCTAGTTATACATTAGTAGTTAAACATATCCCTTGTGTATTTGGATCTACAAGTCCCAATCCGCTTTTACCTCTTGACTATGTGCAATGAGACAAAGATGTAACTATCCTTACCATCCCAATTAGTCCAAACAAAATTCCAAATGATTTATTCAAATCTTCATAACCTTTATTGGATGGCATCTAGCATGAAGAGTAATACATGAGGGGTGAGAAATATTCTATTAGCAACTTGAATTTCGCCTACCAAAGAAAGGAACTTATTGCCCTGGTTAAATAGTTTGTTTTTAAGCCTGCTGAAGAACCAATTCTACATCTTGGAATGAGAAACTCCCAAACTGAAAGGGATGCTGAGATATCTAGTTATCTACCCATGTTTAATATATTTTCATTCTTTAGGAATCTACTATGGGGTTGGTCATATGCATCATCAAAAATTAGTTTTGTGGTGGGCTAATTACGATCCTGACATGAAACAATATAAGTTTAGTTTACCAATTGTATTATTGATTTCTTTTTCTAAATTTTGTAGAAAAAACATACTATTATCAACAAAATTATGAGAGCTAATAACAACAACAAATTTTGAGGAATAGAAATGCCTAATATGAGTTTCACCTGATTGGTCTTTCTAATAAATAGCCCAAGGCATATGTTGTAAGAACATATAAAAACCATGATATCAGGCATTCATACCTAATGGAAGATTGTAGTTAAAATTGATTAAACATAGAATTATTAATGACTAAGTATTGGCATCTTTGAATAGCATCTAAACATGAGCTCAGATTTTCATCCCAAAACCCAACTATTGCAACATATTAAGAATGAAGCTTCATTGTATTCTAACATAGGCTTTATCGAAGTCTAATTAGTAGTGTATTTTGGACCAATTGTTGAACCCATTCACTAGCTTTCCATTATAAAATTAAATTATCAAGAATATATCTGATGGAGTTAAGTTGTCATTGATGTCAAAAAGGTGTCCTCAGTTTGTTTGATGTTTGATGTCATCAGGACTTGGTTGATCAAGTTTGTCAAGTGAAATCACAAGGTGATTTAGGGTTGTCAAGTGTTGACAACTATTCATCATTCATGTTTGGACAAATGTTCATCATTCATGTGTGCTCGTCTATGTTTGGACAGAGTTTGCCTAGAAGTTGTGATTCATTTCAAACTTGATGAAGTGCATATCATGTTTGGTTATGCAGTGTAGAGATACATACTTGTTAAAGGATCAGGAGGATCAAAGAGTTCACATCATCCTGTGTAGAGTTTATATGTTATTGATTACATCATCTTGTAGTGGTAGTGTCTTGATAATTTGATCTCAGGAGCCTTCATCATGTTGTCTGACTTTCTCTACAATAAGGATTGGTTTTGTGTGGCATGATCTTCACAAGTTCATTTATTGTCTAACACACAGGAGGTTGATCTCAAGAAATTCAGAGTTTGCTTGGAGTTGAATTGAGAAGTTGTGTCATAAAGTTAGGTTGCTTTGAGTATATATGGTTGCTTCATGATGATGTTCTTTGCTTCACCATCGGAAGGATAGTTGTTGTGTTTTATAGGTTCATCCCATACTTCATGATTCATCAGTGGCAATGACATATCATTCAAGTCAGTGACATTCACTATATACTATGCAAGCTGTTTTCAAGTCAGAAAAAGTTCTTGTTTAAATCACATGACTAGGTGGTAAAATGGCAATGAGCAACAAGGTGCTTCATTTT
Source organism: Cunninghamia lanceolata (assembly GCA_027924645.1). Classification (NCBI taxonomy): domain Eukaryota; kingdom Viridiplantae; phylum Streptophyta; class Pinopsida; order Cupressales; family Cupressaceae; genus Cunninghamia; species Cunninghamia lanceolata. The sequence continues at coordinate 319,110 of BSBN01000267.1, read as the reverse complement.
GGCTCATAACAAGATTGGAATTATTTTTTTTAAGTTTATAAGCTCAAGGTTTACAAAGGAGTTTATAAAGTTCTATTTTTCATATATTTATGTTATAATTTCAAACTGACCTGTGACAGAAGGTCATTTTACTAAATGTCACCTGGTGGAGGGTTTAATATCACAAGGCAACCGGCCCCATTTTCCCCCTTTCCACCGATAGAGTAAGTCTTCCACATTAGCGGGCAAAAGCTTATCAAAAGCTATGAAGTGGGCGGGTTTTCAAGTTTTTTGAATTTAAAATTATCACCGTAAAAAGGCAAAAAGGTGGAGCATGACTTTGTGAAAGTTTCTAATGGAAATTGCATGGACACCGAAATACAAGGTAAAAGAGCATCGATTTTTCAAAGGAGCATAGTATATCTTTGATTTAAAGTTTCTATTAAAGAAGCCCGAATACTAAGCCATTTCTTTGGCTTTAGTTTATTTTTTTTAGAAACTCTTTTAAACCACTAAAGTGGTCGGCCCCCACTTATCTCATTTTTTATGACATTAAAAAGTATTTTTCTAATTATTATTTAAACAAAAGATGGGCATGTTAAGATTTTTCAGGGGTTTCTATTTAAGAGATTTATTCTTTTTAAAATCCATCTCATGTGTTTAAAGGAAAAGGGAAGTAATATTGTATAAAGATTTTTTATCTTTTTAAGAACTCATACAGATGGTTTCAGAGAATTTGAATGTAATTTCTTTTGGTGAAATTTTTTTTGAGGATGAAGATATAATCATTGAAGAATGATTTTCTTGAGGAGATTTTTTGCTGATTTTTTTGGGATATGAAGAGTCTCATTGAAAAGAATATGAAGGATCATGTTTGCAGAGAAGATGAACGAAATTTTTGAGAAGGAGATGAAAGATTGGAGGGATGTTCAAAATGAAAATTGAAAAGAAATTGATTTTTTTTTTTGAGATATAATTTGTTTGGTTCAAGATTTGTTGCAGGTTCTTTATAAGGAAGAAGTTGAAAAGATTTTTTGCAGGAGAATATTTTTGAAGAAAAATTTGAAGAGGTTAATGAAAAATTTGTTTGAAGGAAAGATAATCAGATTGAAGTGTTTTTTGTGTTTTGGAGAATCTGAAACATCATGCAGAGATATGAAAAGGTTTTAATGGAGATAATTTGTCTTGTTGAAGATTTATTATGAGAGAATGTTTTTTGCAGGAATATGAATCAAAAATTGAAGAGTTTATTTGCAGGAGAAAAGCAAATGTGTTTTTGCAGAGAAATGAAATTTCAAAAGTCTTGTTGCGAAATTTATGTGATCTGAAGGAGAAATTTATGAAGGAATGTGAAAGGTTCCAAGGCAGTGAAAAGGCATTCGACTTGTATAAATTTTGTTTCCAGGTGCATTGATGGATGAATTAAGAAGGATAGAGATGGAATATACAGTGTTGTGAAGTGTTGGATTAGAATACACATTTGATATGCAGTGTTGTTAGAATGCAGTATTGATTGGATCAGAATAAAGGATTGTTGAGATGTCAGATTGAATAGAATGGGTATTTGACAGACATATATTTGTATTGAATGGAAACAGAGTATCCCTCTGATTTGGTTTATAACTTCTATTGGTGATTTGGTTTGCCAGTGAGGCATTGTATTAGCCAGTGAGGCTTATAGGTCAGTGTGACCTTAATATTTGTCAGTGAGACAATTTGTATTGCCAGTGAGGCATGTTTTTCAGTTAAGCCAGTGAGGCAATTCTGGAGTGGTTTTTCTACCCTGATGGGTTTTCCACTCGTGCATATCTTATGTTATGATTTATATTGATCTTCCTTGTGTGTGTTTAATTTACTTATGAAGTTTTATTCTCTTTCTGCATTCATAGTCATGTGCATATGTATTTGACAAATCAAAGGTATCATTCATTCCTTGTGCTCAGAAAGTTAAATTTTGAAAAAGATTAAAGAATTTACACAACACTGATTCACCCCCCCTCTCAGTGTTGTCCTTAACTCCTACAATTGGTATCAGAGCCAGTTTCCCTTCTACAGCTTAATCAGCTTGGGTAGGTCTTGTGTGTGGAGTTCAATGGGTAAGTGTAGGAGAAATAAGAACATGAGAAATCTTAAGCATCATTCTGGTCAGAAGACACAAAAGACATTATCCATATCAAATTCAGATGTTGATATAAATTCAGTTGATAAAGATGTTCTCCATGTTAAGTCTGGTATTGTATTAGAAGAAAAGATTTCAGATGCTCCTTTGTTTAATGGTTCAGATTTTTCAGTTTGGTGTATGAGAATGCAAGCCTATTTATCCTCTTTAGGATATGATATATGGATGTCTGTTGAGAATGGATATTCTAACTCTACAAATAACAAAGAGGCTATTAATTGCAATCATATAGCCAAGAAGGTTATTTTATCTGGTTTATCTAATGATATTTCTTGTAAAGTGGTGCAGTGTGAAACAGCTCAGGATGTCTGGAAAAAGTTGATAAAAATTTATCAAGGTAGTGCACCTGAAGGAGAAAACAACTTATTATCTGAGAAGAGTGACCATGAAAGGAAACTTTCAAATGAAGGAGTTGATGTTCAATCCCAATTTGATTTAGAAGAAGCCAGCATCACAAGTGATGATGATGAAGAAGATTGTGAGATTGATATGGAAGGAGAGCTTATATATGCCCTGAGTGAGCTCAAGAAGTATAAGAGAGAGAATCAGAAACTAAACTTGCAGCTGCAACAAGAAAGAGAATCAAAAGTCAATGCACTTTCAGAACTTGAAATTGTTTCTACAGATCTTGAAGAGGCCAGATGTCAGATTATTAGTTTAAAGACATATATTGATGATTCTGACAAACTAATTGCTAAATTGAAGACAGAAATTGAAGAAGCTAAGAGGATAGCTGATGTATCAATATCTGACCTTGAAGTTAGAAGGAATGAGAATCTAAAACTAGAGGGAGAAATTATCAAACTCAGAAAAGATTATGATAGTCTGAAGACTTTATCTAAGAAGTATCAGAAGTTTGAAGAAAGCACAAGCAAGTTACATGTGTTGTTGGGCAAACAGAAGCAGCATAATGACACAATTGGATTAGGATTTGAAGAAGGAGAATGTTCAAAAGTCAGAGAGACTCCCAGAGAGAAGATTGATTTGAATACTGCCACTAAAAACAAAATGCATAATCAAAGAAGAAGAAATTTCAGAAGAAGTGCTCCTGTTAGACAAGCATACATGTACAGGTATAACTATTCATTTAATGGTTACTGTTATACTTGTAATCATTTTGGTCATAAAGCAGTTGATTGCAAAAGGAATACTAACCTTGTATGTTACAAGTGCAATAATGTTGGACATATTCAAAGAAACTGCAAAATGAACAGAGTGTATGATCCTTCATGGAAGCTTAATATGAGTGCTCAAAGGTATTATCAGTCAATTGATTTTGATTACAACATAATTTGTTATAATTGCAACTCTCTTGGTCATAAAGCACACAGTTGCAGGAGAGCTCCACCTAATTTAAAAGGTTGGGAAAAGAAAAGGACAGAAAAGGTTTGGAGGAAGAAAGAGCCTATTAAAATTTGGAAGCAGAAAGAAAGTAAAGAGAAGCCAGATTTTAAGCTTGTGCATCCTGCACAAGTCATTTCATCTGTTGCATAATACACAGCATGAATTAAGGGGGAATTGTTCATGTCCTATCAATTGACCCCAAGAAGTTTCAGGAAGGAAATCATTTGAATAATCTTGTCTTGTTTATCATATTTGCCAATCTTGTGAGATAGTTGTTGAAGATGTTGCTAACTAAGTTGATTTTTAGTGTATATCAGTGATGCAGGAAGAGCTTGTTAATGTAGTTGGTATGCAAAGTTGATGGACTGGATGCTCATATGGAAGTGTTCTTGATGTGATAATCTTGCATGTTTCTTTGATATTTTTTAATCAGTAATATGCTTCAGGGTAGTATATACAAATTGTGTGATTCTAGTGGTATCAAGTGTCCATGATCAATGACATGTTCAGTGAATGCAAGGTGTTGATAAGTTGTTAAAGGATTTAATGCTCAAAGAGTTTGGTGATGTTGTGACTTGATCCTATTTTGCATATTGTTCATATCATTCTTACATGGTTGAGTTGTCATGTTGCTTCAGTAAAGGTGTTCTCAAGGAACTCTTCTCAAATGCTTGGATATGATGGCTAAGGAGGTTGATTAGAATGATAAAGTTAAGAGGCAGGAGTTCTTGTTAAGATGTGTTTATGTATATATCAGAATTGACACTTTGGTGTGAAAAATGTCTTGTGCAGAACAGGAGGATAGTCTTCATTTATTAAGATGGTCTTCAGTCTTTGTCATGTCAGAAAAGACAGAGTTCTTCAAGCTATGACATTGATGGTGATATCCTGCATTTCATCAGAAGAAGTTAAAATCAGCAATAGCAGATGGTTGATATGTTGCTCCAGGACTAATTCAAAGGAGATGGATAGTGCTTCCTTGTGCAGATGGTGTAATAGTGATGATTGTTCTTGTAAATGATTGACAGTGGTATTTAAGAGCAGTGAAGCAGTGTTTTGTTTGTGAACTTTAACACAGGGGAAACAGATAGATTCATTGGAGATTTGTCATGTGGATCAAAAATGTTGTTGTTTGAAGAAAAATTGTTTGTTTTGTCATCAGGAGTGTGTCAGTCTTCATCTTCATAATGGTATTGTCATCAGATGTAAGTTTCATGGTATCTTTTTGCTCTCAAGTTTGAAATGTTGATGTTCTGCATTCAGTGCTTTGAAAGGTAAGTGGTTCTTATTTTTGGTTGAAGATAACAAGATAATAGAAGTTTATGTCTTCAAGGTGCTCTTAATGCAATGTGATTACAATTGATATAATCATGCTATAACATCTTTTAGTGTAGTTATTTTCTCAGGGGGAGATAATAGTCTTTGTCATCAGATGACAAAAAGGGGGAGAAAGAAAAATTGCATCAGGTGGTTTTGTCATCAATGACAAAGGGGGAGATTGATGGAGTTAAGTTGTCATTGATGTCAAAAAGGTGTCCTCAGTTTGTTTGATGTTTGATGTCATCAGGACTTGGTTGATCAAGTTTGTCAAGTGAAATCACAAGGTGATTTAGGGTTGTCAAGTGTTGACAACTATTCATCATTCATGTTTGGACAAATGTTCATCATTCATGTGTGCTCGTCTATGTTTGGACAGAGTTTGCCTAGAAGTTGTGATTCATTTCAAACTTGATGAAGTGCATATCATGTTTGGTTATGCAGTGTAGAGATACATACTTGTTAAAGGATCAGGAGGATCAAAGAGTTCACATCATCCTGTGTAGAGTTTATATGTTATTGATTACATCATCTTGTAGTGGTAGTGTCTTGATAATTTGATCTCAGGAGCCTTCATCATGTTGTCTGACTTTCTCTACAATAAGGATTGGTTTTGTGTGGCATGATCTTCACAAGTTCATTTATTGTCTAACACACAGGAGGTTGATCTCAAGAAATTCAGAGTTTGCTTGGAGTTGAATTGAGAAGTTGTGTCATAAAGTTAAGTTGCTTTGAGTATATATGGTTGCTTCATGATGATGTTCTTTGCTTCACCATCGGAAGGATAGTTGTTGTGTTTTATAGGTTCATCCCATACTTCATGATTCATCAGTGGCAATGACATATCATTCAAGTCAGTGACATTCACTATATACTATGCAAGCTGTTTTCAAGTCAGAAAAAGTTCTTGTTTAAATCACATGACTAGGTGGTAAAATGGCAATGAGCAACAAGGTGCTTCATTTTGGCTCATAACAAGATTGGAATTATTTTTTTTAAGTTTATAAGCTCAAGGTTTACAAAGGAGTTTATAAAGTTCTATTTTTCATATATTTATGTTATAATTTCAAACTGACCTGTGACAGAAGGTCATTTTACTAAATGTCACCTGGTGGAGGGTTTAATATCACAAGGCAACCGGCCCCATTTTCCCCCTTTCCACCGATAGAGTAAGTCTTCCACATTAGCGGGCAAAAGCTTATCAAAAGCTATGAAGTGGGCGGGTTTTCAAGTTTTTTGAATTTAAAATTATCACCGTAAAAAGGCAAAAAGGTGGAGCATGACTTTGTGAAAGTTTCTAATGGAAATTGCATGGACACCGAAATACAAGGTAAAAGAGCATCGATTTTTCAAAGGAGCATAGTATATCTTTGATTTAAAGTTTCTATTAAAGAAGCCCGAATACTAAGCCATTTCTTTGGCTTTAGTTTATTTTTTTTAGAAACTCTTTTAAACCACTAAAGTGGTCGGCCCCCACTTATCTCATTTTTTATGACATTAAAAAGTATTTTTCTAATTATTATTTAAACAAAAGATGGGCATGTTAAGATTTTTCAGGGGTTTCTATTTAAGAGATTTATTCTTTTTAAAATCCATCTCATGTGTTTAAAGGAAAAGGGAAGTAATATTGTATAAAGATTTTTTATCTTTTTAAGAACTCATACAGATGGTTCAAGAGAATTTGAATGTAATTTCTTTTGGTGAAATTTTTTTTGAGGATGAAGATATAATCATTGAAGAATGATTTTCTTGAGGAGATTTTTTGCTGATTTTTTTGGGATATGAAGAGTCTCATTGAAAAGAATATGAAGGATCATGTTTGCAGAGAAGATGAACGAAATTTTTGAGAAGGAGATGAAAGATTGGAGGGATGTTCAAAATGAAAATTGAAAAGAAATTGATTTTTTTTTTTGAGATATAATTTGTTTGGTTCAAGATTTGTTGCAGGTTCTTTATAAGGAAGAAGTTGAAAAGATTTTTTGCAGGAGAATATTTTTGAAGAAAAATTTGAAGAGGTTAATGAAAAATTTGTTTGAAGGAAAGATAATCAGATTGAAGTGTTTTTTGTGTTTTGGAGAATATGAAACATCATGCAGAGATATGAAAAGGTTTTAATGGAGATAATTTGTCTTGTTGAAGATTTATTATGAGAGAATGTTTTTTGCAGGAATATGAATCAAAAATTGAAGAGTTTATTTGCAGGAGAAAAGCAAATGTGTTTTTGCAGAGAAATGAAATTTCAAAAGTCTTGTTGCGAAATTTATGTGATCTGAAGGAGAAATTTATGAAGGAATGTGAAAGGTTCCAAGGCAGTGAAAAGGCATTCGACTTGTATAAATTTTGTTTCCAGGTGCATTGATGGATGAATTAAGAAGGATAGAGATGGAATATACAGTGTTGTGAAGTGTTGGATTAGAATACACATTTGATATGCAGTGTTGTTAGAATGCAGTATTGATTGGATCAGAATAAAGGATTGTTGAGATGTCAGATTGAATAGAATGGGTATTTGACAGACATATATTTGTATTGAATGGAAACAGAGTATCCCTCTGATTTGGTTTATAACTTCTATTGGTGATTTGGTTTGCCAGTGAGGCATTGTATTAGCCAGTGAGGCTTATAGGTCAGTGTGACCTTAATATTTGTCAGTGAGACAATTTGTATTGCCAGTGAGGCATGTTTTTCAGTTAAGCCAGTGAGGCAATTCTGGAGTGGTTTTTCTACCCTGATGGGTTTTCCACTCGTGCATATCTTATGTTATGATTTATATTGATCTTCCTTGTGTGTGTTTAATTTACTTATGAAGTTTTATTCTCTTTCTGCATTCATAGTCATGTGCATATGTATTTGACAAATCAAAGGTATCATTCATTCCTTGTGCTCAGAAAGTTAAATTTTGAAAAAGATTAAAGAATTTACACAACACTGATTCACCCCCCCTCTCAGTGTTGTCCTTAACTCCTACAATATCTACCACCAAGAAACCTTGTTTGTTTTGATCTTACTATACCTTGAACCAAGGGTTTGAAAAGAATAGCTAAAGCCTTTGCAATGATTTCGTAAGTGTTTAGTAAGGTAATTAGACACCATCCAAAATGGTGTCTTCTTTTTTCCTTTCGAAAGTAATTTGATTAAGCCTTTATTGATATTAGGGCCTCTAAGTTTAGAAGGTAAAACTCATTTTTGATATGAAGCCACTGATGCAGGAGCATCCAGTTCAAGAGCAATCTTGCATCAACCAAAAAACATTTGCATTCAGTTTGTTTGCATTTTAGTTCTTTCTTTTTCTAGTTCAGTCTAGGTAGTGTAGTCAGAAGCAGTTTAGCTTGTGGTCAGTTTTGGTATTTCACATCTTGTGGATCTGGACTTAGCATCTACATTCATTCATCTTCATCATATCAAGAATTCAGAGCATTTGGATCAGTTACCAGAAAGATATCGCTATCAGAAGATCAACTGTTCTCTCAGAATAGAGCATTCTAGTAGTTCCTGATAATCAGCTAAAGGAGAAGGCTTGCGGATCATTCCTTGACTTGCGGATCCTAATAACACATCATTCAAAGTCCTTTGGTTCATGGCCAACCTTTCCCAGAGGTCCACACGTGGTTACATTCATTTGAGGAAGTGTTCTATGCATTTAGGTCCGACCTATTTGTGAACACGTTACAACTCTTCATTGGAGTTTGTGATCCTCCTTAGCCGATGCGGAGGAATCTATTGGTCCGGAGATGATATATATTGATGTAATAGATCCTTAGGAAAGTATCTATTCACATAGGAAAGATTTGAGAGTTTAGATTTGTGCGAAGGAGCTTCAAAGCTTTATCTTGCGCATGTATGTAATTAGGCCTTTGAGCTCAGTTGTAAGCCCGCATGTTGCCGACCAGATTGTATTTGAATTCTTTGATATACTGAATGACTGAATTTGCATTTGTTCCATTTCTTTGAATTGTTTTCATTGTGTTTACTCTTGTTGCATGGTTTGGACAGTTCATTCTGTGAACCCTCCTATCATGACTGCACCAAGTGGTATCAGAGCGAAAGTTTGATTCTTTGGAGTGAACTGGTGAATGGGATTCTGTAAGATCTTGTTGTAAGCATATTGTCGATCTGAGATAGGTTACTAGTGTGCAACTGATCACCGATTGAGAGGGAGTTGTCACTTGTAGCCTGATCATCGACCTAAGGCAATTTCCACTTGATCATAGGAAGATGTCGCCACGAAGAGTTCCTCCTATTGGTACAATGGCTAATGGAATGGATGAGATAATGGAATTGATGAGGACAATGCAAATTCGTTTGGATGCTGTTGAAGAAGATAGGCGAAGAGGATTGACACCGAGACCTAATATTGAAAGTGATGATGAAGAAGAATTTTAATTTGCTGAACAAACTGGCAAAGCCCTAGAAGGTCATGAAGAAGAAGAATTAGATCAAGTAAAGATGTTGTGAGCCATTTCAAAGATTGGGAAAAGACCTAGAGTTGATGTGCCAAACTATACTGGTAATTTGAATTTGAAAGAGTTGATTGATTAGATAAATGACATGGAAGAATACTTTCAATATGAGGAAATTGAAGATCTGGAGAAGGTGAAATTTGCAAAGACAAGGTTGAAAGGACATGCTGCTATATGGTGGAAAGAAGTTCAGTTGGAAATAAATAGGAGAGGAAAGGAAAAGATTACAAAGTGGGACCGGATGGTGACAAAGTTGAAGAATCAATTCATACCTACTGACTATGAGCTAGAGTTGTTGAAAAGATTACAGAACTTGAGACAAAAGGAGAAATCTATGAAGGAGTATACTGAAGAATTTCATAAGATGATCATAAGAACATGATACAGTGAAGCAAGCAAGGAGAAAGTGGCTAGATACATCAATGGACTAAGATTGAACATTCAAGAAGAACTAAGTTTGGTAAGGATGACATCTTTGGAAGAAGCATATTAGTTTGCCCTGAAAGTTGAAGAGAAGATGAATAAGAGACATGATCAGAGACAGAGAGGCAGAGGAGGTAAATTTGAAAGAGGTAGGACTTATTCCAGAGGAGACAGATCATTTTTGGAGTAGAAAAAGTTTGACAGTCCATTGAAGAAGGATGACAGAGATAACAATGCCTACCGAAGAGATGACAGAAATTTTTACCAAAGAGAAAACCCTAGTGCATACCGGAATGAAGGATACAAAAGAGAAGGAAGAAGATTTGATTAGAGAACATTCAGAGGTACTTGTTTTAAGTGTGGAGGTGGACATAGAACATTTGAATGTAATCAGAGTAGTACAAGCAAGAGGACAAAAAATAGTGGAAGAGCAACCTATGTTGAAGAAGAACTTGTTGAATCACCTTGTTTAGTTGGCAATCCGGAGAAAGGAGAATCGTTGGTAATGAGGAGAGCACTATTTCAAATGGAGGCAATTGAAGAACCCTCACAGAGGAAAAATCTGTTCAAAACCAAATGCAAATCTAGAGGTAAGTGTTGTAAAGTTGTGATTGATAGTGGTAGTTCTAATAACCTAGTTTCAGAGGAGATGGTAACTAAGCTAAAGTTGGAAAGATTGAAACACCCTAAGCCTTATCAGATAGCATGGATTTAGGATGATCATAAGGTACTGGCGAGTGAACAATGCTTGGTAAAATATCATGTTGGATCTTATCATGATGAAGTCTTGTGTGATATTATGTCTATGGATGTTTGCCATATCTTGTTGGGTAGACCTTGGCAGTATGATAGAAAAGTAATACATGATGGGAGAAAGAATACATATACTATAACAGCAAATGGAAAGAGAATTACTTTGATTCCTTTGGAGGATGATCCTAAAGATGTGGTATGTGGGAATGCTAGAATCTGTTTGGTAGATGGAAGGAAATTTCTGGATGGTGTTATGCCTTGATTCCTAAGAAGCCTGAAGCATCGAAGAAAGAGACTGAAGAACAGCTAGAGGAGATAAGAGAGTTGCTGACAGAGTATGAAGACATTATATTAGACAATGTACCTGAAGGATTACCACCTATAAGGAGTATCAGCCATCGCATGGATCTTATACCAGGAATAAGTTTTCCTAACAAAGCACATTGGATGACACCGACAGAGAATGAAGAATTGAATAGATAGATATAAGAATTGTTGAGGAAGGATTTGATTAGAGAAAGTTTGAGTCCTTGTGCAGTACCTGCAGTTTTGGCACCAAAGAAACATGGAGAATGGAGAGTGTGTATTGATTCCAGAGCAATAACCAAGATCACAGTTAAGTATAGATTTCCTCTACCTAGGATGGATGACATCATGGATTGTTTGAGTGGAGCAAGATATTTCATGAAGATAGACTTGAAGAGCGGATACCATCAGATCCGAATCAGAGAAGGTGATGAATGGAAGACTGCTTTTAAGACAAATGAAGGATTGTATGAGTGGTTAGTGATGCCTTTTGGATTGACAAATGTACCAAGTACTTTTATGAGATTGATGAATGAAGTCTTGAAGAAATTCTTGGGTAAGTTTGTGATTGTGTACTTGGATGATATTCTTATTTTCAGTAAGACAAAAGAAGAACATTTGTGGCATATTAGACAAGCTTTGTAGAGATTGAGAGAAGAGAAATTGCTGCTAAACATCAAGAAGTGTAGTTTCATGAAAGAAGAGTTGGTATATTTGGGATTTGTGATTTCTGCAGAAGGATTGAAGATGGGCCCTAAGAAAGTGAAACCAATTGTTGAATGGCCTACATTAGAGAGCATTGGAGAGGTTAGATCATTTCATGGTTTGGCTAGTTTCTACCAGAAGTTCATCAGAAATTTTAGTTCTGTTTGTAACCCTATGACAGAGACAATGAGAGGTGACAGAAAGGATTTCAAGTGGAGATCTGGAGCAGGTAAATTTTTTGAATTGTTAAAGCAAAAAGTGACAGAACAACCTGTTTTGGCATTACTAGATTTTAATAAGATATTTCAAGTTGAATGTGATGCAAGTGGAAATGCAATTGGAGCAGTATTAAGTCAAGAAGGTAGACCAATAGCATATTTCACTAAGACGTTGAATGATGCAAGGAGAAGATATTCAGTTTATGATCAAGAGTTCTATGTCATAGTTCAAGCCTTGAAGAAGTGGAGACATTATTTGTTTCCTAAGGAGTTTGTGTTGTATACAGATCACTAAGCTTTGCAATATTTGAACAGTCAAGGTAAGTTGAATCAGAGGCATATGAGGTGGGTAGAGTTCATGCAAAGTTATACATTTGTGTTGAAGCATAGGCGTGGAAATTCAAACAAAGTTGCTGATGCATTGAGTAGGAGAAGAAACTTGTTGACAAAAATGAGAGTTGAAGTGTTGGGTTTTGATGAATTGAAGAACATGTATAAGGGAGACACTGATTTTGCAAAACCTTGGAAAGCATGTAAGGAACTTGTTGTGACAAATAGAAATAAGTGGCTAGATTATTTCATTCAAGAAGATATATTGTTCAAAGGAAGTCGGTTGTGCATCCCTAGAAGTTCCATGAGAGATAACTTGATCAAGGAAAAGCATAGTTGTGGATTGGCAGGACATTTTGGCATTGATAAGATAGTGGCTTTGGTAAGTGAAAATTACTTTTGGCCTCAAATTCATAAGGATGTTTGGAGACTTGTGCAAAGTTGTAGAGTTTGTCAAGTTACAAAAGGGAGTAGTTAGAACACTGGATTGTATAAACCTTTGACAGTACCAGAGAGACCTTGGGAAGACACAAAAATGGATTTTGTAATGGGATTACCTCAGACATAGAGAGGACATGATTCAATATTTGTAGTGGTTGACAAATTTTCAAAGATGGCTCATTTCATACCTTGCAAGAAGACAACTGATGCAGTACATGTAGCTGACTTATTTTTCAAGGAGATTGTGAGATTGCATGGATTACCTAAGAGTATAGTTTCAGATAGAGATACAAAGTTAAATGTTGGATACTTTTGGAGGACACTTTGGAAGAAGATGAAGACAGATTTGAAGTTCAGTTCAACTTTTCATCCACAGATAGATGGATAGATAGAGATAGTGAATATGAGTTTGGGAAACGTGTTGAGATGTTTGGTTGGAGAGAAAACTGGAAGTTGGGATTTGATTCTTTCACAAGCAGAGTTTGCATACAACAATTCAGTCAATAGGAGTATCGAAAGAACACCCTTTGAGATTGTGATTGGAGTGAATCTTAGAGGAGTTGCATAATTGAGAGGTATCATAATGGAGGAAAAGAGGAGTGTAGAAGTAGAAGAATTTGTAGATCATATGAAGACAGTGCATAATCAAGTGAGGAAGCATTTGGAAGACATGAACAGCAAGTACAAAGAGAAGGCCAATGAGAAGAGAAGACATAAGGAATTTGAAGTTGGAGATGAAGTCATGGTATATTTGAGAAAAGAAAGATTTCTAATTGGGACATATAACAAGTTGAAGATGAAGAAGTTTGGACCTTGTAAGATACTAAGGAAATTTGATTCAGGGAATGCATATGAAGTGGAGTTACCAGAGACATTAGGTATTTCACCTATTTTCAACATTGCAAACCTTTATCAGTATCATGAAGCAGAGTTCAAGGACCACATGGAAGAAGACCTAAAGAAGCAAATAACACACAAAGCATCGAAGCAAATAGAAGACATTTTGGATAGCAGAGTTGGACACAGCACTAGAGGAAGACAATACAAAGAATATCTTGTGAAGTGGAAAGATAGACCAGAAGAAGATTCATCATGGATTTCTTAGGCTGAGGTGGATCGTCTTAGTTCTCCCCTAGCCCCAACAAAGTGAGGAACTCACTTTTTCAATAACCCTAGATGTCTGATGCAGGAGCATCTCAGTTCAAGAGCAATCTTGCATCAACCAAAAAAAAATTGCATTTCAGTTCTTTCTTTTTCCAGTTCAGTCTAGGCAATGTAGTCAGAAGTAGTTCATCTTGTGGTCCTGTTGTGGTATTTCACATCTTGCAGATCTGGACTTAGTATCTACATTCATTCTTCTTCATCATATCAAGAATTTAGAGCATTTGGATCAGTTACCAGAAAGGTATCGCTATCAGAAGATCAACTGTTCTATCAGAACAGAGCGTTCTAGTAGTTCCTGATAATCAGCTAAAGGAGAAGGCTTGTGGATCATTCCTTGACTTGTGGATCCTAATAACACATTATTCAAAGTCCTTTGGTTTGTGGCCGACCTTTCCCACAAGTCCGCACATGGTTACTTTCATTTAAGGAAGTGTTCTATGCATTTAGGTCTGGCCTATCTGTGAACACGTTACAACTCTTCATCAGAGTTTGCAATCCTCCTTAGCCAATGCAGAGGAATCTATTGGTCTGGAGATTATATATATTGATGTAATAGATCCTTAGGAAAGTAGCTATTCACATAGGAAAGATCTGAGAGTTTAAATTTGTGTGAAGGAGCTTCAAAGCTTTATCTTGCGCATGTATGTAATCAGGCCTTTGAGCCTAGTTGTAAGCCCGCATGTTGCTGGCCAGATTGTATCTGAATTCTTTGATATACTGAATGTCTGAATCTACATTTATTCCATTTCTTTGAGTTGTTTCTGTTGTGTTTACTCTTGTTGCATGGTCCGGACAGTTCATTCTATGAACCCTCCTACTGTGACTACACCAGCCACATAACTTGATAAAATTCTACTAGAATCCCATTAATACCCAGACTTTTGTTAGATGCCATAGAAAAAATGGCATGTTCTATTTCTTCCAAAGAGAGAATATGATCCAAGAACTAGATGTAGCTAGGATCAATTTTGTTGGTGATACATTCTTAACAATCTCTTCCATAGTTGGATATCCTACCAATAATGTTCCTCTCTGGTGCAGTCACGATAGGAGGGTTCACAAAATGAACTGTCCAGACCGTGCAGCAACAGTAAACACAATGGAAACAACTCAAAGATATGAAACAAACATAGATTCATTCATTTAGTATATAATAGAATTCAAATACAATCTGGATGCATCATGCAGGTTTATAATTAGAGCTCACAGGCCTAATTACAGAATATCAGAATATGCACAAGATATAGTGTTGAAGCTCCTTTGCGTAAAATCTAAACTATGAACTTATGCTAATGATCATAACTACTTTCCAAGGCATCTATTACATCAATATATATCATCTCTGGTACAAAAGATTCCTCTGCTTCGACCAAGGAAGATCACAAACTCCAATGAAGAGTAGTAACATGTGTACACGGATAGGTGAGACCTAATCATGTAGAACACCTCCACAGATGTATGGAATGATGTGCAGGTCTTGGGGAAGGTCAGCCATGAATTAAATATCATTGACCGATGTGTCATTAAGCTCCATAAGTCGAGGAATGTTTTATGAGTCTTCTCCTTCAGTTGATGTGTCTTAGACTGTCAGGATGCTCTGTTCTAAGAAACCATCGATCTTCTGATAGCGATAACTTTCTGGTACTTAATCCAAATGCTTTGAATTCTGGATATGATGTAGATGAATGAATCTAGATGCTAAGTCCAGCTCTGTAAGATGTGGAATGCAACTGCGATAGAATACAGACCAAAATATAGAAACTGCTACTGACTAAACTGACTAAACTGAACTGGAAAATAAAAAGAAACAAACTGAACTGTAAACAAACTAAAATGCAAATGTTTTTGGTTGATGCAAGATTGCTCTTGAACCAAGGCTGCTTCTGCATTAGATGTCTGGGGTTATTGAAAAAGTGAGTCCCTCACTTTGCTAGGGTTAGGGGAGAACCAAGATGGTCCACCTTAGCCTAAGAAATTCATGATGAATCTTCTTCCAGTCTGCCTTTCCACTTCACAAGGTACTCTTTGTATTGTCTTCCTCTGGTGCTGCGTCCAACTCTACTATCCAAGATGTCTTCAATCTGTTCTAGTGCTTGTTGTGGTAACTGCTTCTTTAAGTCTCCTTTAATGTTGTCACTAAACTTCACTTCATGATACTGACATAGGTCTGCAATGTTGAAAATAGGTGTTATACTCAATGTCTCCGGTAATTCCACTTCATATGCATTTCCTGAATCAATTTTCTGAGTATCCTACAAGGTCCAAACTTCTTCATCTTCAACTTGTTATATGTCCCAACTAGAAATCTTTTTTTTCTCAAGTACACCATCACTTCATCTCCTACTGTAAATTCTTTGTGTCTTCCCTCATAGATATTCTTCGATTCACCAAAACCTAACACTTCAACTCTCATTTCTATTAGCAAGTTTCTTCTTCTACTCAATGTATCAGCAACTTTGTTTGACTTACCACTCCTATGCTTCAACACAAATGTATAACTCTGCATGAACTCTACCCACCTATATGTCTCTGATTCAACTTACCTTGACGGTTCAGATATTGCAAACCTTGACGATCTGTATACAACACAAACTCAGGCAACAAGTAATGTCTCCACTTCTTCAAGGCTTGAATTATGGCATAGAACTCTTGATCACAGTCAACTTGATCAATCATGTTTCCACTTGCATCAAAGTCAACTTGAAATACCTTATTGAAATCCAATAATTCAAACACAAGTTGCTCTGTCACTTTCTGCTTCAATAATTCAAAGCTTTTATCTGCTCCTGATGTCTACTTAAAGTCTTTCCTGTCACCTCTCATTGTCTCTATCATAGGGTTACATATTGAACTAAAATTTCTGATGAACTTCTAGTAGAAACTAGCCAATCCATGAAATGATCTAACCTCTCCAATACTCTCTGGTGTAGGCCATTCAACAATTGCTCTCACTTTCTCAGGGTCCATCTTCAATCCTTCCACAGAAATCACAAATCCCAAATATACTATTTCTTCCTTCATGAAACTACACTTCTTGATGCTTATCATCAATTTCTCTTCTCTCAACTTCTGTAAAACTTGTCTAAGGTGCCACAAATGTTCTTCTATTGTCTTACTAAAACACATAATATAATCCAAGTATACAATCACAAACTTACCCGAGAATTTCTTCAAGACTTCATTCATCAATCTCATGAAAGTATTAGGTGCATTTGTCAATCCAAAAGGCATCACTAACCACTCATACAGTCCTTCATTTGTCTTAGAAGCAGTCTTCCATTCATCTCCTTCTCTAATTCTAATATGATGGTATCCACTCTTCAAGTCTATCTTGGTAAAATATTTTTCTCCACTCAAACAATCCATAATATCATCCATTCTAGGTAAAGGAAATCTATACTTAACTATAATATTGTTTATTACTCTAGAGTCAGTACACATTCTCCATCCTTCTTAGGTGCTAACACTGCAGGTACTGTACAAGGACGCAAACTTGCTCTAATCAAAACTTTTCACAACAACTCTTGTATCTGTCTATTCAACTCTTCATTCTCTACCTGTGTCATCCTATGTGTTGCTTTATTAGGCAAACTAGCTCTCAGTATAAGATCCATGTGATGACTAATACTCCTTATAGGTGGCAACCCTTCAAGTACATTATTTGATATGATGTCTTCATACTCTGTCAGCAACTTTCTTATCTCCTCCGGTTCTAATTCCTTAGTCTGCTTCAATGCTTCAGGCTTCTTAGGAATCAAGGCATAACACATATTCTCATGTCTCAAACCATCCAGAAATTTTCTTCCATCTACCAAACAGATTCTAGCATTCCCACATGCTTCACTCTTAGGATCATCTTCTAAAGGAATCAAAGTAATTCTCTTTCCATTTGATGTTATAGTATATGTATTCTTTCTCCCATGATGTATATCTTTTCTATCATACTGCCAAGGTCTACCCAACAAGATATGACATACATTCATAGGCATAATATCACACAAGACTTCATCATGATAAGATCCAATATGAAATTTCACCAAACATTGTTCACTCACTAGTACCTTATGATCATCCTGAATCCATGCTATCTGGTAGGGCTGAGGGTGTTTCAATCTTTCCAACTTCAACTTAGTCACCATCTCCTATGAAACTAGATTATATGAGGAAATACTGGCCTTGGATGAGAAATTGAGCATAGTTACACTCAAAATTTGGAGATGCAACCAAAACAATGTTCGTAGTGCTCCGAGTCTACTTTCTAAACTACTATTTTTTTTTGAAAATGGCATAGATTAAGGGGTTCAAAAGAGGGAGCCACAGAAATTGGTGTTGTTTCTGTCAAAAAAACATAACATAGCATGTTTTGTGGCTCCCTCAAAAGGTCAACTTTTTTTTGGTATTTTTAAAATCATTTCAGTGAGAAATTAGCTAATAGCATGTAGTTTATGCCCAATTTTTCTGATAATTGTTTGATAAATATTTGATTTTTTACTAATTTTCAAAGTGGACACATCCTAAAAAATAGAATTTTGGCCGTGCTACCCCTATAAATTTTGAAAACTAATTGAAAATCATTTTTTTCTTTTTTTAATATTTGTAGAATGGAGTCTAGTTTCTAAATATGTAATTTTTTTGAAATTTCAATGAATAGTTAATTTACAATGAAAAAAAGACCAAACAGTGGTTTTTGCCCAAAAACGGACACACAAACAAAAGAAATTAAAGATGAAAGGCTTAACATTGTTAAAATGTGAAAAAAATTACATTGTCAGATAGCTGAGAGAAAGCCTAACATTACCCAGGTGTTTGATTTGTTTGACCTTGAAACACATGCAAATCTGAGGGTTAGCACGAACGAAATTATCTAAAATCTTGAAGAATATGGAAAAACATGTCTGTTACTGTTCAAAAGGCACTCCAAGCCTTTGGGTTGGAAATCCAAAGCAAATCCCAAGCCCAAGGCTTGGGATTCCCAAAGCAAGACATAACGCGAGCGCGTTATAATGCACTCGCGTTATTCTTTTCTTTGTATTTTTCCTTTTCCACAAAAGTTTGTGCTGTTTTTCATGTTTTAAATAACGTGAGCGCGTTATGTTCAACTTAAATTTTTTTATGTTTAAGGCTATTAATCATGTATGTATGTATGCCTATATGTATGTATGTATGTATGTATGCCTATATGTATGTGTGTATCTATGTATGCCTATATGTATGTATGTATAGTGTCGAGGGTGGAGGAGGGTAGAGATGGGAGTGAGCCAGATAAGGGAGGAGAGGGGTGGATAAGGATTGAGTGATTAAGGTTTAAGGTTAAGGGTTGAGCATTTAGGGATAGGATTTAGAGTTTAGGGATAAGGGATTAGAGTTTAGGACCTTGAGGGATTAGGGTTTAGGGTTGAGGCTTTAGGGATAGCGTTTAGGGTTAAGGGTCAAGGGATTAGGGTTTAAGGTATAGTTTAGTAGTTCTTGTGGATAGAGCCAGTAAACAATGGGAGATTATTTGCCTGTTTCATAACAATATACCTCCCCTAAGTGTGGGGTGGACAGCAAGAAACATAGATGTACCCCAATGCAAAGCTTTTCTCATAATGATCATCCTTCTGATTTCAACTGTTAATTACTCACTGTGGATGTACCATACACAAAGCTTTTCTCATAGTGTGTACACCTATTGGCATAATGAACCCCAGATGGGCCAGAAAAACATGCCATATAACATTACTAACATTAAAAAAGTTTATAGCCATTTTTTTGACATATTCTTGCAACTCAAATATCTTTAAGAGAAGAGTGTCAAAAATGATGGGTTTAATAACCTAACATAAGGCAAAGTAGTTTTGTTGGGTTTAGGGATAGGGTTTAGGGTTTAGGGTTGAGGGATTAGGGTTTAGGGTTGAGGGATTATGGTTTAAGGTATAGTGTTGAGGCTTGAGGGTTTAGGGATTAGGGTTTAGGGTTGACGGATTAGGGTTTAGGGTTGACGGATTAGGGTTTAATGTTGAGAGTTGAGGGTTGAGGGTTTAGGGATAGGGTTGATGGTCAAGGGATTAGGGTTAAAGTAGAGTGTTGAGGGTAGAGGGATTAGGGATAGGGTTTAGGGTTGAAGGTTTAACAATTGAGGGTTGAGGCTTTAGGGCTGAGGGTTAAGGGTTGAGGGATAGTGTTTAGGGTTTAGGGATAAGGGATTAGGGTTTAAGGTATAGTGTCGAGGGTTGAGGGTTTAGGAATAGGGATAGAGTTTAGGGTTTAGGGATGAGGGATTAGGGTTGAGGTATTAGGGTTGAGGGTTGAGGGATTAGGGTTTAAGGTATAGTGTCAAGGGTTGAGGGTTTATTAATAGTGTTTAGGGTTGAGGGTTGATGGATTAGGTTTTAGGGTTGATGGATTAGGGTTTAAGGTATAGTGTTGAGGGTTGAGGGTTTAGGGTTGACAGATTAGTGTTTAATGTCAAGGTTAGGGTTAGAGTGTCAAGGGTAGAGGGATTAGGGATAGGGTTTAGGGTTGAAGGTTTAAGAATTGAGGGTTGAGGCTTTAGGGATGAGGGTTTAAGACTTAAGATATAGTGTCAAGTGTTGAGGGTATAGGGATAGGGTTTAAGTTTTAAGGGTTAAGGGATAGGGATTAGGGTTTAAGGTATAGTGTTGAGGGTTGATGGTTTAGGGATAGGGTTTAGGTTTGAGGGATTAGGGTTTACGGTTGATGAATTAGGGTTTAATGTTTAGAGTTGAGGGTTGAGGTTGAGGGATAGGGTTAATGGTCAAGGGATTAGGGTTAAATAAGAGTGTCGAGGGTAGAGGGATTAGGGTTTAAAGTATAGTGTCGAGCCTGTTGAGGGTCTAGGAATAGGGATAGCATTTAGGGTTTAGGGATGAGGGATTAGAGTTGAGGGATGACAGATGACAGATTAGGGTTAAGGGTTGAGGGATTAGGGTTAAGGGTTGAGGGATTAGGGTTTAGGGTTGACAGATTAGGGTTTAATGTTGAGAGTTGAGGGTTGAGGGTTGAGGGTTTAGGGATAGGGTTGATGGTCAAGGGATTAGGGTTAAAGTAGAGTGTTGAGGGTAGAGGGATTAGGGATAGGGTTTAGGGTTGAAGGTTTAACGATTGAGGGTTGAGGCTTTATAGCTGAGGGTTAAGGGATTGGGGTTTAAAATATAGTGTTGAGCATCAAGGGTTTATGGATAGGTTTTAGGGTTTAATTTTTAAGGGTTAAGGGTTGAGGGATAGTGTTTAGGGTTTAAGGTATAGTGTCGAGGGTTGAGGGTTTAGGAATAGGGATAGAGTTTAGGGTTTAGGGATAAGGGATTAGGGTTGAGGGTTGAGGTATTAGGGTTGAGGGTTGAGGGATTAGGGTTTGAGGTATAGTGTCAAGGGTTGAGGGTTTATTAATAGTGTTTAGGGTTGAGTGTTGATGGATTAGGTTTTAGGGTTGATGGATTAGGGTTTAAGGTATAGTGTTGAGGGTTGAGGGTTTAGGGTTGATAGATTAGGGTTTAGGGTTGACAGATTAGTGTTTAATGTCAAGGTTAGGGTTAGAGTGTCGAGGGTAGAGGGATTAGGGATAGGGTTTAGGGTTGAAGGTTTAAGAATTGAGGGTTGAGGCTTTAGGGATGAGGGTTTAAGGCTTAAGATATAGTGTCAAGTGTTGAGGGTATAGGGATAGGGTTTAAGTTTTAAGGGTTAAGGGTTGAGGGATAGGGATTAGGGTTTAAGGTATAGTGTTGAGGGTTGATGGTTTAGGGATAGGGTTTAGGTTTGAGGGATTAGGGTTTAGGGTTGATGAATTAGGGTTTAATGTTGAGAGTTGAGGGTTGAGGGTTGAGGGTTGAGGGATAGGGTTAATGGTCAAGGGATTAGGGTTAAATAAGAGTGTCAAGGGTAGAGGGATTAGGGTTTAAGGTATAGTATCAAGCCTGTTGAGGGTCTAGGAATAGGGATAGCATTTAGGGTTTAGGGATGAGGGATTAGAGTTGAGGGATGACAGATGACGGATTAGGGTTGAGGGTTGAGGGATTAGGGTTTAGGGACAAGGTTTAGGGTTAGGGTTGAGGGATTAGGGTTTAAGGTATAGTGTTGAGGGTTTAGGGATAGGGTTTAGCGTTGAGGGATTAGGATTTGACGTTGAGGGTTGAGGGTTTAGTGTTTAGGGTTTAGGGTTAGGGTTGAGAGTTGAGGGATCAGAGTTAAGGGTTGAGGGATTAGGGTTTGATGTCGAGGGTTGAGGGTTGAGGTTCAAGGGTCAAGGGTTAAGGGATAGGGTTGAGGTTCAAGGGATTAGGGTTAAAGTAGAGTGTGGAGGGTGTAAAGATTCGGGATAGGGTTGGAGGGTTTAGGGATAAGGGATTAGGGTTTAAGGTATAGTATCGAGTCTGTTGAGGGTTTAGTAATAGGGATAGCATTTAGGGTTTAGGGATGAGGAATTAGAGTTGAGGGATGATGGATTAGGGTTGAGGGTTGAGGGATTAGGGTTTAGGGTTTAAGGGGGAGGTATATTGTTATGAAATAGGCAAATAATCTCCCATTGTTTACTGGCTCTATCCATAAGAACTACTAAACTATACCTTAAACCCTAATCCCTCAACCCTAAACTTTCAACCCTAAACCCTATCCCTAATCCCTCTACCCTCAACACTCTACCTTAACCCTAATCCCTTGACCCTTAACCCTAAACGCTATCCCTAAAGCCTCAACCCTAAACCCTAATCCCTCAAGGTCCTAAACTCTAATCCCTTATCCCTAAACTCTAAATCCTATCCCTAAATGCTCAACCCTTAACCTTAAACCTTAATCACTCAATCCTTATCCACCCCTCTCCTCCCCTATCTGGCTCACTCCCATCTCTACCCTCCTCTACCCTTGACACTATACATACATACATATAGGCATACATAGATACATACATACATATAGGCATACATACATACATACATACATATAGGCATACATACATACATGATTAATAGCCTTAAACATAAAGTAATTTAAGTTGAACATAATGCGCTCACATTATTTAAAACATGATAAACAACACAAACTTTTGTAGAAAAGGAAAAATGCAAAGAAAAGAATAACGTGAGCGCATTATAATGCGCTTGCGTTATGGCTTGGTTTTGACAAACCTAAGGCTCGTCATTTCCAAGCCATAACGCGAGCATGTTATAACGCGCTCGCGTTTTGACCTAATTTTTTTTTAAATTAATTTGGCCACTTTTTGGCCCCCCATCTTCTTGCATTTACCCATGAACTATCACTATCAATCACAACTTTACAACATTTACCTCCTGATTTGCATCTAGTTCTGAACAAACTTTTCCTCTGTAGTGGTTCCTCATTTGTTTCTACTTGAAATAATGTTCTCCTCATCACCAATGATTTTCCTTTTTCTGACTTACCAACTGAACTAGGTGATCTAATAGGTTCTTCTTCCGCATAGGTTGCTCTTCCACTGTTCTTTGTCTTCTTTCTTGTACTAGCCTGTGTTTAGGGGAAAATTGGATTTGTTAATGTTCTAGTGTTTATATGTTCAAATCTGCCTCTCAACTATACATTCAAGGATCTAGGGTCGAGTGGCGAGCACTATCATACCCTAGGTTGCTTACAAATGTAGGTAAACTTGGATTAGGGAATTTAATTATCAATTTTCCTTCTCTTATGTTTAATTGACCATTAAAACCCTAATTATGCAAATACAATAATAAGTTGATGAATAAAGGAAAAATCTCTTGCAGACGGGAGTAAAATACCAAATCACAGAGTACCTATTTTCAAGGTTCTGAAGCGGAACAGTCGAGGACACTAGAGCGGGTGCCCAAGTCCAAGGTGCTAGTTTCTTCATGGAAACCAGACCTCCTTCTGACACTGATCATCCCTGTAACTTCTATTTCCTGAAACTTGGATGTGGAGGACACTAGAGAAAGTGCCCAAGTTCTGGAAGTGCTCCTGTGTCCTATTTTTTCTCAGATTCAGAATCCTTGATGCCTACCAATCCTTCCTGCAACTCCACTTTTCTCAAATATGACACCTGTAACTTGAAATCAAAAGACTTGGTTTGGGGGTTGTGGTGTTTAGAGGCTTGCCTCAGGCAAGCCTCAGAGGACACTTAAGTCTCTGAACACCGTTGTCAGATAAAGAGTGTGTGCCCTTGTGAGGCAGAGGCAAAAACCAAAGGAATCAATGATGAAAACACAATATTATGTCACCTTGTAGTGAAGCTCTCATGGGAGGAAGATGCTCTTCATGCCATGAGGAAATTGATGCTCAAATCTACAAATATCAACACACAAAACACACAAGTCTTCTCTTGCAACACAATAGAAGCCTTGAATCACCTTGAGAACACAATAGCTTACTTGTAATCATCTAATTGAAAATCTAGTTTACAAATGAATGCCTAAGCCTGCTTATATATGTAACTACAAACACACCCGCCAAGATTTTTATAATTCAAACCTACCATGTTGGAAAAGAGACCTAATAATGGTCATAAACCGACACCTAGAAATTAGGGCTGCCCCAAAATAAGGCAGGACTAGGGCGTGGGCGCCCAAGTCCTGCCCCCTATTTTGGGTAGGGTATAGCTCAAGGGGTCCTCCTAGGTCCAATTTGCCATGGAACCTAGGTCTCATTCCATCGAGATGTCAAAATATGAACTAAAATGTCCTAAATGCATGCTAAAGACCCGAGAGCTAAACCGTATGAGGGAAAAGCCCCCAAGGGGACATTTTTCGACATTACATTTAGCCCCCACTTTAATGTATGTATAAACGCAAGGCCAATACATGCATTAAAGTAAGGTCACAAACACATCAAGCACGGAGAAGACACGCAATCACATAGAGGACAGTAGTAGGCATGCAAAACACAGAGAATACAGTCAATGCATAGAAGACACATTAATGCATGGAAGACAGGCATGATTCTTTTCTTTTCTTTTTCTTATATATATGAAATGCAAATGCAAGTACTAGAAAGTAAACAAACCTCCCATAATGCATGATGTACTCATCGCGCAGGTGTTTGTATATATGGGGCAACACACACGCAAGACATGCAAAACTTCCCAAAATGCAAGATGCATATGGGGCAACAAACACGCCAAACAAAGCAAGCATGCCAAAACACACACACTTGAAGACATGGAGAAAACATGGCAGACAAGCGATGGAGTGTACCTATCTCTAGGTCCAACACCATCTCAGGCACATTACAGGAACACATCGATGATTGGGCTTTGTCACAACAATCATCGAAGACACGCTTAAGGATTGAGTTAGTCACATAACCACTCCCTGCCTCCACAGAGAACTTTTGAAAATACAACCCCATCCGCGTCATGGAGGCACCTTACAACGAAAAGGAAGCATGGCATACCACCCCACCCGCGTCATGGAGACACCTTACAGTTAAAAGGAAGCATGGCATACCACCCCACCCGCATCACGGAGATGCCTTACAGTGAAAAGGAGGTATGAGTTCAAAAGTATACAATCCCACCCTCATCACGGAGATGCCTTATGGTGAAAAGGAGGTATACACAATAGATAGATTAATTGATTGCAAACAAACTTAGGATGTAGGAAGTACTCATCGTACTAGCCTACACCTGAGGACAAGCACATTGCTAACATCTACAATAGATAGCTTACCTTATATATGCCCCCACCTTAAGGTGGTTGATATCAGTTATCGATATCAAGCACGTTAAGGTAGGAAGAAAACACACAAGGGAACAGACTTTCGCAAAGCCCATGCCCCCCAGAGGTGACATGTACTTTACGATTGCCAAATGTTCCCACAAACACATCCCTACAAGAAACATGTTAGTGTCTACAACATCATGATAAACAACAACATCAATGCATATGATTAACAACACAAAGAGCCAAGGTTATACAATGAATTCAAAGTTCAAGGATAACCATGGGGCTATATCACAAAGCTCTCTGAATCGAGTACCACCAAGGCCAGATTCAAAGGCAAACAAAGGTGCATAGAGTAGTAGTATTGTTAAGGTTTGTAAATGCGACAGAAACATCATAAAATTCACTATGCAAAAAGCATGAGTGCTTCCACTAGCCAAGTGTCAGATAAGATATACAACCCCATCATCATATTAGGAACTAAGTCCATTTTTTGATTGCTCTCAAAAGGGACACTAGGTCTGCATCAGTATAAATGTTTTTCATCATCCGCCCGCTAGATGGAAACACTAGAGGAAGGGAAACAATAAATAAGAGAGGAGAAACAACTGTCTTATGGACAATCACGTAGGAGGATGCCCCTAAGTCACCAACTACAATGCTATGTCCATAAGACACAACACAAAACAATGAAATCAGAGAGAGGCAATTTAGAAGAATGATGATACAAATAGAAGGTCACAACAAAGGCGGTCTCCTGGTATCCCGAACCTTACGGGAGAATCCGAGGTCATCCCAGGAGGCCTAAACAACATACAACACATCACGGGGGAAGCACATCACGAGAGAAAGAAAGGGTTAGAGATACCTACCTGTTAGGGTACCACCGTGAAGAACCTACATATCTAGGATATTTGTCATGTTGTTTTGATCTTGTTGAATTAACATTAAGTGTAGGATGACGAGAGGCTTTCTTTTCTTTAAAAGCATTATATCCAATGCCGCTTGAGTAATGTGTTGAAATAGATTCTATAGGTACTCGAATCCCTTGTTGATTTACACCACATCCCTTACCTTCATACTCACAATTGTTACAAAGAACTTTAAATCCTCAACCATAGAGGGATGTCATTTCCTTAGAAGATTGTGAAGCCTCATAGGTCTCATAATTTGTGGTATATGTGAGAGTATTGTTTTTATTTTCTACCAAGGGGACTTTGGGTTTCTTAGATGCTTCAAAGGACTGCTTAGGTGAGATCGATGCTACTTTTGATGTGTCAAGGCTATTAATTTTATATTCCCCTATACTACAAGGATTAAAATCTAATGAGCCCCAATTATCACCAAAGAGTGCATTCGATGGTATAGAATCTTTCACAACATCATTCGTGGCTAGTGGCTTTGATGAATTAGCTTGTAAATTGTTTAAGATTGTATGATTGTAAACTAGTTTTTGTGTTTCAATATGTAAACAGTTATTTGGTTCATGATCAGCATGAATAGTATGAAGTTTACCTTTGAATATAAATTTGATTGAATGATGTAGGGTGGAAGGGACTGCCCCCAATGCGTGAATCCAAGGTCTACCAAGAATCATGTTGTAAGATAAAGAATAAGGCATGACATGAATCAGGGTAAGCACACAAACAGATCCTACTTGTATGGGTAGGGTTATAGTGCCCATGGATTGTCGTCCAACATTATCAAAGCCACGAATGCTAATGCCATTTGGTTTGATTTTGTCTAGTATGTCAATGCTACAAACATTAAGAGCTGATCCATTGTCAATCATAACTCATTTTACCAATGTTTTATTTATTATGACAGAGATCATAAGTGGATCATATTAGTTTTGAACTTCAATTGACGGTAATTCTTGTGGTTGAAAGAGAATATCTATTTTCGTTGCATGCATACTATCCAATATGGCTGCTACATCATTAGGCTTAGTAGTAGGTAGGATAATCACCTTTTGCAAAGCTTCTTGGAGCATTCCATGGTATGTATGTGATTTTTGTATTAAATCCCAAAGAGAGATCTTAGCCGGAGTAGTGCAAAGCTGTTCGACAAGATCATACTCTTGACCACTTTTATGAGTAAGATGAGGTGGTAGAGGGAGCATAGGTTGAGAACATGGAAGAGATACAGGCACATATGATGCTTGGTTACTTTGCTTGTTATTATGGGTGTTGTATGTGTGAGCAATAACATTATGGTGTGGTTGTTGTAACACATTTTGAACACCTTGAACCGTAATCACCGGTTTTAAAAAAGAGGGTGTACTAAGTGCCCCTCGGACAATCATTTTAGGAATATCGCTATGAAGTCTATTAACGATTATTGAATTAACATTGTTTTCCCATTGATTGTGCCCAATATCCATCCCCAAAGGATTTAATGTGAGATACCTTTTCTCATCCACTAATGCTACATCTTGGCTAGGGAGAGCAATGGGATGAGAGGAAGGTACATCATCGTCATCATACTCTATGGCGGAAAAAGGCTTTTCACTCTCATCTTTCTCATGAGTATTCCTAGAGATGAATTTAGTTAAATCTTCTAATATCAAAGGATATGCTCCTATGAATAGTGTGAAGCTATTAAAATCATGTGTATAACAAAGTAATTGCAACTCATATGTATAACATATAGAAGCATCAATACCACTTGCAGAAGTTATGTGCTCTAGAACATGAGGATTCTCATTAGTGAAATTAGAGAAATTTTCAAAATCTAGGATATACTCATGCAAAGATTTCAAAGATGGATAACATGAAGAGGCCATAATGAGATGCAAAATCAGATTTTAAAATCTTGCAAAGGACAATTGCAAAGTTATATGCAACAATGACCTAAATGTTTGATTTTTTGTACTTTTTTTCAATGCAAATGAATGGAACAAAGGTGTTGTAAGGATTTTGATCAGGGGAAACAAATTATATGTCTGATATCAGTCCAAAACATCAATAAGATCACTCTCAACACAGTCTTGATGTGATTTCAAGTTAATGCCAAGTCAATATATAGTGAAAATATGTCAAAATAGGCACTTTTTTCACCAAAATTCAATGCAAGAGAGCATAACAAAGAATGTTGTGAGGAAAATAATGATGGAAAGAAAATAATATCAGTAATAACAACCAATTAGTGCCAAAATATCCAACACAAAATGATTTTAGTGCCACTTAAGGTAAAACCTTAGTGAAAATATAGAAAAAAATAGGCTATTTTTCATGGTTTTTCAACTCCAAGACGTAGCAAAAGGGGTGTTGTAATGAATTTAAGGAGGTACAGAAAATAATATCAATAATATCAATCACCTCAATCCATAAAATTGATCACAACACACTTGGAGTGCAAACTAGGTCAAACCCTAGGGCAAAAATAGTCAAAATGTGTAGTTTTTCGCCAAATTTTCACTACAAGAGCTCGTTAAAAAGGTGTTGTGAAGATTGATAATAGAAAAATAATGCCAAAATACCTTTCACAACACACCTATGGTGCAAGTTTATAAAGTTGATAAGGCCAAATTTAGTGAAAACATTATTTTCGAAGCCCTAGGTTTGAGATCTTGGGACAAAATGCTATGCGAATGTTTTGAAGTTTGATTTATGATGGAAATTGAATACTCTCAGATCTGAAAATTATTTTCAAGATTGAACATGCAAAATGCCCATGCAAATTTAATGAAAATGCATCAAAATTGCTAGTTTTTTGTTGAAATTTTCTATGCAAAAATGCAAATATTTTAAATCTAAATGCAAATTTACACTAAAATGCAAGACTACAGACAAATGTTAATTTGAATGAGCCTCTAAAATCAGTAGAAAAAAATGAGAAAAGATTTTGCCTACTAACCCTAGATTTTGGAATTACTAGGTTATATAAAATTGTCAAATTTTCCACAAAACCCTAGCAATTAAATGATGAAAATGCAAAGAAAAATTTTGAATTTTTGTATTTTTCTGTAGTTTATATCAGATCTGATGCAAAAATTATGAATTAGGAAAATTTAGAAAGAATTGATGCAATTTAGTAAGCCCAATAATGCAATTTATTTTTTAATTTTTCTAATTTTTCAATTTTTTTAAATTTTTCGCAATGCAATAAAATGAATGACTATATGAATGAATGAAATCAATCCAAATCTAAAGACACACACTCAACAAATTGCAATTTAAGTCCAAAAATATGGGTTCACCAAAATGTTTAGGGGAAAATTGGATTTGTTAATGTTCTAGTGTTTAGATGTTCAAATCCACCTCCCCACTATACATTCAAGGATATAGGGTCGAGTGGCAAGCACTATCATACCCTAGGTCACTTACAAATGTAGGGAAACTTGGATTAGGGAATTTAATTATCAATTTTCCTTCTCTTATGCTCAATTGACTATTAAAACCCTAATTATGCAAATACGACAATAAATTGACGAATAATGGAAAAAGTTCTTGCAGACGGGAGTAAAATACCAAATCACAGAGTATCTATTTTTGGGGTTTCGAAGCAGAACAATCGAGGACACTGGAGTGGGTGCCCAAGTCTAAGGTGCCAGTTTCTTCATGGAATCCAAACCTCCTTTCGACACTGATTAGCCCTGTAACTTCTGTTTCCTGAAACTCGGATGCGGAGGACACTAGAGCGAGCATCTAAGTCCTAGAAGTACTCCTATGTCCTACTTTTTCTTAGATCTAGAATCCTTGATGCCTGCCAATCCTTCCTGCAACTCCACTTTTCCTGAATGTGACACCTATAACTTGCAATCACAAGACTTGGTTTGGGGGTTGTGGTGTTTAGAGGCTTGCCTTAATCAAGCCCTGGAGGACACTTAAGTCTCTGAATATCATTGTTAGACAAAGAGTACATGCCCTTGTGAGCCAGAGGTAAAAACCAAAGGAATCAATGATGAAAACACAATATTATTTCACCTTGAAGTGGAGCTCTCATGGGAGGAAGATGCTCTTCATGCCATGAGGAAATTGATGCTCAAATATGCAAATATCAACACACAAAACACATAAGTCTGTTCTTGCAACATAATAGAAGCCTTGAATCACCTTGAGAATAGAATAGCTTGCTTATAATCATCTAATTGAAAATTTAGTTTACAAATGAATGCCTAAGCCTACTTATAGATGCAACTACAAACACTCCCGCCAAGAATTTTGTAATTCAAACCTATCGTGTTGGCAAAGGAACCTAATAATGATCACAAACTGACACCCAGAAATTAGGGCTACCCCAAAATAGGGTAGGACTAGGGTGCGGGTGCCCAAGTCCTCCCTCCTATTTTGGGTAGGGTACAACTCAAGGGGTCCTCCTAGGTCCAATTTGCCATGGAACCTAGGTCTCATTCCATTGGGATGTCAAAATATGAACTAAGATGTCATAAATGCATGTTAAAGACCCGGGAGCTAAACCTTATGAGGGAAAAGCCCCCAAGGGGACATTTTCTGACATTACACCCTAATTACATTCAAATGCTCTATGTCCTTCACCTCCACACTTGAAACAAGTGCCTCTGAATGTTCTCCTATCAAATCCTCTTCCCTCTCTTCTATGTCCTTCATTCTGGTATGAATTATGATTACCTCTGTGATGAAAATTTTTGTCATGGCTCTGGTATGTATTAGTATCTCTGTCCTCCTTGAATGTGTTGTCAAACTTGTTCTGCTCCAAATGTGTTTTGTCTCCTCCAGAAAATGTTCTACCTCTCTGAAATTTACCTCCTCTGTCTCTTTGTCTCTGATCATGCCTTTTATTCAGCTTCTCTTCAACTTTCAAGGCAAATTGATATGCCTCTTCCAAAGATGTCATCCTTACCAGGCTTAGTTCTTCTTGAATGTTCAATCTCAGTCCATTGATGTATCTAGCCACCTTTTCCTTGCTTTCTTCACTATATCCTATCATTATAATCATCTTATGAAATTCTTTAGTGTACTCCTTCATAGATTTCTCCTTCTGTCTGAGGTTTTGCAATCTTTTCAAGAGCTCCAACTCATAGTCAACAGTTATGAATTGATTCTTCAATTTTGTCACCATCCTATCCCACTTTGTAATATTTTCTTTCCCTCTTCTATTTCTTTCCAACTGAACTTCCTTCCACCATATATTAGCATGTCCTTTCAACTTTGTCTTTGCAAATTTCACCTTCTCTGGATCTTCAACTTCTTCATATTCAAAGTATTCTTCCATGTCATTTACCCAGTCAATCAATTCTTTAGGATTCAAATTACCAATATAGATCGGCACATCAACTCTAGGTCTCTTTCCAATCTTTGAAATAGCTCACAACATCTTTACTTGATCTAATTCTTCTTCTTCATTACCTCTTAGGGTTTCGCAAATTTGTTTAATAGATTGAAATTCCTCTTCATCATCACTTTGAACATTAGGTCTTGGTGTCAATCCTCTTCACCTATCTTCTTCAACAACATCCAAATGAATTCGCATCGTTTTCATCATTTCATCCATTCTACCGGCCATTGTCCCAATGCTAACAACTCCCCTTAGCGACATTCTTCCTAGGATCAAGTGCAAACTGCCTTAGGTTCGACAATCAGGCTACAAGGTGACAACTGCCTCATAATCGGTGATCAGTTGCAACACAAGTAACCTACTTCAATTTAGTGATTTGTCCACAGAAAGATCTTATGGAATTCCCTCGCCAACTTTGCTGAATTCGCTCTAAAGATTCAAACTTTCACTCTAATAACACTTGGTGTAGTCACGGTAGTAGGGTTCACAGAATGAACTGTCCAGACTGTGCAGCAATAGTAAACACAATGGAAACAACTCAAAGATATGAAACAAACACATATTTAATCATTCCGTATATAATAGAATTCAAATATAATCTGGATGGCATCATGCGGGCTTATAATTAGGGCTCACAGGCCTGATTACAAAATATCAGAATATGCACAAGATATAGTGTTGAAGCTCCTTCGTGCAAAATCCAAACTATGAACTTATGATAATGATCATAACTACTTTCCTAGGCATCTATTACATCAATATATCATCTCTGGTACAAAATATTCCTCTGCATTGGCCAAGGCAGATCACAAAATCCAATGAAGAGCTGTAACGTGTGTACACAGATAGGTCAGACCTAATCATGTAGAACACCTTTGCAAATGTATGGAATGATGTGTGGGTCTCGAGGAAGGTCAGCCATGAACCAAAGATCATTGAATGATGTGTCATTAAGCTCCACAAGTCAAGGAATGTTCTGTGAGTCTTCTCCTTCAACTGATGTGTCTGAGACTATCAGGATGCTCTGTTCTGAGAAACAATCGATCTTTTGATAGCGATAACTTTCCAGTACTTTATCTAAATGCTCTAAATTATGGATATGATGTATATGAATGAATCTAGATGCTAAGTCTAGCTCCACAAGATGTGAAATGCAATTGCGGTAGAATGCGGACCAAAATACAGAAACAACTACTGACTGAACTAACTGAACTGAACTGGAAAATGAAAAAAAACAAACTAAACTGCAAACAAACTAAAATGCAAATGTTTTGGTTGATGCAAGATTGCTCTTGAACCAAGGATGATCCTGCATCACTCTCTAAAACATTTCTCATAGAGATTTTGAAACAACATACTTATCTCAGTAGGGTCCATACATAAAGAACCAAATTCATCCATTGTGGCACATATATTCTTCTTCTTATGTTTGTAGTTTAAATAATTAAAAAATTATCTAGAACCTTTATTACCCTCGTTGATCCAATGTAATCTAGCTCTTATTTTAGCTCCATGTCCTCTATAATTGTTGAGTTTATGTGGTTATTTATCGGTGGTAGCAATAGAAGCTTGAAACTAATATTACTTGGGTCTACATCGAGATTTTTTTTGGCACATTCTATCTTTCCTTGAAGGGATTTTCCCCGCACTTACATTACCAAGGCATCCTTTAACAAATGGAACATAAGAAATTAGTGCATTGTGATATTGTAGAACACCACCACTCACTATATGATTCCCTTTCTTATGGTTTGAGTATGAAGTTCCAAATTCCAACTAAGATAACTATACAAATAGGTTTTTTAAGTGATAAATATTGATTTTGCATGGTAGTGGAGAGGCAATGTTAAACTTCTATACTAGAAAGATAGAACAAAAACGTGGATAATAATTTGAAAGTGTAGTAGAATAATCCACTTGAACACAATAGCTAGAGGAGGCCTAGACTAGCAACATATTAGGAAATAAATAAACTTTTTCCATCCTAATTAATTTCCTATCACCTCTGAATCTATAGTTGGATCATGTGAACCAATTATTAGCATGACTATAGAATTATCATGAAAAGGGTCAACCACCCCAAGGAATTATGACAACACAACTAATTATCAAATTCTTCATTGTTGAGTTTAGAATGATCAAACCAATAGTGATCCTTATGGCATTCCATCATATTAAATCACCACCTAAGTTCCAATTAGCATTAGCGAGAAATTTAGACATCCATTCCCAAAGTGCAATCCATTCTTTTGCATTATTAGATGCATAAATAGAACAAAATCCAATGGGTTGTCCATTGATAACATAAGAACCCAAACACAACTATGTGAGGGGTCCTCCCCCTTATCAATGACATACTTTGAAACCCATGGAAAATTTCCAATAACAAATCCTCCTCTACCATCTCTATGAGATGTTTGTAGAAAAAGAGCATCTCTCCAAAATTAAATAGAGATGCCTTGAGCCAACTACTACTATACTTAATTTCTTGCAGGAATAAAATATCAGGCTTCCACTTCAAGATTACCTGTTTAACTTTGAATTTTTTGATGAGAAAGCATAATCCCTCATATATTCCAAGAAAGTGTTGCATGCACAAGACAACTAAGAGGGTGGGTGGATCAATTGTAACTTATAATTTTAAAAACCCTCAAACACATTTAGATCCACATCAATCCAATTAACCTTTAAAAGGTTATGATGATTAAGCATGAAAGGCAAATATCAGAAACTGAATCACAACAACATCAATCACAAGAGAACACAAGATTTTACATGGAAAACCCAAAACAGGGAAAAGCCACTGTGAGGATTAGCTCACAATATAATATGATAAAACAATCGGTTAAGGTTGGTACAATTGGTGAACTCACTGTCTAAGAATGCTCACTACAGGTGGCTCACTCCCAAAGGACTCACTATCTTGAAAGAAAGAGATAGAAGAAATGACTCACTACCAAGATTTGAAGAGTTATAGTTGCATCTAACACATGCATCTAACACATGCATGAAATGACTCAAATTAGGTCTGGACCTAAACATTCCCATGGTGAAAAGGAATGAAGGAAAACCACAACACACCTTAGCTTGGACCTAAATTCATCCAAGAACACTACACCACACTTTCACAATCACCAAAGCAACTCCTTAATTAGTGTAAACACCCAAGGTCAGCCAAACCTATGTTAACACATTGAACTTTTAAGTACACGCTTCCTCAAGGAAAGATACAGCTCACGGACCATACACAACACTTGAACACACTCTAGAATCTTCCATAAACATCTTGAGCCAACCTAAAAACCAACAAACTCTTCCTCAACATCTTTCACCTGAAGAAAGTTCACACTGAAGCACACAAATGACTCTATCATATACTGTCACTCAAGAAATCAACTTGTGAACCACCAAACCACAAACAAATTCAACTGGAGAAAGATATGAACCTTATAAGCACAATTCCAGAACCACAAGACCTGAAACCTCTTTGTGGAGAAATGTGGAACAAAGACATTTCTCCTAGACATCTCTGCAACACTCAAAAACACAGTCCACATTTTAGTAAACACAACTTCCTCTGCACAATTAACCAGAGCACCAAATCAAGAATATAACAACTCTTCACACCTTTGAACAACATATCCAAACTACAAAGACAAATCATTAACATGGAGGAAATGCAGAGCAAAACTAGAATGCTACTCTATTAAGCCGGATAGTTTCTCCAATACACTATTTCCTTTATTAATCAAATTTTCTCAAAAGAACTTGGAAACCAACCAACAGAACCATATTCTTAACATCTTCAGCATCTCTTCAAGGCAACCAAATCATCTTCAACAAAGCATCTCAACCAAACTCTTCATGCTCTTACAACAGTCTCATCTTTTCTCATGTAGTAGACATAGTTGATACTAATGACAACACAAGCTTGTTGACATCAATGACAACACTGATAGCACATACTTGCAACAATCTCCCCCTTTGTCATTGATGGCAACACATAATGTGAAAAACCATCAAGACACAAATCTACACCAAACTTCTTTTCTTTCTTACTCTCCTCCTTTCTTTTACACATCTTACTCTCTCTCCCTAATCACTAATTCTTTTCTTTTTCACATTGCTTTCTCTCCTCCTTCGACATCAATGGAAAAGGGAGACACACCTCTTCTTTCACTCTTATTAGGTCACATCATCTTTTCTTTTCACTACTCTGAATACTCCCCCTTTGGAGTGCACACCAAACTGTATCAACTCTTACTCCCCCTGTCTAGAACAATCATCATGACCACTACTTGCTCCCCCTAAGAGGTAGCCTCCAACATCCGTCCAGAGAAAAGAATGAATCTTGAAGTCCACTAGACTGATGCATCTCCTTATGCATCTAGTTCAAAGAAGGATGGGTAATAACCCCTAACTTCTCCCAGAGACTCAAATGTATCCTTAGGAAGAGCCTTGGTGAATATGTCAGCAACATGATCCTTTGTAGGCACATACTCAAGCTTCACTTCATTCTCTGCAACCTTCTCTCTCAGAAAGTGATACCGGATTGAAATATGTTTTGTTCTTGAGTGCATCACCAGATTGTTTAAAATGTTGATGGCACTGGTATTATCACAAAAGATAGGAATTGGTTCCTCATACACAACACTAATATCCTTCAAAGTTTGCTTCATCCACAACACTTGTGTACAACAAGATGCTGCTGAAATGTATTCTTCCTCTGCAATAGATAGAGATTATACTGAATCCTGCTTCTTACTTAACCATGACACCACTCTGTCTCCAAGAAAGAATGCACCACCAATTATACTTTTCCTATCATCTACACATCTAGCCCAATCTGGATCTATATAAGCACTTAGAGAAAAGTCAGTACCCTTTGGATATAAAAGTCCATGATCCAGAGTGCCCTTTAAGTATTTAAATATCCTCTTCACTACTACAACATGTGACTCTTTGGGATCTTCCTAAAATCTAGCCACAAGACAAATTGCATGCATAATATCCGGTCTAGTAGCAATCAAGTATAACAATCCTCCAATCATTGACCTATACCTGTGTTGATCAGCCTTAGGTGATTCATCATTCTTGCTCAACTTGCAACCAGTTGTTATAGGAGTAAAAATTGGTTTAGTGTCTTCCATCCCAAACTTCTTCAACATTTCCTTGACATACTTTGATTGTGAAATGAAAATGCCTTTATCTGTTTGATTGATCCGTAGCCCAAGGAAGAAGTTCATTTCTCCACACATTGACATCTCAAATTCTTTCTACATCTCATCTGTAAATTTATTACACATACCTTCATTTCCACCAAAGGTTATATCATCCACATATACTTCAACAATCAGAATTTGATCTTCACCTACTTTGATGTACAAATTATTGTCTGTAGAACCTGAAACCTTTCTGTAATAAGTACTTGTCTAACCTTGCATACCAAACTTTGGGGGCTAGCTTCAATCCATACAATGCCTTCTCTAATCTGCAAACCCTATCTAGTTTGTTTGATAACTGAAATCCATCTGGTTGGTCTATGTACACCTCCTCTTCTAACTCACCATTCAAGAAGGAAAACTTCACATCCATCAAAAACATCCTGATGGCCTCCATCCTTGCCACTAGAGCAAATGTTTCCTCATAGTCTATTCCTTCTACTTGTGAGTAACCTTTACACATAGGCCTTTCCTTGTTTCTTACCACTTCTCCATTCTCATTCACTTTGTTCCTAAATACCCACTTTGTTCCAATCACATTTTTGTTTGCTACTCTTGGGACAAGTTCCCAAGTCTGATTCTTTTCAATCTACATTAGTTCTTCTTCCATAGCCTTGATCCAATACTCATCCTTGCATGATTCACTTACTGTTTTAGGTTCAACTTAGAGAGTGAACACATATTTACCTGTTCTTTAGCAGCTTTCCTTCTTGTCAGCACACCTTTGTCCTTATCACCAATGATTTGATCTTTAGAATGATGCTTCTGCACATACTTGGGAGTTTTAGGAGTCTTTTCTGGAGCTTCTTCTTGAATCTGTACTTCCTTCTTATCAGTATTTTCTTCTTCTCTGCAAGATGACTCATCTGATTCATAACCATCAACTTCTAAATTCTTTTGTAAATCTACAACAACTTTGACATTTGCACTCTCAACAATCCTTTTTAACATCTTGTTGTAGCACCGATAAGCTTTCCTTTTACTAGAATACCCAAGGAAAATACCTTCATCAAACCTTGCAT
Organism: Cunninghamia lanceolata; assembly: GCA_027924645.1. NCBI lineage: Eukaryota > Viridiplantae > Streptophyta > Pinopsida > Cupressales > Cupressaceae > Cunninghamia > Cunninghamia lanceolata. The sequence continues at coordinate 281,350 of BSBN01000267.1, read as the reverse complement.
CAAACTTTCCTATATTTTCTTCATCCCTTCTGATATAATATTTTCTTCCAAACACTTTGAAGTATTTAACACTAGGAAACTTTCCATACCACATCTCATAAGGTGTCTTTGTACTATTTTCTCTTGCTTGCACTCTGTTCAGTATGTAAACAACAATATGAATTGCTTCTCTCCAGTAGACCCCCGATAGGTTTCCTTCTTTTATCATTGTCCTTGCAGCTTCTAGAATAGTCCTATTCCTTCTTTCAACCACTCCATTCTGTTGAGGAGTTATAGGGACAGATAATTGCCTCTTTATCCCATGATTCTCACAAAACATGTTAAACTCATTGGAGTTGAACTCTCCAGGTTCTGTCAGACCTCAAACATTTAATTGACATATCCATTTCATTCTCAACCATGAATTTAAATGCTTTGAACTTATCTAGGGCTTCAGATTTTTCTTTGAGAAAAGTAACCCATGTCATCTTAGAATAATCATCAATCAATAGCATGAAATACTTATCACCTTGAAAACTCCTTATCTTGGTAGGGCCATAAAGATCTATATGCACCAATTCCAATAGTTTGGTAGAAGACTGGTCCTTGACTTTGAAGCCTCTTCTTGTTTGCTTTCCAATCTGACATTCCTTATAGACAACATTGATGGGCTTTGTAATCTTTGGCAGATCCCTCACAACTTGAACTAAAATTATCCTTACCAAGCTATCAAAATTGATGTGACACAATCTCCTATGCCATAAACAACTCTCACTGATCTAAATCATGAAGCAATAACCATCACCACCTTTGATATGATAAAAATTTCCATCTATCCTCTTTCCAGCAGTTATCACAGTTCTTAAATCTCTTCTGATCTCACAACCATCATCCTGAAACACAAGATTGTACCCTTTTCTACACATTTATCCAACACTCAAAAGATTATGCTTTAAACCCTTAACATAAAGAACATCATTAGTATTGTGCTTGCCATCAAAACTAATTGAGCCTCTTCCACATATCTTAGCAGCATTATCATCACCAAATCTAACTAGTCCTCCATCATATTTTTCAAGTTTAACAAACTTACTCTTATACCAATCATATGATTTGAGCATCCACTGTCAATAACCCAAAGGTTCTTTTCCTGTGTAGTATGGAAATAAAATATCACAGTGATTTTAGTATTAAGACTTATCTCTGGAGCCTTTTCCTTCACACATTTCCTAGAGTTAGTAGAAATAGGATCATCTCTTATAGCTATGAACAAACATTCATTATCCTCATTGTTCTCATAATCAGATTCATCATCAGATATACTTGCATCTTCTCTGACATAGTATCTTTTCTTAGGCACTCTATTTTTGTTTTCCCTATTCTTGCTCTTCAAAATTCTTTCTAGACGTCTTGAAGCATAATGAGTTATCTTGCCACAACTGAAACACTTGAAAGGTAACTTACCACTGTACTTACCAGTACCCAATTTCATTCTTCTTACAAAATTGGCTTCCAAATCATCTGAATCCTCCTGATCTGATTTCATAGTCTTCTCAGATTTGCTAGCCTTGAAGGTAATCTCAGTCTTTGCACTACTTGTACCAAATTCTCTTATTTCAAAAGTAGTTAAGGTGCCAAGCAACTGATCTTTGGTAAATTGTTTCAAATTTTGTGATTCTTCAATAGTAGAAACCTTATGACTATAAGCTTTAGGAAGAGTTCTAAGTATCTTCAATATCACTTCATGTTCATCCATCTTTCCACCAAGACCTTTGATGCCATTGACAACTTCATCCACCCTCTGTAAGTAGCTTGTAATATTTTCATATTCAGACATTTGCATGGTTTCAAACATGAGCTTCAAATTCTATATTTTAGCTTGCTTGACCTTATCATCTCCTTCATGAATGCTCTCTAGCTTTTTCCATATTTCATTAGCAGTTTTCAGATCCATGACTTTCACCAATTCAGAATTAGAGAGACTACTTAAAAGAGCATACCTTGCTTTACCATTGATTTCATAGGCTTTGACCTCATATGTAGTACTCAGACCATTCTTAGGTATAGTATATGCATTCAATGTAGATTTCTAGATGTCATATCCAAGAGAAATTAGATAACCTTCCATGCTTATTTTCTAGAAAGCATAGTCAGATCCATCAAATAGGGGAACATCCTTTTTGTGCACCATCCCAGATCTACCTCAAGCGGTTACGCTCTTTTCCAAGGAACCTTGCTCTGATACCAATTGTTGAATGTACAAGAAAACTGAGAGGGGTGTTGAATCAATTGTAACTTATAATTTCTAAAACCCTCAAACACATTTAGATCCACATCAATCTAATTAACCTTTAAACTGTTATGATGATTAAGCATGAAAATCAAATATCAAAAACTAAATCACAACATCAATCATAAGAGAACACTAGATTTTATGTGGAAAACCCAAAACAGGGGAAAACCATGGTGAGGATTAGCTCACAATATAATATGGTAAAACAACCAGTTAAGGTTGGTATAATTGGTGGACTCACTATCCAAGAATGCTCACTGTAGGTGGCTCACTGCCAAAAAACTCATTGTCCTGAAAGAAAGAGATAGAAGAAATGACTCACTACCAAGATTTGAAGTATTATAGTTGCATCTAACACATGCATGGAGTAAATTTCTAATGAAGCTCAATATTCACTATAACATCAACATCATCTCCATTGTACCAATGAAAGATAGTAGACACCTTCTGCTCACTGCATCTAGTAATCTAATGCATGAAGCCTTGTACTACTCCACTCACTCAACCACTTTATTTCTCACATCATATCCATCACGCTCATACTCAATCACAACCTTTTGACACTTATTTATACTGTTTTCAACATTGAGAACATTCTCCAAGGTCAAAATCACAACTTAACACATAGAATTCAAATTAGGTCTGGACCTAAACATTCCCATGGTGAAAAGGAATGAAGGAAAACCACAACACACCTTAGCTTGGACCTAAATTCATCCAAGAATGCTATACCACACTTTCACAATAATCAAAGAAGCTCCTCAATTAGTGTAAACACCCAATGTCGGCCAAACATGTGTTAACACAATGAACTTTTAAGTACATGCTTCCTTAAGGCAAGATACGGCTTGTGGACCATACACAATGCTTGAACACACTCTAGAATCTTCCATAAACATCTCGAGGCAACCTAAAAACCAACAAACTCTTCCACAACATCTTTCACCTAAAGAAAGCTCACACCGGAGCACTCAATTGACTCTGTCATATACTACCACTCAAGAAATCAACTTGTGGACCACTAAACCATGAACTTCAACTGGATAAAGATATGAACCTTATAGGCACAATTCCAGAACCACAAGACCTAAAAACTCTTTGTGGAGAAATGCAAAGTAAATACATTTCTCCCAGACATCTCTGCAACACTCAAAAACATAGTCCACATTCTGGTGAACATAACTTCCTTTGCATAATGAATCGTAGCACACAAATAACCCCATCATATACTGCCACTCAAGAAATCAACTTGCGGACCACCAAACCATGAACAATGTCAACTGGAGAAAGATATGAACCTTATAAGCATAATTCCAGAACCTTAAGACCTAAAACCTCTTTGTGGAGAAATGCGGAGCAAAGACATTTCTCCCAGACATCTCCACAACACTCAGAAACACAATTCACATTTTGGTAAACACAACTTCCTCTGCACAATGAACCAGAGCACCAAATCTGGAATATAGAAACTCTTCACACCTCTAAACAACATATCCAAACCGCAAAGACAGATCTTCAACATGGAAGAAATGTGGAGCAAAACTAGAATGCTACTCTATTAAGCCGGACAGTTTCTTCAACACACTATTTCATTTATTAATTAAATTTTCTCAAAATCACTTGGAGACCAACCAACGGAACCATATTCTTAACATCTTTAGCATCTCTTCAAGGAAACCAAATCATCTTCAACAAAGCATCTCAACTAAACAAGTTTCATGCTCTTACAACAGTCTCATCTCTACTCATCTAGTAGACATAGTTGACATAGTTGACACCAATGATAACACAAGCTTGTTGACATCAATGATAACATCGATAGCACATACTTGCAACAAAAAGGATATTGCAATTCATGATGAAGATGAGGTTAGGATATCATCCTCTTAAGGAAACACAATAAAATAGTTGGCAGGAATAACAAATTTTTCATAATACATTCTATCCTTAGAGGTTAAAGGAGTAGACCTTGATCTTTTCCTTGAAGTTGGTGGAGGAGAAACATAAGCAAAAATATGAGGGCCTATATTATTATGAGAAGGGGAGGGAGATCAGTCTTGGAATGGGATGGATGCTAGGGATATCATAAGAATTAGATGGTTCTTTCCTCTTTCTAAGCATTCTCCACACATCTATCATCACTACATCCTTAAAAGATGGGGAGGAATTGGAAGGTGCCTTAGGATGATTATTTTGTGTAGAGGAAGAAGGGGATGAAGTGACAAGTGTATGAGGTAGAGAAGAGACCTTATGGGGAGGAGGAGACCATGGGGATGGATGGATAAAATGATTGATTGGATTAGATGATGAGGATGGTTGGACAAATCTATTTTTCCTAGCAAGATAGTCTCATATTAGGTGGCCTTCTTTTTGGAAAAAAATAATCATTAGAATTATACAAGTAAACTAAGGGTTATTTAAATTCAAACCCAGGACCAATTAGTTTGATGTTATTTGGAAATAATTTATTTAAATTCCACTTCCACACAAACCCAAGGGTGTACCCTTAAACTAGAAATTTTATTTGTATTATGTTTACACCAAGTTACTCTACCAAACTGAGTCACAATATCCCTTACAAATGGTCTAACAACTAGGTTTAAGTTTGGCAGTTCTATCCACATAAGGTAATGAGAGAAATAAAGACCCTCAAGATGGAAATCAAGGCTCCATGCCTAAAGATAATAGACCTACCCACAGATAACTTATTTGCCATATTGTAACACTGCTTACGAATGATCATTTGATTTGAACATGCATGATACATAGCCTTTTGCAAACCCTGTCAAATATTTAATTTCCCAACCCCTGCTTTCCCAATTTAGTTTAGCCCACTTGTAAAAAAACATTTCCATAGGCATTCCTCTTAAAAAATAGAATGATAATTAAGTTTTGGCATTCAACAATAATATCAATAACATCATTAGGAAGTAGGAGTTCTAAGGTTTTACTTAGATCCTTGTGGCATGGTTCCTCCATAATTTTTATGCCCTCTTCTCTCACAAGGTTAGCAGCTATTGTGCTATCATCAACCATATCATCAGAGGTACCCACATTCTTTTACATGAAGTTATTCATGTCCTTCTTATCAACCACATTTTCCTCATTATCTAGCTCATGTGAAGCTTTCATTAGTGCTAGTATATTCATTAGCTCCAAGGCCTATTTTTTCCTCAAAACATCTTCATTGATCACAAAAAAATCTCTAAAATCACCCCTATCTTGTCAAGATTTATCTTTAGTCACATTTGCTCGCTTATTAGTAGTAGAATTGTTCATTCAATACAAGGGTTTATGCCCTTCTAGAAACTTTGCACTATGTTTTCTTTGCTTTCCTTTTTTGTAGTGGAAGTGAGTATGTTCTAGTTGTGAGAAAACCATTCAATGTTCCAAAATTTAACACTTTAAAACATCAAAATTTCATAATTGCAATTTAATAGTAGCTAAAAATAACTTACATATTGTAACTTGCATGTTAAGTTTCATTAATAACTTCTTAATATTAATGGTATCCAAGAAAAATGTTTAAAATATTGTTAACATAATTGAAACTTATATTCTTGTATTCAATTATTTTAAAATAATTTTACTAAGTTATTAATATACAAAAATTTATTAAATATATAACTATAAGAATAAAATACACCTTATAAATTTAATAGGAAAATAATAGACCTTACACAAAAAGATTATACACATAAAGATTAAGATACTACAACAAATCACATAATGATAAACAATTATCTTAGAATAAAGGCATGGATGAAGACAATAATTAAAAATAATAAGAATTTCTTTATGAAATGGCAGGAAAAGATAAGGAATTAGCTACACGTGTAGCTTTATGATATTTGACTATAGACTATCACTTAGTGATCGAAAATGTGATTTAACAAAAGATTTAGTTTTGGAATACTTTGATGAATGGCTAAATAAACTATGTTATGCTCTAGATTGTTAGGAAAGGTGTCTCAACCTTGCAACTACAAAAGGCTTCTTTCTTCCTAATTTTGGTCTTTTCAAATACCCTTTATCTTGAAGAGTGGTTTAGAACTTTCAATGTTTCCAAAAGGAGCTAAAAATGGAAAGGCTTGCTATTTTTAGTAACTCTACATTTGAGCATGGATGGACCCAAAATTTTCCCAAAAGGTGTGGAACTACCAAGTAAACATATTGGGTGAGTTTCAACTCAAGATCATACCTGGATTTCAAGATTTTAAAGTTTTTATTTTTTGAAACTCTCAAAAAAGTTTCAAACTCAGATTTGAGGCACTTAGTGTTGGCAAGAGAAACTACTAGGCATGTTAGGTGTTATCATTGATGGCAACTGAATCTATCTTACACATCCACATTGTATCATTTAATCATACCAGAAGTCAGATTGTAGATTTTTCTAAGTTCGGATAGACAGAACAAAGCATATGACAGGGTTCAACATTTTGGTCCGCATTTCTCCACAGATAATCATATTGTGTTGCAGATCTGAGGGAATGTTAAGGGATGTCAGGGCTACCTAAATCCAAAGTTTTATCCTTTGATGATGAAGGTATTGAAAGTTACAAGCATCAGTATCGGGTATTGGTTAGACAGTTTAGTCTAGTGAAGAACAAGATGACTTGGTGTTTGATCCTTGAGTGGATTAAGAGAAGTGGTTGGTTGAGTAATTTATGAGGCCCAATGGTATTGGCTGACATGTGTGGTGACTTGAATACATAGGTTTTGGTCCACATTGATGTTTGTGCATGGATTCAGCCGACAGAACAGTGATCTTGAAAAATTTTCTAAGTTTTCTTGAGGCTGACCGGAGTTGAAGTAATTTTATGTTGCAGATATATATGATCAATGGGTGCAAGAATTTTGAGGTATGGTTGTGCGAATATGAGGTGAGAGGTGCGAAGTGTGGTAGTATCAAGTGAAAAGCAAGAGATCTAAGCCTCAGATCACAGCATAACAGTGAAGCAGGGTAGTGACAGATGAAGTGTGTGAAGTTGGTATATTGAGCCTAACCGGAACTGTAATCTTGCATTGTTAGATGCTATTCTTGAGTTCAAATGTTTCAGTAAACTCTTTGTAATTGATTCTATAGGCAGTGAGCCTCTTTTGAGCAGTGAGCTCTAGGTAGTGTGCCCGAAGGCATATGCCTTCCCATTTGTAATACTTTTAACAGAGTATAAAATCTTGTGAGTTAACCCCCACTGTGGTTTTTCCCTTAACTGAGTTTCCACATAAAAATCTTGGTGTTCATTTGTGATGATCTTGTTGTTGTTGTTCTTAAGTTCATTCTTCTTTCTTTTGAATGTATGTGATAAATTAATAAAGGAACATAATAATAAGTTTTACAGAACACCGATTCACCTCCCCCCTCTCAGTGTTCCTTATTTTTAACAATTGGTATCAGAGCAAGGTTCCTTGAAAGAAGTTTAATAGCTTGAGGAAGATTTGGGAAGGTATTTCAATGGGTTCATTTAGGTATTCTGATGGCATCAATGAACAACTTCAAGTTGCTTTAGAAGATCTTGATTAGTCCAGAGTAGAAGTCAAAGAACTGCAAGAGAACCTTAAAGATGCTGAGGATTTCATTAAGAATTTAAAAGGGCAACTGAGCAAATCTAATGAAAAGAGGAAGGAGCTACTTTAGTAGTTAGCAAATCAGAAGCAAGATAATGACATGGATGAGGCTTTGAAGGAGAAGACAAAGGAATGTGAGAAGCTGGCAAAAGAAGTTGTTGTCCTAAAACATGAGATGGAATCTGGGGTGATGAGGCTAACCAAGGAAATCAAGGAAAGGAAGAAGACTGAAGAAAACCTGAATTAGTTTCTGAAAGAAAGAATAGAAGAGTGCTGCAGATTAGACAGAATAATTGGCCATCTAGATTTTGATCTACAAGAAACTAGGTATAATGAGGAACAACTTGAAAGGCAAATTGCCATTCTCAAACATGACCTAGAAGCTGCAAATGAATACAAAGAGAAGTTCAAGATAAGCTCAGCTAAACTTGAAGTGTTGCTTGATAGTCAAAAGAAGACAGATGACAAGCATGGTCTAGCATATGAGAAAGGTGAAAGCTCTGGATCCAGTCAAAGAAATCTTGAAGCAAGAAATTAAAGAAGAAATCCTAGAAGGCCTCTGGGAAGACAACCTAATGCTCAAAGGTATCCATCTTTCAATGGTAATTGTTTTAAATGCAATGAGTATGGTCATAGAGCTAATCAATGCAGAAGTAAAGTGAATCAAAATGCATTATCTTTCTCTGGTCAATGCTTTAATTGAAAAAAGATAGGTCATAAGGCAAAGGATTGCAGAAGTGGATCAAGGAATCCTCCTAAGAACAAACAAGTTTTCAATGGAAGATGTTTTACTTGCAACAAGTTTGGGCATATTGCAATGCAATGCAAATATAAACCTACTCCAACATGTAATTGTCAGAGGAATAAGATTGTGTGTTTCAACTGCAACAAATCCAGACATATTGCTAAATTTTGCAGAAGCAAAAAGAACTCATAGGCAAGTAAAGGAAGAACAAAGCAGATGTGAATGAGATCCAGAATGAAATAAATGAAACATGGTGAAGAAAAGTGTAATGAATGATGGTGATGGGTCCACACTGGAATCCAGTGCTAGTAATTCCTCCGAGAATTGAAATAGGAGCTCTCGCTGAGGGGGAGCTGCATTGAAAATCTAATTCCCCTTGCCAGTAAGTGGGTTCCTGAATCTAGCATGATGAATGAAGATAAAGAATCCTATTGTAGATCTATTGAAGCAAATTTTGGAAGAAAAGAAGCTAATGAGACTGATTGTAGAGTAATTAAAGATTGACTATATTCAGAAACAATGTAACCAGATGAATTAGGGAAAATCATTTATTACAATGGTGAATTAGGTTTTGTGGAGCATAAAAGGTCATTCACTCAACATTTGAATCACTTTGCATTCGAAGAGAACAAGGAGAAGAGCGTATGAGCTGAGATCTCAAAGATTTGGAGAGCGAAAAGTGAATTTGACAGCTAACCCTAATCCCATGGAGAAAAAGGTATTATTCTGTGAAGCTTTGAACTTGTGATCTTTTTGGTATGGCTACTCCATTGGTTGTTGACATCACTAAAGGGCCCCAACCTAAATTCAAAAAGCATCCACAAAAATCTATAGAGATTGATCGATTAGGTGCTCTTTCTAATGTTCTGCATGGTGTGTTGCACATAGAAGATATTAGGGCTTACATTCATGCTAGCATAGATGAGTTTGGGGATTTGAAGTTACTGGATCTGTTTAAGAATCACTTGAGGGGTGAGATTTATGGTCTTAAACCTGAGTATAAGGTGATGCAAGATAAACATTTCATTCAAGTTATTGGGTTCCCATCCTTCGATGAGGACGAGTGGGTCCGGTATGTACTGAGTCGGATGCATGCTGAGTTTATGTGGTTGATGAAACGCTTTAAGATCACTAAGGATGCCATCAAGGCTGTAATAGGATTGAACTCATCCGGTGGACAGCCGATGTTAAAGTCAGTGAAGAATCAAACTGTAACTGATGCTATAGGCTCAAAGTTTGATAAGAGGGCAATGATAATAAATCATATAATTGATCTGGATGTCAAATTTGCATCTATGGTGATTAGGTATAAGATATACCACTCCAGCAGGGAAAACTTAGTGTCCGGTACAACCATTTATGCTACTTATTAGATGTTAAAAGAAAATGCTGACTATGATTTGTGTGAGCTACTACAAAACTAGCTAATGAAGAATCCGAACAAGATCAAGAAGGATAAGAAGAATAAATTCAAGTATGGTACATTGGTCGTGTGCTTGTTGTTTTATTTCATGAATGAGTTTCCCGAGATGAAAAGCCTATATTGGACCAGTGATAAGCCTGTTACCATACAAATAAGAGAGCACTTGCATAATATTCATAAATCCAATGCCCAAAGAACTACTCTTTGGGGATATTTCAAGAATTTCTAGAATATGATGCAATCAAGGGAAAGAATCCCTAAGTATGTGGTGGAAAAGTACAAGGATACAATTTGTTTCATGGTGGAAACAAATCAATGCTTGATGGAAGCAGTTGAACCAAGGACTATATTGATCATGCCCATGGGGTATGAAGTTAATGAAAAAATACTGGAAACGTATGCTCAACACCTTCTAAGCAAACCAAAAGATACCTCAGTTGAGAGATTCGGTACATATGGTGAACTTAGTTTGAAACTATATGTTGAGCTCCGGAAACCTAAAATTAAGAGAAAGGTCCAAAGGCAAGTTGAAATGTATGCAGAAATTATTGGAATAACCAAAGAAGTTGTGAAAGAAGTTAGGAAGAGAGCCAAGCAAGTTGAAAAAGAAAAGCTAGACAATGAACAACCCTATGCTCCAAAAGCCTCCCCTAGCCAACATAGAAGAACAAAAAGTTTTGTTGCTACCTCTTCTCACTCAAAGTCTTCTAGTACAGAGAAACCAGAAGACAAATCATTCGGTAAAGAAGGAAAGAGAAAGAAGACAAAATCCTCCAGAATGTATGTGAGCCTGAAAGATGATGAGGAGACAAAATCGAATGAAGCAGTGAAAGAAATAAATTCAAAGAAAGCAGAAGCATCAAGGGTTACCAAAGACAAGCCCTCCGGAAGTGTAAAGGTGAGCAAAAGACAAAAGACTAAGACTCATGTTGAAAAATCCACCTTGTCAGTTGAAGATATTGTGAATGCACTAACTGTTCATGGGATTTTGAAGCCCATAACAAAATATTATGACAACTTTGATGATGCCAACAAGAAAATTTTGGAGGATGCTACTGTTAAGTACTTGAATACATTCAACAGAGCACTTGTGGAAATCTTGTTAGAAATCCCTAAGAGTCTAAGTGACATTTTGGAGATGAGAAAAGAAGCTGCTAAAGCAAAGGAATTGGAGCTAAGAGAACATGTGTTGTCCAGTCTATGTCTGGTAATATCTAGAAAGGAAGCAAATAAAATATTCAAAGAAGTTAAAGATGAATTTAGAAGCAAAATTAGGATGAATAAGCTAATTCTTGGAGACATGTTGATGATGATGATGAGTCATAACAACATGCATAAAAATTTGTAATCAAACCTTTATTATCTTGTAAAGTACAATCATCTTGAGATAAGCTGATGACTCCAAGTTTCTGTTGATCAGGTCATGATGATCTGGTGTTACCTAGAGGTTGATGTGACATGCTATTTTCCATTTCAAGGGGCCTTACATTTGTCTGGATGATCAATACTACAATATTTCCTATAAATTTACTCCACAAAGAGTTTATTTCTACTCTATTTCCAAAGATAGCTGATGTATTTACAAGTTTGATCAATTCTTCTGATTATTGATCATCATGATCCTGTTCTTTCTTCTACATAATATATTTGCTCAAATAATGTGTCTATACGTAGATATGTGCATGACTTTCATTTATTTGTGTGTGAATTTGCATGATATTTGTCAATTGAACATGCTTTTACTCTAAATATGCTATGTATTTCCAATTATCTACGAGATGTCAGCATATTTCATGTTACTTGCTTTTGATACTCTGTTATTTGCAATTATGGTGATGAATTGTTATGAAATTGAAAGAAATTTAAAAGAATACTTCTAATCTTGGTGAATCTTTAGCCATTGAACCACATACATACAAGATACATTCATGAGGAGAAGAAATCAAACCATATTGTCACTAGGATGTTCCACAGCTAGATATAGATGATGCTAACTTCAAAGGATAAAGAATGAAAACAACACATGCAGACTGACAAGCACTCCAAGGGACGCAACTAATCAAAGCATGTATCAAGATTTCAAACACAGATTACTCAAGATTTATGATGATTTGTAATCAAATTATCTTCTCTTTCATTTAGTATGCATAACATGTAAGTTTACAACAACTTTGAAATAAGTCATGATATTTCAGCAATCAAATTTCAATTAAGCTTTTGAATATTCAAAATACGGCACCCCGGCACCTTTTATAGAGTAAGGTGAGGGAGCGGTTACAAATGACCTACGGTCAGGATTTGTCAGTCAAAATCAATGGTAGATTATCACTCTTTGACTTAGTCTACATTCTTTCATGGCACAGGTTGCTAGCTGGCAACCATCTGGATGACTCATTATCTTATGAGTGCCTTATGCATATATTTTCTTTGGTCTTGCTTCTTCATTTATTCCTTAGGTTCATCTTCTTCATGTTCTTCCTCTTCATCATGATCATCATCTTCATTGCTGTTTGTATCGCTGTCACCCTGATGAACATCATCCTGTATATGGACCTTCATTGTCGTCCTGATATTTTCATAGGCCTATACTATTTTATTTACTTCTCTGTCATCTTGGGTCTTAACTTTTGTTATGGCATGCTTGTGAGACTGGAATTTAGCTTTGATTGCCTCCATCTTTCCTTTTCTGTTACTTAAAGTCTCATTGTAATTCTCCACCCTGACCTTGATCCTCATGATCTTATTCATCACCTCTTCTGTCAGGTGGGTGAGGGGGTCATCAGCCATCGACTGGAAATTATCATGCAGTGCCTTGATGGCAAAATCTACGTCTTAGTTTTCAATATTTCCCTCTACTTTCCCTTCCAAAGCTTCCAGGATCTCTACCTCGTATGCCATCATACTGTGCAGCTTTATACTGATATACCTAAGCTTGCCACTACATTTCTTTAGGACATCACATTCGAACCTGATATCCTCATACCAAATGTCTATTAGCAAGGTAGTGTTACTATTTAATACTTGGTTGTTTATTAGGATTTGAGGATCAATCCTCTTTATTTCACTCAAAGCAGTTAGGTCCTTTTCCAATTGGAATGACCATCTTCCTATTTCATTTTGCATTTTGTCTACTTTTCTCTTCAAACTGCTTAGAGAATTCCACCTCTGTAAAGAGGTTCTAAATACATCTTCAGCTCCTGTGAGGGCTGACAGCATCCACTTCTCCATGATCATGGCTTCATGTTTCATGATATCCAACTTGTTGACCTCCTCCTGAGATATGACAGTCAATGGGACTGCCAAATCAGCTGGTGTATTATTAGGGTTAATCAACCCCTTTATATATGAATGCAACTGAGCAATGTGCTCTTTATGCTGCTTATTTTTCTCTTTCTCTTTATTTACCCTTTGGGTCAAAGAATCAATGATATCCTTCCCTTCTTGACCTTCTTGGTCCTCATTAGCAAAACCTAAATCAATAGTTGGGATTTGGAACTCCTCCAGGGTGATTTTGCCCTTCTCTTTCTCTACAGTGGGAAGTGCTACTTGGGCAGTCCTTCTGCCTCTAGCAGGATCTCTTTTGATAGCCGATGTCAATCTGGCTTTCCTCTTTGGCTTCATGATGGTCTCTTTAAACAAGGTAGAAACATCAAATTCTTGAATTTCAAAGCCTTGTTCCGTACCTATTTCTTTCTCCAGCCACTGAGGCACTTCATCCCCAGATCCTTATTATCTTTTGTCATCATCATGTCCCCCCTAATCTCCAATATCTGTCTCTGTTCTGGGTGGAGAAGGTGACTTCCTAGTTTCTTCCTCATGGAACTCCTCATGAGGGGGATCCTCTTGCATCTCTTCTTGTTGAGGGACTTCCTTTTGTAGGGGAGGATCCTATGGAATATCTACATGGTGATCTTGTACCTAATCCTGCACTCCCTCTTTTTGAGTTTCATCCACTTTAGTACTTTCCTCCCTTTGAGGCATATTGTCATCTATGGATATTTGTGTGTTTGGTCCTGGTGCATCACCCTGATCTTGGATTACATTTTGTGTCTTAAGGTCCTCATGACCTGAGATATCCTTTTCTCTTTTATGTTCTTGAGTCCGGGCAACATCATCACCTAATGTATCTTTATCACCCTCGCCCTTCTGTTGGACTTCCACTATCTTTGGATTAGCAGGTATCTCATGCTATTGTTGGCTCATGTCTAGAGAATTGCTCTCTTCTTCAGCCTGCTTGGCTAATTCAACTTTCTCTATTACCTCAAGTGCACCTACTTTATCTTTGGGGCTCACATCCTCCTTGTATGTCAAATCTATCACTGCAGGGCTAGTCACCTGATTGACCAATCTATCAAGCCCTATTTGTTGGGCTACCCTCTCTGGGCTACTTTCCTTTTCTTCTTGAGTTGTTTGCTTCAACCCTTCCAATACTACCGTTTGTGCTAATGGGGTCCCGTGTGGGGTCATGCGGGTACTGGAAGCAAGGGTCTCCATTCTCTAAGAGGCTACATTTTGCACTACTTCATCATTTGATAGGTCCACGGTGTCTTCCAAAGAGAAAGGACCACCCTAACCTGCTTTGAAGGTCTCTTTTGTCTATTCTTCTGCTCTCTCAGTCTTGAACTTGATTATGGTGGGAAGTGGCACATCATGTTGCATCTCCTTCCTAAATACTTCACCACCAGCTCCTCTCAATACTAAAGGGTCAGTCTTCATATCACCCTACATAGATGTTCTTTGCTTCTTGGGTGGTGATGTCAACGGCGCTGCCCTCCTCTTCCTGCTAACCATCGTTGGGTCATCACTTGCAGGCTCTTTATTTACTGGCTCTTCCTCAAAAGGGATATCCTCTTCTATATTCTATTGTGAGGCTTGGCCCTCATCTTGTACTTCTATAGTTTCTATAGCTGGCCTCCAGATTCTTTTTGTCTTTGGTTTATCCATCAGGGGCAGTGCAGATGGGGTGGATGCCTATCCTGATGTTGATGCACTGGTAGCTAGTATGGCAACCCTTTCGATTATCACCCCTTTAGGATCATCATCAGTCTTCTTTCCTCTAGGGGGACCCTTTCTTTGTTTCTGAGTAGGTAACCTCTCCCCATTGGATTTTCTTTTCTCACCGAGGAAGTCATCATATTCCTCATCTGGGATCTCCTACCTTTTCTTCTTGGTGTCCATTGTAATGGCCACACCCCTTTTCTTCAATCTATTTATTTGTTCATCTACCCATGCTTGGGTTAATTGCAACACCCCACCTATAAATTAATCCAAGGAAATATCCTCTAGCTGTGTTAGATCAGGGGCTGAGATGGTTTCATTGTACACCTTTTTATCTTCATATTCATTTGACATGGTTCTTCCATCATCTTTCTTCAACTGTGCTGGCACTAGGATGCAGTCAAATGTTCTTATCTGGTTTAAGGTGAGCCTTTGATATTTTCTTCTTCTTACCTCAGCCTCATCCTCACAATCTATCCAGAAATCCTCCAGATGCTTCTGATGAATAGGTTTCCCCATTATTCTCTGCATCCTGCCATAAAGGTCATAATATCTAGCCAATGGAAATGACTACAAATACATCAATTTCAAACCCCCTATGACATGCTCTATACTCTATGAATCTAAGCACACATACCATCCCATAGATACTGGAAAAAGTACAGGAGGTATCTTCTTTTGGGCTTTGTATGCCTCCACTATGGTAGACACCTATCTTAGAAACTCCATCAGGACTACCCCATCAGTAGGGTATCTTGGTACCATGAGGCGCTGATCTTCAAATCCTTCTACTCTCATATATGAAAATGTGGCATACTAGATAAACCAGGCCCCATGTTTGTAAACAACTTCCTGAGCCTCCATGTTTAGTTTCTTGGTTCTATCTTCCTCCATTGTCCTGACTAGATGCTTAGAGAATGCATCATTCACCAATTTGTAATCTTGGAGGTAGTTCTTTCTTTGTATCTGAGGATAATGATCCCATATGTGGGCATCATCTACACCACCTCTAACCTTACCCGCTGTAGTCAGGGCATCAAATGTTCCCTTGTAAGCACATGAATACACAACATATGAGGTCATATGGAATGAGCACTCCTGACCTCCCAGGTTCCTCATCTCTTCATCTAATGCATCACTGATGACCTTGGCCCATAGTGGCTTGTTATCTATATAAAGGACCATCTGGATGATTCCAAACATCTAATTTTTAAAATTTCCAGCATGAGGCTGGCCTGCCATCCTGTGGAGCAAGGTAATCATGTATTGGTACTCATCATCAAAATCAAATTTATACAGGTGGACGGGTAACTTAGCAGAGGTAGTGTAAGTGCTGCTCTTAGACCTCCACTGGTACATCCTCTTGCATTTTTCTTGTTGTTATTAAACTTTGTCTCTAGTTTATGTAGATCTACACTAACTACCCTTTTTCCAACTGGTAGATTGAAAGTAGATGTGATGCCCTTAATTGAAAAGTCTGCATAAA
Organism: Cunninghamia lanceolata; assembly: GCA_027924645.1. Lineage (NCBI taxonomy): Eukaryota > Viridiplantae > Streptophyta > Pinopsida > Cupressales > Cupressaceae > Cunninghamia > Cunninghamia lanceolata. The sequence continues at coordinate 264,858 of BSBN01000267.1, read as the reverse complement.
CTCTCCCATGCTTCTCCACCTGCCTTGTCTGAGGGTTATAGTTCCCGGCACATTCTACTACCAGTTCTGGGGTTTCCATGGCATAGGGAGATCTGGCCGCATGCCACATTCCTAATACATATATTACATCCAGAAGGGTATTGTCCTTATCATGGTCTATTGTAGATGACCATACCACTAGATCTGTATCTCCCTAGTGAGTGTCCCCAATGATACCATACTTGAATTGTACCCCTTTTGGCTGAACAAACATGGGTTTAAGAAATTCTGAATCAGACTTATTCTATCTGAGGTCTGCCATGGACTCCTGCAATAAACATGATCTGTCTTACTATACAATATCTATATGTATTCAGACAACATTATATCTCTCTACGACATCATGCATACTTTATTCATTATTCATTACTTTATCATGATATGCATATTTATAGATTCAAACTATAAGAAGGAACATACTACCTGAATATGCAGAAAACGACAATAGGAGGGTTTATCAATTACTTACTTGATAATGCTTTCCTCCTGGGTTAGATGGGTGGTTACAAAAATTGGTTGCAAATGCTGATGATCACTTGTTCTGTTATGCTACAAGTTGTAGTCCGTTCACAGGTAGCTCGTATGAGAGTTTGACTTCTCTGCTTTGTAATTTCTCATTTTTTCACAAGGTAAATGAAAATAACCTTAGAAAGTTACCTTTAAACACATCCATAGGGAAAATTAGGGTAAAACTTTGTTAAATCAATTAAAACTGTTGATCCTCTATAGAGAATCCATGGATGATGCCAAGTGTTTGAATTATATTCACAATCGGTGGGATTTCATCTTCCGCATTTATGTGCATTTAATGTCTGGAAAGAGGAGAGGGGGTGATCTTCGAAAGATCAGGTGATATTCAAAATATGACCCCCTCTGTATAAAATGACCTTCTGCCTTTGAGCAGCAAAAAAGTACAAAGGAATAGGGTGATGTGGTCAACATTGACCGCATGTAAATCGGGTCATGAATTTAAGATCAGGGGATGTTCAAAATATGACCCTTGCAACTAAAATGACCCCCCTTTGGATAAAATTAGGATGACGTCACCATGTTATTGAATATGGTGGGGCATCAGATATATACCTCTACGGGGTAAAAATAGAATGATGACCTCATCACCATGGTGATATTTTTCATTCGTTGGGTTTAGATGACATCATCATCATATTGGCATAGGGTGATATTTGTAAGATGACAGATATTAAAATATATGACCCCTGCAAAATATGTGAAGTCATTTGACAGGCAGACAACAGTTACTATGTAAAATTTGACGTCTGGACTTTGCGAACAAAGAGACTATCAGGTGATAAACTTATATCAAGGTGATCTTATATAATATGACTGATGTTTGAAATATGACACCTCCCCCCCCCGAATATCAGGTTTGACCGAAACTTTGACTCAACATAACTTCCTTCCCTTAAAGAATTTCAGGGTGATCCAAAAGGCAAAACTGCTTGGATTTTCGTACACTTTCCAACTATGAGGTTAATGATGTGAAATATTGACTTTGGAAACCAACCTCATCATGGTGACCTATCTACCCTCTTGTAGGGTGACTTGCATGATTTAATTTTACCAGATCGTCCAAAGCAGAAAAACAACAAGCCAAAGCAGCAAAAAGTTGGGTCCCTGTTTTGTCAAGTCAAAATGGGGCGTGTTGTGTAACCACACAACAAGACATTGATGAAGTGGTCAAATAAATAGAACAAATTCTGAAGAAATCCTTGGACAAGAATAAGTTTTATGTGGTCACTGAAGAACCTGTTGATGCTGATGATACATCCATTCCAAATGATGAAGAGTTGGAGGAAAATGAGCAACAAGATGAGGTAGATGATTTCTCTGTTCTGGAAGAGGACATATTGAATAAAGGAAATGAAGAGATTGTGAAGGAAGATAATGTTGATTGTGCAGAGGATGCTCAAATTCCTCCAGACCAATCTAGTGAACAAAATGTAGAGATGACTATTGAAATAAATGCTCCTACTGAAGGTGATTCTGAGAAGAATAAAGATCTGAATGCAGAGAAAGCAGAAGTAGAGAAAAAGAATGAAAATGATAAACAAGACAATGTAGTTGACCCCAGAAAGGGAGAAGATGCAGGCCCTAAAGAGCATAAAACTAAAAAATCATATTGGGCAAGAGACACTGCAGAAGTAGTGAAAGAAATTTTGGAGAAAGATAAACAAGTTGTAGAATATCTGGATATAATACAAGGTCTAATCAAATTTGATACTCTATCACCAGTACAAAAGATGAAGTTGGACTCTTTTGCACAAGCTAAGGCCAGAGAGGAAATCTTAAAGTTCCATATAGAAGACAATGGGTTGCTTGGTCTTGCATCCGGCATTTTGGAGAAAATCATGCCTACATTTCAAAAGGTTTCATTAGCATCCCCTGTAGTCAGCTGAAGAGTTTGATAAACTCTGTAAGTACTCATTTTGAATCTTTTGAGAAGTTAGCAGAAGTTAAAGTTCGGAATGAATTTAATGATAAAAGATTTAGTGAACTGAAAGGAATAATTGACAATGATAGAATTATGCTGGATACTAGTGTAAAGAGTATTCAAAATGCCCTCACTGAAGGAGGAGATGTGTACAAATTTTGTTTATCTTGGCCAAAAGTTGTAGAGGATATTGAGAAGAAAATAAAGGAGTCCGAACAAAAATTGTCAAATGTATCTCAATCCTTTGATCTTTGGACAATATCTGCGATGAGTCAAGAATGTCAAGTAATTATCTTGATTGATGAAATAAAGAAATTGGTGAAAGAAAGAGAAAACATTGTGGCAAGGATGTGTGAACCCCAAGGATTGATTTTCCCAAAGTTAAAAATAATGTTCAATGCATTGATAGAAGCTCAAGCTGATGCTCTAACAAGTGATCCCATTGATCTACAGAAGGTAGAGTCATAGGTATTTTTATTCAGTGGTCATATTTTAGTTTTGGGTAGCATGAAGAAAAGTTGGGATAGTGAATTGGCACTATTGAAAAACATTTTTGGTGAGGTGTTTAAGTTCATGCAGACAAGACATAAGGATTGTTTGTATATATGTGCCCATGTACATAGATTTTCTACATGAATTTTGGTATGCGGATCTCAGAATTTGCCATTGATGTCAAAGGGGGAGTGGAAAGTAGTGAAAAATGAGGAACTCATCTAAGGGGGAGCATTGGAAATCACAAGTGTCATAGTAAGGGGGAGCTGTTCTAACACTTAGTCATTTTTCACTAAGTGTTGCCATCAATGCCAAAGGAGGAGATTGTTGGCAAGAGACACTACTAGGCATGTCAGGTGTTGTCATTAATGGAAATTGAATCTATCTTACATATCTACATTGTATCATTTGATCATACCGTCAGTTAGATTGCAGATTTTTCCAAGTCCGGATAGATAGGAACATAGCATATGAAAAGGTTCAGCATTTTGGTCCGCGTTTCTCCACAGGTAATCATATTATGCTGTGGATATGATGGAATGTTAAGGGATGACAAGGCTACCTAAATCCAAAGTTTTAGCCTCCGGTGATGAAGGGATTAAAAGTTACAAGCATCTAAGTATCGAGTCTTGGTTCGATAGTTCAGTCCGGTGAAGAAAAAGCTGACTTGGTGTTTGATCCTTGTGTGGATTAAGTGAAGTGGTTGGTTGAGTAATTTATGAGATCCAATGGTATTTTCCAACATGTGTGGTGACTTGAATACATAGGCTTTGGTCCGCATTGATGTTTGTGCATGGATTCAATCGACAGAACAATGATCTTGAAAAAGTTTCTAAGTTTTCTTGAGGCTGACTGCAGTTGATGTAATTTCATGTTGCGGATATATATGATTGATGGGTGCGATCATTATGAGGTATGTTTGTACAAATATGAGGTGAGAGGTGCGAAGTGTGGCAATATAAAGTGCGAAGAAAGAGATCAAAGCCTTAGATCATGGCAGAACAATGACAAAGGGTAGTGAATTCGGTATATTGAGCCTAACTGAAACTATAATCTTGCATTGTTGGATGCTATTCTTCAGTTCAAATGTTCCAGTGAACTCTTTGTAATTGATTATGTAGGTAGTGAGCCTCCTTTGAGTAGTGAGCTTTGGGTAGTGTGCCCGAAGGCATGTGCCTTCCCATTCGTAATGCTTTTAACAGGGTATAAAATCTTATGGGTTAACCCCTACCGTGGTTTTTCCCTTAACTGGATTTCCATGTAAAAATATTAGTGTTCATGTGTGATGATCTTGTTGTTGTTGTTCTTAAGTTCATGCTTCTTTCTTTTGAATGTATGTGGTAAATTAATAAAGGAACATAATAATAAGTTTTGCAGAACAATGATTCACTCCCCCTCTCAATGTTCCTTATTTTCAACACTTAGAGGTCCCTAAATGCCCTAAAGTTTGTCATAACTCATGAAGTAGGTTAAATATTCATATATCTCTTCAATAGATTTCCAATGCATCAAACGATTCGTCAATCGAACACCTAGATCAACAGTTATGGCCTCCAAACGTTGGACCTCCTATTTTGGGAAATGTGAAAACATGTTGGACACTTAAAAGATCTATAAAGGGGAGAGTTGCACATGTTGGTTTGTGATTTGGCACATCACAAGGAATCTTTGATTGGATATAATTTGGGTGCCACTTTTGGGTGGTTTTGGCTCATGGTTTTGTAATTACCGTTGATAGTTTGGTGTATTGTATCTCCTATATATTAGGAGCTTGATGTAAAGCCTCACAAGTCTTGTAAAAGAATTTAAACCAACTCAAAAGTAAATGAAGTAAATAATCCACTTAAATACAACATCACAATATCCAAAATAAAAAGATGTAAATAATCCTCTTAAATACAACATTCAAAGTTAAAAGGTGTAATTAATCCACTTAATCATAATATCTCAAGTAAAAGATAATTTCATAAATATGAATCTCAATGTCATTAAATCTTACATAATCGTGTGCTTAGTCTAGGTAACAAGCACAATAAAATAATATACATAAATCCATTGGTAAGCATGCCATAATACATCCAATATATGGTACAATAAACATGTACAACAATAGTAAATAAATCAATACACTCTCCAGACGCATGAACCAAGTGGTCCACCACCTGCAAGTTGAGAGATGAGAACATGGCCCAGGTGCTTTTCCACCCAACCATGAAGTGTTTACACTTCCCCAGATCCCTTCATGAAATGAAGGAAACCCAGCCTTGTACAAAATGTCTAGCTACCTGGTAACAACTAGCAGGAGGGAACACCTGATGCAACCTTGATGTCTGAATGTGCAATTCTATGTAATGAAAAGCAAATTGTCTCACAATAGGATGTGGCAGAGATATCAATAAATAATTTTTCTAGACAATAAACATCTATTTCAATGTCATTCTGATTAGACCTAATCATTTATAAGTAACCCAGTTCAATTCCCGAAAAGAAGAAAAGTCATCTCTAAATATCCACATTCAACATCCTAGTCCCAAAAGTAACACATTTACATTCCTAAATGAAAAATATGCTTCTTTCCCCAAGAAGAAAGAAAATAACAATAAAAATGAATCAAATTTCATCAATAAATCAATAATAGTCCCTTTCCCAAAACATCATTCAAGGTATTACACTTTTCGAATCAAATCATTCATCTTTGCTTACACAATTGCACTCATAAGCACATCAAACAGATATATTATCTAATCCAAAAATTGATCACAATCTTCATACAAAAATCATTCTAAGTTATAATTTCATTTTGTTGTCATAACAGTGACAGGAAGTCTCAAACAATAAAAACAATCTTCCTGTCGCAACTGCTATAGGAACTGTTGCAGAAAAATAAAGAAAATGAGCAAAGTTCACATAATTTAATCTGGTTTTAGTTTTGGTTATAATGTAATAGGTTTTCAGCATCGACATTCATAGGAAAGTAATAATGTAGTCTACTATCTCTGTTTTAAATCGACAAACTGTTTTAACGAGTTTTAAACAGAGCTATAGGAACAATTTATTTAGCTATAGGAACATCGTATATTCTACTACATGAACTTAGAAATTTTGGATAATCATAAATGATAGCTATAGAAGCTAGTTTCTTAGTATGTAGAGATATTAATGGATTTTCTATAGCAAAATAAGACTGAAAATGAAGCTACAGGAAAATTAATAGTTTTGTCTACCTTACGAGGTCAATTTGCTATTCAAACACTGATTCATCCAGTAAGATAGAATATAGTCATAAAACGTTTGACAAGAAATTTATATCAATAATCTGGGGGTTTTGATTTATAGTTTTCATTTAGTTTATCATTCCAAACATGAGAATAACACTTACTTATACATAGCATAGAGGAAATTGTCAGATCTCAGACAAGCAAAGTTTATAACAAGGAAGTGATTTTTTATTATGTTCTAAAACCGTCGATCAGACAAGAAGAATAGCAGGTGATAGAAAGATCTACAGGGATCGATGTATACAAGATCATCCAAGAAGCAGCTAAATGACCATAAAATGGATGGCAGCCAGAATAGGGGTCGATAGCTTGATTTAAGGATATTACGACCATGAGTAAAACATCAGCCAGTAACAGCTAAAAAATGGCCCAAACCAAGGGTGACTTAGGCAGGACAAGGTCGACTAAGCATATAAGGTAAAACATTAAGCTTAAAATGTAGTTGATAATTGGCAGTAGGGAGAAAAATAGATGGCCAGGTAGATATAGAGGAGGACAGCTCAGAAAATTACAAGGTCGAACAAAAGTAAAACAATCGCCCACGAAACAAGCAATGAATACTATCTTTTTGACAATCTTAACAATGCAATTTTAATGCAAACAAAATTAAGAAGAAAACCTGGAGAAGTTCATTGTCAAAGGTGAGTTTACAGCTACTTCCACTGCCTTGTTCCCTCTCTTGTCATGACTTGTAACTCTCCCTTTCTTCCTTGCTACTGTCACTTAGAAAAATAAGTCACCTCTACTACAAAAACATGGATATATTTCCTACCTAGATCCCCCCTCTTTTTAATAGAAAATCCCTTTTGTTATTTTTGGCGATGCCTGATTTTTGGTTTAGAAACTGAAGTCTTTTGATTTCACAACTGAAGTTTCTTCCATTTTGCATGATCATTGATCCACTAAAAGGCTCTCAATTCTATTTAAAACAATAAAGTAATATTTTTTATGCAATTCACTGTCGCATGGATGACAAGAAACATATTGTAATTCTTTTATTCAATATAATAATACTATTTTGCATAATTTAACTATTGTTATTTAAACAAATCCAAATAAATAATCAAGAAGAGAAATGAAATACAATAATGCATATATATATAATTTAATATATTTATTTATTTTTAAGGAACATATTGTCTTCCAAACATCTGTAATATTTAAAATGCAATCATATATATTTCCTTATTTATTTAAATAAACTTCAACGCGTCATTTAAATACAATTTGAAAAGACATTAAATTTAAGTAATCACATCATGCATTCGAAAATGATTAATAACCACGCAGTAATGCAATAAAAGTCATTCGATAATGCATATGCAACTACATGATGTGTGTGATTGTATCAAGGTAATCCATCCATCAGTTCTTGCCAAGTGGCTAGAACACCTCTACCTCAACCATCCTCTCGTCGAAGACGAGTACCTACATCCATCTACACTCAACTCGACGTCAATACGTTAGTGTCTCAAAAACCTAGCTGAAGCAAATCATTGCATGTACATCAATATTATTTAACATGTAAATCAATTATTCCAACATAATTTCATAATAATTACTTTCACACATTTGAAATTACTCCAAGTAAATCAATGATGGTAAATGTTCATTAATCTAAAATAATAATAATGTCCATAAAAATGAGACATGACATCCTTCCCCACTTGGAAGAGACATCGTCCCAATGTCTTATTAAACATCAAAATAATAAAGTGTCCATCAACCACTAGTAAAGTATCAAAGTGTCATAAAATAATAACATCAACTCAAGTATTAAAAGATAATATCAAGAACTCAAAGTATCAAAGCAATAACTAAACTCAAAGTATCATAATCCATGCATGAATAAGAAATCTATGCTATATCCTCAAATGAGGAAAAGATCTATCAATCTCCTCTGCATCCTCCTATGTGGCACTGTCCTCAGAATACTGATCCCATTGGACCTTATATGTACCACATCTCTTCTACACAACTTAATGTTACGCTTCCCCAAAATTTGAGTGGGCTCCACCAGCACCACTCCTAGATCCTGAACCTGTAAAGCACAACAATCAAGAATATGTGACACGTCAGGATGATAAATCTTAAGTAAAGACACATGAAAAACATTATAGATTCTGGCAAGTACAGGTAGTAGCACAAGTCTATAAGCTACAAGATTAATCACTTCCAGAACTTTGAATAGTCCTACAAAATGTGGAACAAGTTTGGACGCTTTGCCAAACAATACTGAACTCTTATGAGGTCTAACCCTCAAAAAGAATTTGTCACCAATTGAAAACTATCTAGGAGTTCTATTCTTATCTGCATAACTCTTTTGACAATTTGAAGCTTGCTTCAACTTCTCCTTGATCAACTTCATCTGATCATCCATTTCTCTTAACATTTCAGGACCAATCACAATTCTGTCCTCCACCTTATCCCAACTGATAGGTGTTCGACACCTACGCCCATAAAGAGCTTCGAAAGGTGTCATTCCCAAATATGCATGGTATGAATTGTTGTATGCAAACTCTACCAATAGAAGATATTCCTCCCATTTATACTACTGATCCATACAATACATTCAAAGAAGGTCTTCTACCACTTGGTTAACTCTTTCTGTCTGACCATCTGTTTGAGGAAAATAAGCTGAACTGGAATTCAACTTTGTACCCAAAGCTATATTAAGAGTTGTCCAAAATCTAGACGTCATGCGAGTGTCTCGATCTGAAATGATCGTCTCAGGTACTCCATGTAATCAGAAAATCTCCTAAACAAACTTCTTAGCTAAGACCATAGAACCATCTAAAAGATTCCACAGAATAAAATGTGCTACCTTTGTCAATTTGTCCAGAAGCACTAAGATGACATCATGCCTATTCTTAGACATATGTAACCCTTGAATAAAATCCATACTTATCACTTGCCACTTGTGCTCAGGGATACTGTGCGGATACAACAATCCTGCTGGATGCACATGCTCAGCCTTGACTCGCTAGCATTCCAAACATCGAGCCACAAATTCCATCACATCCCTCTTAAGTCTAGGCAAAAAGTATAAAGGTTTTAAACCTTCAACCATTTTTGTCACTCCAGAGTGACCTAAATAAGGTGCATTGTGTGTCTCTTCAAGCACTAACTTTCTCAACTCTCCTAAGTTAGGAATACACATCCTTCCCCAAAATCTCAAAAGTCCATATGATTCAATCACATAACCATAAAACCTATGATCTAAGGGGTCTACTTCCAAAGCTTTCTTTACTCTTTCATAATGCTCATCCCCTTGAAGATTCTGAATCACTTTCTATTTCAAATTGGATCTCATGGTAACAATGGTAGCCAAATGTCTTCTCCTACTAAGAGCATCTGCTACTCTATTCTCCTTTCCTTTTATATACTCAATTCCAAAGTCATACTCACTAAGGAATTCTAACCATCTTCTCTGTCATGCATTAAGGTTAGGTTGAGTAAATATATACTTGAGCCCTAGATGATTTGTCTTTAACTCAAAAGGCTTACCTAGAAGATATTGCCTCCACATTTGAAGTGCATGAACTATGGCAGCTAACTCAAGATCATGCAGTGCATAGTTGAACTCATGTTGCTTTAACTTTATTGACTCATATGCAACCACTTGTTCATTCTACATCAACACTCCTCCTAATCCTTCCCCTGAAGCATCTATTATAACTGTAACGTGCCCATTAGGATCTAGTATGGTCAGGATAGGAGCAGTTGTGAGCTTTTCCTTTAACACTTGGAAAGCTTGCTCACACCTTTCTGTCCATTCAAACTTCTTACCCTTCTTTTGTAGTGTGGTAATCGGTGCTACTATGGTTGAGAAACCTTCCACAAACTTTCTATAATAACCTACAAGTCCCATAAAACTTCTGACTTCTGTCACACTCTGTGGTGCAGGCCATTCCATTATTGCTTTTATCTTCTCAGGATTGACTGCAATCCCTTCCACTGAGATCACATGACTAAGGTAGTGCACTTTATCTTGAAAGAATGTACACTTTGATAATTTACCATAAATCTTTCTCTCTCTCAAATTCTACAAAACAATCCTCAAATGCCTTTCATGCTCTTCCACTGATTTAGAGTATATCAATATGTCATCAAGGAAGATCAACAGAAAATCATCTAAACAATCTCTGAAAATGTTATTCATCAAATTCATGAAAGCTACTAGAGCATTAGTCAACCCAAATGGTACTACTGTGAACTCGTAGTGACCATATCAAGTCCTAAAAGTTGTTTTAGAGATGTCCTCATCCTTAATCTGCAATTGGTGATAACCAGATCTAAGGTCTATCTTTGAGAACACTGTTGCTCCTTTCATCTGATCAAAGAGCTCATCTATTCTTGGAAGTGGATACTTGTTCTTTATAGTAGCTTTGTTAAGCATCCTATAATCAATGCATAATCTCAAAGTACCATCCTTCTTTACAAAAATAATCAGTGCACCTCATGGTGACACACTATGTCTAATGAACCCTTGATTTAGCAACTCCTGCAATTGTACCTTAAGCTCATACAACTCTGTAGTAGTCATTTTGTAGGGTGCCTTAGATTGCAGCTCAGTCCCTAGTAGTAAATCAATTGAGAAGTCAAATTCTCTCTTCGGTGGCAACTCTGTCAACTCTACAGGGAATAAATCTCTAAGGATTGTATAGTCATTGAACACTAGTTCTTCTTTGTCAAGGTCCTTTACTTAGACAACATAAATGGCACATCCTTTCCTCTTGGCTTTCTTCAATTGCATAGCCGAGATTTGTCTAAGCTCTAAAGGTCTCTTAGATCCAATAATTTCCACTTGGTTCCCTAGGTCATCCAAACATCTAACAACCTTGTCTTCATAGTTTACTAGAGACTTATGTTTAGTTAACCAGTTGATTCCTAGAATTACATCATAAGAGCCTAAAGGTGCTACATCTAGATTTACTTGTGTTTGAAAAATAGGAAGCTTTAATTCACTACATGCTAGACATGAGTCTAGCCTCTTTTTTGCACTATTGCCATATTGTACCATCCAAGAGTTTTCCATATGTCCAGGTCTAATAGATAACTTAGATACTACTCTAGGATCTACAAAACATTATGTGGCACCAGTATCAATTAAAATAGAAATAGGTAGTCCATGGAGCTTACCTTGGAACTGAATAGGTGCTTCTTGAAACTGTGCTTGCCAATTATCCACTGTGGCATGAATCTAATGCTGCAGTGCTCCTTGTTGATTCTTGTTTCCTCTTTTATGTGGACATGCATTTGCATAATGCTCTCCTCCATAGTTGTAACATCCACCCTTAGGTGCTCTTGGTCCTTTAGCTCTTTCCCTCTGATTGTTGTTTCTATTGTTATGGCCACCTCTTTTGTTTCCACCATTTCCATCCTGAGAATTATTGCCTCTCTTCAGATTCCTGATCTGTCTATTATTTCCTTGGTTGTTATTCTTTTGATAGTTCTATTGATTATTCTATGGTTTCTTGTTTGAAACTTGGCATCTCTTTGCTTATGGTAATTTGTTGTATGTTGCAACCTCTACTCTTTCTTTATTGCTTTCTCAAAAGTGGCATCCATAGTAAGTGGGTTATGAATGTCTACCTCATTTCCAATCTGTGGCCTCAATCCCAGAATAAACTTTTTGATCCAAAATCTCTCATCTGTTTGATACTGTGGAACATACTTAAGTAGATGAGAAAACCTTTCCCAATAGTTGGTTATGGACATACCTCCTTGGATCAAATTCTAAAACTCTATCATCTTCTTGTCGAAGAATAACTATGGTAACCATCTTTTTCTAAACAGTTGCAAGAAAATCTCCAAATTTATCTCACCAGGTAACAACTTCTTATTTGCCTTCTCATTATCCCACCATGTTGTTGCTTCACCAGTCAACTGATAAGATCCCCACATTGTCTTAGTGTGACTTGAAAGGTTTCAGAGTCCAAAGTATTTCTCCATTTCTATTATCCAGGACTTAGCTCCATCTCCAATCGTCTTTCCATCAAATTTTGGCGGTGATACTTTCTTGAGGTCTTTCCCCAATTCTTCTGCTATCTTTGCTTGATTATCAACAATAGCTCCAACTTCATGAACTAGAACTTCTATCCTTGGGTTCTCATTTTGTGTCTCAACCCTTGGGTTTTCATTAGCATTCTGACCTCTAGTAATTCCTCCTACTCAAGAGTATTCATCCTCGTGTCCTATCGGGTCAAGAGATCAAGAATATGGTCAAATCTTCTATCTTGGTCATTACTGGCATCTCCACTATCCCCAACAGGTCAACCACCACAAGCACCTCCATATGAACCTCTACCTTGACTACTTCCTGATCCGTCACCATGATCAGTGTTTCTAGTATTCATGATGGATAATCTGTATCAAGTTTGTAACTTTAGCACAATAGTCCCAAAAAAAAGACCCTAGTGTTAAACCTAGAGCTCTGATACCAAATGTAAAGCCTCACAAGTCTTGTAAAAGCATTTAAACCAACTCAAAAGTAAATGAAGTAAATAATCCACTTAAATACAACATTCAAAGTTAAAAGGTGTAATTAATCCGCTTAATCACAATATCTCAAGTAAAAGATAATCTCATAAATATGAATCTCAATGTCATTAAATCTTACATAATTGTGTGCTTAATCAAGGTAACAAGCACGATAAAATAATATACACAAATCCATTAGCAGGCATGCCATAATACATCCAATATAGGGTATAATAAACATGAACAACAATAGTAAATAAATCAATATACTCTCCAGTTGCACGAACCAAGTGGTCCACCACCTGCAAGCCAAGAGATGGGATCATGGCCCAGGTTCTTTTCCACCCAACCATAAAGTATTTACACTTCCCTAGATCCCTTCATGAAATGAAGGAAACCTAGCCCTACATGAAATGTCTAGCTACCTAGTAACAACTGGCAGGAGGGAACACCCAATACAACCCTGATGTCTGAATGTGCAATTCTATGTAATGAAAAGAAAATTATCTCACAACAGGATGTGGCAGAGATATCAATAAATATTTTTTCTATATAATAAACATCTATTTCAATGTCGTTCTGATTAGATCTAATCATTTATAAGTAACCTGGTTCAATTTCTGAAAAGAGAAAACACCATCTCTGAATATCCACATTCAGTATCTTAGTCCCAAAAGTAACCCATTTACATTGCTAAATGAAAAATCTACTTCTTTCCCCAAGAAGCAAGAAAATAAAAATAAAAAGAATCAAAGTTCATCAATAAATCAATAATAGTCCCTTTCCCAAAACATTATTCAAGGAACTACACTTTTCCAATCAAATCATTCATCTTTGCTTACACAATTGCACTCATAAGCATATCAAATAGATATATTATCTAATCCAAAAATTGATCACAATCTTCATACAAAAGTCATTCTAAGTTATAATTCCATCTTGCTATCATAACAGTGACAGGAAGTCTCAAACGATAAAAATAGTCTTCCTATCGCAACTGCGACAGGAACTGTTGTAGAAAAATAAAGAAAATGAGCAAAGAACATAGTTTAATCTAGTTTCAGTTTTTATTATAATGTAATAGGTTTTCAGCATCAGCATTCATAGGAAAGTAATAATGTAGTCTATTGTCTCTGTTTTAAATTGACAAACTATTTTAACGAGTTTTAAACAGAGCTACAGGAACACTTTATTTAGCTACAAGAACATCGTATATTCGGCTACAGGAACTTAGAAATTTTGGACAGTCATAAAAGATAGCTACAGAAGCTAGTTTCTCAGTATGTAGAGATATTAATGGATTTGCTATAGAAAAATAAGAATGAAAATGAAGATATAGGAAAATTAATAGTTTTGTCTACCTTAAGAGGTCGATTTGCTATTCGAACACTGATTTAGCCAGTAAGATGGAATACATTCATAAACATTTGATAGGAAATTTATATTAATGATTTGGGGGTTTTGATTTATAGTTTTCATTTAGTTTATCATTCCAAACATGAGAATAACACTTACTTATACATAGCATAGAGGAAATATCTAGATCTCAGATAAACAAAGCTTATAACAAGGAAGTGATTTTTTATTATGTTCTAAAACCGTTGATCAGTCAAGAAGAATAGTAGGTGACAAATAGATCTACATGGATCGATCTATACAAGATCATTCAAGAAGTGGCTAAATGCCCATAAAATGGATGATGGCCAGAATAGGGGTCGATGACTTGATTTAAGGATATTATGGCCATGAATAAGTGATCGGCCAGTAACAGGTAAAAAAAACATCCCAAACCAAGGGTGACTTAGGTAGAACAAGGTCGACTAAGCATATAAGGTAAAACGTTAAGTTTAAAATGCAGTTGATAACTAGTGGCAAGGAGAAAAATAGATCTCCAGGCAAATTTAGAGGACGTCTCAGACAATTACAAGGTCAAGCAAAAGTAAAACAATCACCCATGAAACAAGCAATGAATACTATCTTTTTGACAATCTTAACAACACAATTTTAATGCAAACAAAATTAAGAAGAAAACCTGGAGAAGTTCATTGTCAAAGGTGAGTTTGCAGCTGCTGTCGTTGCCTTGTTCCCTCTCCTGTTGCGGCCTGAAACTCTCCCTTTCATCCTTGCTACTGTCGCTTAGAAAAATAAGTCACCTCTGCTACAAAAACGTGGATATATTTCCTGCCTAGACCTGCCTCTTTTTAACTAAAAATCCCTTTTCTTATTTTTGGCGATGCCTAATTTTTGGTTTACAAACTGAAGTCTTTTGATTTCACTACTGAAGTCTCTTCCATTTTGCATGATCATCAATCAATTAAAAGGTTCTCAATTCTATTTAAAACAATAAAGTAATATCTTTTATGTAGTTTACTGTCACATGGATGACATGAAACATATTGTAATTCTTTTAGTCAATATAATAATACTATTTTGGATAATTTAGCTATTGGTATTTAAACAAATCCAAATAAATAATCAATAAGAGAAATGAAATACAATATTGCATATTTATATATATAATTTAATATATTTATTTATTTTTAAGGAACATGTTGTCTTCCAAACATTTGTAATATTTAAAATGCAATCATATATATTTCCTTATTTATTTAAATAAACTTCAATACGTCATTTAAATACAATTTAAAAAGACATTAAATTTAAGTAATCACATCATGCATTCAAAAATGATTAATAACCATGCATTAATGCAATAAAAGTCATTTGGTAATGCATATGCAACTACGTGATGTGTGTGATTGCATTAGGGTAATCCATCCATCAGTTCTTGCCAAGTGGCTAGAACACCTATACCTCAACCATGCTCCTGTCTTCAACAAGTACCTGCATACATTTGCACTCAACTCAACGTCAATAGGTTAGTGTCTCAAAAACATAGCTGAAGCAAATCATTGCATTTACATCAATATTATATTTAACATGTAAATCAATTATTCCAATATAACTTCATAATAATTACTTTCACACATTTGAAATCACTCCAAGTAAATCAATGAGGGTAAATGTTCATTAATCTAAAATAATAATAATGTCCATAAAAATGAGATGTGACACTTGAGATGGAGGTTGTGTGTAAGATTTTTATAGATGTTAAGTTGTCTCCAGATCTCTAGTTGGTTATACTCCTTTGAAAGCTTGATCTGCAAGTATATTGTAATCTTCTTGATCCCTGAATAATGTATTGGGTAGCTTTGGAGCATGGGGTTTTTATCCCAAAAGGGTTTCCCCACGTAATTACTATGTAGATGAATGGTATGATTGATATTTGTGTTTATTTATGTAATTGTTGTAAAGTTCTAAAAATTTCTGCATATCCCTCCCCTCAAGATTAGTGTAGGAAGTTATTCTTGCAGGGATTTTGAGATGGCGAGCATATTAGGGAGAATAGAGGTAGAAAAATTTCTTGGTAACAATTTTGATATGTGGAAGCTGAAGATGGAGGATCTGTTAATTGATCGAGATCTATGGGATTCTATTGATGAGAACATTTCAAGGCCTATAGATGCTACTTTGGCTATTGCATATGATGTTATGGACCGTAAAGCTAAGGGTCTAATCAGATTGTGCCTGACAAACTTTGTTTTAATCAATGTCCATGAATAGTTCTCTACAAAGAAACTATGGATGAAACTCAATGAGATATATCAAGCCAAATCTTTAATGAACAAGATTTTATTGAGGAATAAATTGCATTCCTTGAGAATGGAAGAGGGTGGACGAATTACAAACCACTTGGAAGAATTCAATATATTGGTGGCTCAATTGGCATAATTTGGTGTAAAAATGGATGATGAGAGATGTCAAATCCTATTTTGTTATTTGCTTGATTCATGGGATTCTCTTATTATGGCAATTGGAAGTACTTCTATTGTCTTGAAAGTTGAAGATGTTGTGGGTTCTTTGCTTTCTAAAGAAATGAGGATGAAGGTATCATTAGTGTTAAAGAAGCCCTAAGTGTCCATGGAAGACCTAAAAAAAAGGAAAGAAGAGCGAGAAGCATGACAAATCCAAGTCCAAGGGGAGATCCAAATCTCCTAGAAAGCCCAAAGTTATTTGTTGGAATTGTGGTAAGCCTGAACACTTCCATAAGGAGTGTAAAGAAGAAAAGAAGAAGAATAAGAAGAATTTTGATTCTAATTCTGAATCCTTGAAGGAAGATGGTGATGCATTTATTACAGCTTTGGCCACTCATGTAGGTAATGATACATGGTTAATTGACTCAAGTGCATCTTTCCATATGACCCCTAATAGAGACTCATTTTCCATATATGAAGAATTTGACGGAAGTAAGGTGTACTTGGGCAATGATTCTCATTTAAATATTATTGTCCATGGTAAATTTAAAATAAGATATTTCTAATGATAGAATAAAAAGGATTAATGGTGTGTTTCATATCCTTGGCTTAGCAAGAAATTTATTATCTGTGAGCAAACTAATAGATGTGGCTATGCAGGTAGTCTTTTCTGATTCGAGATGCAAGATGGTAAGAGGTGCTATGGTGATTGCTAGACATGTCAGATTTAGCACATTATATAAGCTTGATGCATACATTGTTGATTGCAATAGTACTTCTGTGGAAAGAAAATATGTGACTACTTCATTGGAAAAGGAGAGGGTTTCATTTTCAATGGATGGTCATGGCTTCTGGGTACCCAAGGATGTGCTTTATTCTGAATCAAAATTACCTACAAAGAAGACTATGTTATGGCACCAAAGATTAGGCCACATACGAGAAAATGGTCTAAGGACCTTGCAAAACAAAAACATTGTTGAAGAGTTGACTGATTGTAATCTTGATTTTGATTTTTGTGAGCATTGCATTATGGTAAACAAAATCATGCTCAGTTTTACTCGAGTTCTCATAAATCTTGTGGTGTATTGGATCTTATTCATTCTGATGTGTTTGGTCCTATAGATGTTCCTTCCATTGTGAAATCCACATATTATGTTTCATTTATTGATGATTATAGCAGAAGGACATGGAGATATTTTCTAAAGAATAAATCTAAAGTTTTCAGTCAATTTAAACAATTTAAAGCAATGGTTGAGTTGTAGATTGGAAAGAAAATAAAATGTTTGAGGACTAACAATGGCGATGAATTTTTCTCTAATGATTTTGATAGATTATGTAAAGATTGTGGCATTCAAAGATAAAAGACAACTTCATATTCTCCATAGTAGAATGGAGTTATAGAAATAATGAACAGGACACTGATGGAGAAGGGTAGGAGTATGCTTAGTGGTGTTGGTCTAGAACAAAGGTTTTGCACTGAAGTTGTTGCTACTGCTTGCTACCTGATTAACAAGTCTCCTACATCAACACTTGTTGATAAAACACCTATGGAGATATGGTCACGGCACAAGCCTTCACTAAGATATCTTAGAGTTTTTGGTTGTGAGGGATATGCACATGTGCCAAAGGAGAAGCAAACAAATTTGGAGAACAATGTTGTGAAATATATCTTCATCAAGTATAGATATTTGAACAAGCTTTGGGGCCTTGTTGCACAAAAGATAATATATAGTAGAAGTGTTATTTTTAGAGAAACTAAGCCTTCTTCTGTTACATTGCAGCTAGAACAAAGTGAACAAAAAGACGTGATTAAACTCCCTTCTATCCCTTAGAAAGTTGAATCGAGGCACTTAGATAGACATGTAGTTGAGGAGAGCTCATCTATCTCTGAATCTTTAGAAGAGGAGGAATTTGAAGCTCCAACTCAACTTGTTCGAAGGTCTACAAGGTATAGACAACCACCTAATAGGTATTCACCTGATGACTGAAAATACATTTTTTCTTTGAATACTAACATAGATGAACCTAGATCTGTAGAAGAGGCATTAGGGGTGAATGATGTAGAGTCTTGGAAGATTGCAATGGATTAAGAAATGATAGCTTTGAAAAAGAATGATACATGGGACCTAGTGCCATTGCCTGAAGGATGAAAACTTGTTGGTTGCAAATGGGTGTTCAAGAAAAATATTGGTTCAAATGGAGGTATTGGGAAGTACAAAGCATGATTGGTTGTGAAAGGTTACTCTTAGGTTGAGGATGTTGATTATGGTGAGATATTTTCTCCTATTGCAAAAATGATGTCTATTAGATTCTTGCTTTCTATTATTGTTGCTTATGATCTAGAGGTTGAGCAAATGGATGTGAGAATAACTTTCCTTCATGGTGATTTTGAGGAGGATATTTATATGACACAACTAGAGCACTACATGATGAAAGGTAAAAGTAATTTGGTTTGTAAATTGAAGATATCTATGTATGGCCTCAAACAAAGTCCTAGGATGTACCAAAAATTTGATACATATATGTTGAGTTTGGGATTCGAGCATTCTAAATCTGATCATTGTGTTTATTATAAATATGATGGTGATCATTTCCTATTTATTGCATTATATGTTGATGATATGTTATTTATTGGTAAAGGGGAAGAAATGATTTCAGAACTAAAGTCTTAACTTGCAGCTAAATTTGAAATGGAAGATCTTGGTGTAGCTAAACATAATCTTGGGATAGAAATAAGAATAGATAGAGTGAACAGAAAACTATGGCCTGGCCAGAGTAAGTATGTCAATTCAGTTTTACTGAGGCTTAACATGCAGGATTGTAGACCATTATGTGTTCTTTTTATAGTTGGAATGAAGTTATCTACTTCACAATGTCCAACATCCTCATCAAAGATGGAAGACATGAGCAGAGTGCCTTACCAAAGTGTAGTCAGAAGTTTTCAATGTATGCTATGGTCTGTACTAGACCAAACATTGCCCAAGCAATGGGAGTTCTTTCTAGATATATGTCTAATCCTGGTAGAATTCATTGGGATGCAATTAAAAGAGTTTTCAGATATTTGTGGGGTACCTCAAAGTATTCATTATTTTATCATGGTAATTTGATAGGAGACATGCATTCCCTCAATATTCATGGTTATGTGGATTCATATTGGGCAGGTTATGTTGATAGCAGATGATCCACCAATACTTATGTATTTACTTTATTTGGTGGTGCAATTAGTTGGATGAGTAAGCAAAAGGCTATAGTTGCTTTATCCACTACTGAAGCTAAGTATATGGCAGCTACTCATGCTTGCAAAGAAGCCATTTGTCTTAAGAGATTATGTTCAAATATCAGAATAAAATAAGGTGTCTAGTGACAATTTATTGTGACAGTTAGAGTGCAATTTACCTAGCTAAGCACCCAACATTTCATGCTAGGACCAAACACATTGATGTGTAGTATCATTTTGTTAGAGATACAATTGAGGATGGAAGGGTGAATCTAGTTAAGGTAGAGACTTTGATGAATGTTGCAGATTTATTAACTAATTTTGTGAGCACAGAGAAGTTTAGATAGTGTTCAGAGTCTATGGACCTCTTGGTCCCTAGTAATTAAATCATGGTGTTGATACTCCCTTTTCTCTTGCAAGATGTTTGACAAGTGGGAGAATGTTAGGAAAGGTGTCTCAACCTTGTAACTAAAAAAGGTTTCTATTCTTCCTAATTTTGGTCTTTACAAATACCCTTTATCTTGAAGAATGATTTAGAACTTTCAAAGTTTCCAAAAGGGGCTAAAAATGGCAGGACTTACTATTTTTAGTAACTCTACATTTGAGCACGAATGGACCTAGAATTTTCCCAAAAGGTGTGGAACTACCAAGTAAACATCTTGGGTGAGTTTCAACTCAAGATCATACTTGGATTGCAAGATATTAAATTTTCTATTTTTTGAACCTCCCAAAAAAAATTTGAACTCAGATTTGAGGCACTTAGAGGTCCCTAAATGCTCTGAAAGTTTTTGTGACTGATGAAGTTGGTTATATATCTCTTCATGAGATTTCCACCATATCAAAAGGTTCATCAATCACACACCTAGATCAAAAGTTATGGCCTTTGGAAGTTGGACCTTCTATTTTGGGAAATATGAAAATGTGTTGGACACTTCAAAGAGATGTAAAGGAGAGAGTTACATATTTTGGTGTGTGATTTGGTAGATCACAAGGAATATTTTATTGGAGATAATTTGGGCACCATTTTTGGGTGGTTTTGGCCCATGGTTTTGTAATTACCGTTGATGATTTGTTGTATTGTATCTCCTATATATCAAGAGCTTGAGATGGAGGTTGTGTGTAAGAATCTTATAGATGTTGAGTTGCCTCCAAATCTTTGGTTGGTTATACTCTTATGAAAGATTGCTCTCCAAGTATATTGTAATCTTCTTGATTGCTAAATAATATATTGGGAGGCTTTGGAGTGTAGGGTTTTTCTCTCGAAAGGGTTTCCCCACATAATTACTGTGTCATGGTGTGATTCCTATGTGTTTATTTTTTTAACTATTGTAAAGATCTAAAAAGTTATGCATATACCTCCCCTCAAGATTAGTGTAGGAATTTGTTCCTCTACCTTAGCTTTCTTACATAGATCACATTCACACCCATGTAAGCAAGCCCTACTCACAAATTCAACCTCTTCACACAAAAATGATAAATGAAGTTCTAGTTTCCTAAAACATGTTTGCCGAACCTCTTGGGATCTAAATTTATAAAACAATAGATGTTGACAAACACCATTGAGGAGTTTTCTAGGGAATGATCTTCTCCTTTGGTCAAACCCCTAGGATCTAATTTAATAATTTTGGTTCAAGGATTGAAGATAGCAAGTAATCATTTAAGATACCTATCTACCACTAAGTGTAGATGTCAATGTAAGAAAATAATGTAACGATGCATTATGGTGCTTCTTGAGTGGTAATGTTAATTAGAATAAGAGGTTGTGGATACAATTAGACTAGGGTGTATCCTTTTATACAACCAAGAAATTTTTTAATGATGATTTCTCACCAATTGGTGAATTTTTACTTTTTGGGGTCTCAAAATGGCAAATAGAACACATTTGGCAGTCTATCTTTTCACTCAAATTTGATACTATTTTTGTGTACATAGCGTCAGATCACTTTATAATGGGTCTTTTAATTTATTCTAGAACAATGTTAGATTGCCAAACTATTTAATCCAATTTGGGCCATTTATGATTCAAAATATGACTCAAGAACAATGCAAATGAGTCAACTTCGAAATCACACATTAACTGTCTCTTTGCAATGGGCGACCTCCAGGTCACTCTTACTCTCATAGAAAAATCCAGTCAAGTGGAGGCGTAACCCAAGGGTGGTCCTATTTGTGTTGAAGAAGAATGTCGTGGAGGGTAGTTGGTTGGTATATAGGTTGAATATGGATGCTCGACTAGCACGTTCTGGACCTTTGTAGTGGAGACAATTATATGACTTGAAGGGTCACTAGTTCTAAGTATCCTATTGGGATTTCACAAGTTTTGGCGACTAGTACTAAGACTATTTTGTTTGTTGATGAGTCTAATCTAGCCTATTCTCACAAGTTTTGACGACTAGTACTAAGACTATTTTGTTTGTTGATGAGTCTAATCTAGCCTATTCTCATTTTCTTAGATGATTTCATGTATGTTGTTTCTTTCTTGAATGATTCTAAGAGTGTGTTCTTTCTCTTCTAATATTTGTTGTGTGTGTTGTGGTCTAGGGTGAATCACCTATTTATTTGAGAATAGTTTTAACCCAATATCCTCTAATCCCTAGGCACATCTAATGCTTAGGAGAGGAAGAGTTTAGGTGTGTTTGATTTTTGTGTTGACTTTGATTTTTGCATTAAGGTCAAAGGTTTTCTATGTTTTGTTTGATTGTTGAACATATAATGTACCTTGTCATGTGATCGATGGTTTGACCTTGTTTGATTTGATGTGTATATCTTGTGATGGAATCGAGGGTTGATCTCTCTATGTTTTATTTTATGTTTTTCTTATGAGATGCAACCTAGATGAATGAAAAGCAACTTTTGATTCCTTTTTCCAAATTGAATAAAGAAGTAATTTAATTAGCTAGAAATGGAAATATCAATGCAACTATATGTGTTTTTCCAAATGCAATCTAATCCTCTGATTTTGTTATTTCATGAAGAACTTTTGAGTCTATTCTTGAAATTGAAATTACTTGAATTGAAATGCAATCTAATCAATGAAATGAAACTAAAGCAAAGAAACACTAATCTAATTGAGTCTATTCTAGATTTTGTTAAAAAGGTTTTTTCTAACCTAAGTTAGAGATGACACTCTAGATCTATGCACATTTTATGACCACCTAGTGGTCATCAATTTGATCTAGTAAAATTAAGAAAAATCCCAAACAAAGAAGACTAGCCAATAGAAAACATTGACTCCTACTACATATTGATGAACACCCAGAATACTAAGAGGGGGGGGTGCATCAATATTCTTTTAAACCATTCAAACATTAAATATCCAATCCATTTAGTAGATTCTATTGTAGTAAATGAAATAAAACATAAAGCATGTAATAACAACTCATAACACATGAACACCAGGGTTTTTAGGTGGAAAACCCAAAATAGGAAAAACCATGGTGAGGATTAGCTCACAATATATTATAACCAGTTATAGTATATTTACAGAAGTGCTCACTACAGGTGGACTCACTGCCCACTAAGAAAAAGATAGAAGAAAGATTGTAGCTCACATCCTAGATTAAACTATTACAATTGCATCTGACACATGCATGAAATACAATTCCAATGTAGCTCAATGAACTAAATTTACACACTTTATCTGATTTTGATCTAACAAATTGCTTTCCTCTACATTTGCATCATTCTAATCTTCTACTCAACATTCACAATGTAAGTTCGCACTACTCTAATAGTATTTGCATACATATATATCTCACAAAATACTTAAAATACCAAAAAGGATCTAGTATATACACCTACTTTAAGAATAACATCAATTAGGTCGGCCTAATTGGATGTAACATACAAAATATACAATATATAACTTGTCAGCTCAAAACCTTCCACACACGCCTTACGCCAAGATCCATTCTTTAAAACAATTTGAAATAGGTCGGCATTGACCTATAATAGCTCCCACATAACTCCAAAATGCTTATTTAACCTTCGCATATCTTCACATCTATTAGGTCGGCACCGCAGAAGACCTAATACAAAAATCCTTCAACTGTATACCCATAATCGGACACGTGTAACTCAAAATAGCATGCCAACTGGAAGTCACACTCTATAGACATCTGTCAACATCTCCTTAAAACCACAAAGTCAAAATCATTTCTGCGGAGAAATGCAGACTCTCTTACTCACATGTATTGTACAAGAAATAACTGTAATCTGCTAGGCCGAACTTTTGTCATTCATAACTTCCAAACCATAGGTCAAAATTAGAAGAGATTATGGAATTAGATGCTTCTATCAACCAAAAAAATATACTAGAATTGCAGAGTAAAGTATTCATTTGCTAACCAGTGAAGACCCAAAAACTAGATGCTCTATAACACAGAATTACTACAATTGACACTTAGTCAATTTTCATCACAAGTCTCTTTACCAGATTAAACCTTCTTGCAAAATTGTCTTCCACAGACATCATGAAGCATGTTAGAATCAACCAAAATGATCTGAACCAAAGTCTTCATACCAAGATACAATGTTGACATCAATGACAACACTACAACACACAGTAGCATACCTTGTGCTTATCCTACATGCTCATGTTGCCAACAACAACACTAATGAAAATCTTCCAACAATCTCCCCTTTGCCATTGAAGATGACAAGCCAAAATATCTCCAAAACATTCTCCCCCTTTGACATCAAGGGAAAAGGGCACTTTCAACCACTATTCTTAACATGTTCCAAATCTCCCCCTTAGAAATATATTCATATGAACAAGCTGAAAGATTGAATTAAATCCTCCTAAGTCATTTACCAAAGCAAGACCAAAAATTTGTACCAGAAATTACTCTCTATATATACTCTGCATATGTACAAAGAATCTAAAACTAAGAACTAAAAATGCATAAAAAGTAAGAAATGTTGTTAACCAGATGGATTTGGCACTTGTAACTTCTACACCTGGGTCTACCACTCTAGTTTGCCCTCTTCCCATGCCTTCTTGGCTTCCGTAAGCAATCTGTATTGAGTTTCAAACTCCATCAATAACTTTTTTTTTGGAGTGTTGGATACAAGATTCATCTATGAGGCTTTGGTAGCACTCAAAAGGGCTCTTGAGATAAGCATGAATTTGGGATTCACCAAGTCCCTTATTTCTCCGAACTATAAAATGATATGCTCTTTTTGAGCTTGTAGCTGAAAGAATTTCTTATGCAAATTTTCAATAACATTCCTTGTATCTCCAGCTAGGCCAAGTGCCAGATCATAGGCATCGGAGGCATTATTCATATGGGACTCAATGGAGTCCATCTTCTTCCTAATGCTCTGTGTGGATCTGGGCCACTTCATGCCAGATTGATAAAGAGACTTTGCCTCATATACACCTTCTTGTGCATCCTTCAGATTTTCTTGAAACCTTTTATGTGCAAGAGAACATTTCTCAG
Organism: Cunninghamia lanceolata; assembly: GCA_027924645.1. NCBI lineage: Eukaryota > Viridiplantae > Streptophyta > Pinopsida > Cupressales > Cupressaceae > Cunninghamia > Cunninghamia lanceolata. The sequence goes on along the minus strand of BSBN01000267.1, from coordinate 239,641 downwards.
TAATCTCCATCATTCTCTTATCACTTATTCTCTTTTCAACCTCATTCTCAATTTGTCCTTTAAGACTAGAGTCATATTCTTTTAAATAATCAATTAATAACTTTAGATTTTCCATATTAGAAAGTGATGTGTCAATGTTTGCATCGAGTATGGCCTCTTGCAATGCCTTCACTATTTCTTACATCAGTTCTCGACTCTTTTGATGTGTCTCTATAACTTCCTTTGGGGTAGATGCATGGAATACATCTCCCAATTGTAGCTTGTGGAGGGGGAAATATTGTCCAGATCTATATTTCCCTACTGCATTGGCAATTAAAGCAGTTGTGATGACACAACAGGCTAGAAATTTAGCTGCATAGTAGATTCTTCAAGGAATCTCTGGAGGAGCCAGAGGATTCACCGAAAGACTTTGTAATCTCCACAGCGTTTTCTTTAAATTCCTTTTTCTTGTTCTTATCAGAGTTTTATGGATTCTCTTCTTTTGTTTTTGCGTCTTCGAATGCATCCTTATTCTTATCTTCATGTTTCCCTTTGTTATTTTCTTGTTCTTCTTTCCTTTCTACTTTAGCCTTCACTTCATTATTTTTGTTTTTTGCATTCACTTCCTTTTCAAAGTTCTCTGTGTTGACTGGAAGAACTTAGCATTTTCATCTCCTACCGAAGGAGGAGTGGATGCATCTTCTTTTGTTGCTTCCTCACCGGTGACATTCTCTTCTACTTCTTTATTTTCCTATGTTATTTCTTCCAAAACCAAAGGAACATTACCCTGTTCTTTGTCTATAGCATGCTCATGTTGAGCATCAATGTCCTGAGCTACTTTTTTTGTAGCAACTTCCAGAGCAGTGTTCTCTGAAAACATTCCATATTTTTGTGCTATGTCAGAAATTTTATCAATTGCCTCCTTCTGTAGCTTTTCAAAATCATTTTTATCTCTACCCATAAGGGTAGTTACCCTTTGCTTTACCCTAAATTTAGTGGTGTAAAGTTTAGCCAATGTTACTCTATTTTCCTTAGACAAAGAAGTGCCAACCTTTTCCAATGCATACTCTTTTATCTTTCCTTCTTCTTGTCTTCTCTTCATCAAAACATCCACACTGACCTTGGTTCCATGGCTTCCATCATGTACTCATCTATTGATACCAAGAAAGTGATGTCATTTTGATATTTTTCTACCATCTTCCTAGGTATCCTCTCTCTCTTTTATGCATCCTCTTCTGGAAGATTGCAAAGAATGTAGTAAAGGCATCATCTTGTGCCTTTGCATCACAAAGACTTCTCATGAATTCAACAATCTAATGAGCCACATGTCTTCCTTGTAAGCATCTTACATTGTTTGTTCTGGGAAGCTCTTGTAGAAAATAAAAGAGTAAACACACAACAAGAGTTCCATACTTGAATGCATATTTCCTCTCCTTTGCTTTCTTTAGGTTCTCCAACAGTTGTCTTAATAATTCACAAAGATATATTCTATCCCTTTTTCAACCATTTCATAGGCCACATTGATTGTGGTGGCAGATACAAAGTTTTCTCTGTTTGTGAAATAGATCTTGTAACCAATCATCATCGCTACATATTTCATAGCTAGATTCCTGATAGGATTGATAGCTAAAGCTCTCTTATCAAATGTTGAACCTATTAGCTCCATTACAACCTCATTTTTGATCAATTTAAATAATACAAAAACAAGTCTGATGGAGCATAGACCTGTAACTTCTCTAATCACCTCTTTTGTTATCATTCTAGAAATATCAATCCAAACAAACTTATCATGAATTCTTCTTAGTGCCATCTTGACCCATTTATGATCAAAAGAAAGTTCAAAAACCATTGCCATATATCAAGCTTCTTAGCGACTAGGTTTTAGTATTATGGTTTTAGGGCAAAATCATCTCCAGTAATTTGTTTTACCCATATATCTCCTAGCTTACTGTGTTCATATTCTTCCATCTTGCCATGAATGTAAATCCTAATATCCTCTATTGGCAAAACCCCATATAGAATATGTGAAAATGCACCTAACAGGTTGTCTTCTATGGATTTTGCAGGGTATTTCTTGAATTTAGGTTGTGGCTTCTCAGTAACCTCTATTACCCTCGATGTATCCATTTGCAAATGAATTCAAATTGCTTTAAAACAAAGTTCTCTATGAAATTAGGGCAAACTGGAGATTGTAAATACCTTTTCTTTCACTTACTAAACTAGGGTTTGAACACACTGAATCACAAATCGCCTTGATCACTCCTTTGCTGCTCTACTTCCTTCTCAAATGCTTTTGTAAATGAATTTGCCTAAGTGAAATCACTTTATAAACCTTTGGACCTAACCTAATTTTGCATTAAATATTTCAAAAAATAAAGTTGGCAACCCTTTATCTGTATGCACAGTCAACTTCTAATGCTCCGCAAACTTCCTAAATTTTCACCAATAGATCAAGCATGCCAATCAACATATTATATCTTTGTGTTGAGGCATCAACACCATTTTCTTTGGTAGGGGAAAATATATTTTCATTAAAGCTCCCCCTGAGCCAAAGCTCACAACTTAGTTTCCAGAGGAAACTTCTGTACCGGATGTAGGTACAAATTCATCCTTAACCTCTGTCTCTTCCTTCTTTCTCCAAATCTTTTCCATCTCCTTCTTTGTTTCTGCAGGATCAATCTTTTGTACTAGTTCATTCCTATCTATCAGATTCTCCTTCCTTACATTTCTGCTTCTACAGGACTTGGAAATGTGTCTAGACCTATTGAAAATGTAGCATATGACATTCTTCTGACTAAGATTCCTTCCATTCATTCTAGATCTACATTAATTAGATTTATGCCCAAATCCATAGCATGTATAACAATAGCCTTTAAAAGATTGAGCCATTCTACCAATGATATAGCCATTCATCAATTGACTTCTACATTCACTAGTTCTATGACCAAATTTCTTGTATGTAAAACATTGACCAGAAAAAGGTGGAACATTCTAATTCATTCTGCTTCTACATTCTATTTCCTTGTGACCAAATTTATTACAAGAATGATAGAAACCATTAAAAGATGGGTACCTTTGTGCATTTGGTTGTCTGACCAGTGGTCTTCTAGCTTCATTCCTTTGATTCCAGAACTACTTGTCATTGTTCTTCTTATTTTCAATATTTGATGTCTGATCTAATTTTGAACTTTCACCCTTTTCAAATCCTAAACCCTCTTTATCTTTAGAGCCTTGCTTATTTGCAACCATTTCATCAAGCTTTGTAGTACTCATCTTGAATTTCTCTCATGACTTCTTGCTTTCTCCAGATCTGATTTCAGATTCACAACTTCTTGTTCAAGATTTGTACATTCTTCAAATTTGCTTTTCACCACTGCATTAAGACATTCCTCAATTATTTTCTTTTCTTCAACTTGCACCTTCAAACCAGTGATGGTTGCATTTGATTTCTTCAATTGTTCATTGACTTCCTTATGCCTTTCTTTGAACTTTTTGATTTTCTCTCTCAATTTTCTAATGCATTCATCTACTTCTTTGACATTTTCTTTCAAATTTCTATTTTCACCTTCATTTCTTTCAAGATCTTCAAGACCAACTTTGTCAAGCATGCAGTCTTCTTTTGTGAATTCAATAGCAAGAATCTCTTTCGAAAGAGTAGGTAGTCTTCTAGCAGACATGTGTTCAACTTCCAAGATCTTCCTCAAGCGGTTAAGCATCTTCCAAGGAACCAGGCTTTGATACCAATTAATGAACACCCAGAATACTAGGGGGGTGAATCAGTATTCTTTTAAACCATTCAAACATTAAATATCCAATCCATTTTACATATTCAATTGTAGTAAATGAAATAAAACATAAATCATGTAATAACAACTCATAACACATGAACACCATGATTTTTATGTGGAAAACCTAAAATGTGAAAAACCATGGTGAGGATTAGGTCACAATATATTATAATCAATTATAGTATATTTACAGAAGTGCTCATTATAGGTGGACTCACTGTCCACTGAGAAAAAGATAGAAGAAAGATTGTGGCTCACAACCTAGATTAAACTATTACAATTGCATCTGATATATGCATGAGATACAGTTCCAAGTACCTCAATGAACAAACTTTACACACTTTATCTAATTCTGATCTAACAAACTGCTTTCCTTTACATTCACATCATTCTAATCTTCTATTCAACATTCACAACATAAGTTTGCACTACTCTGATAGTATTCGCATACATGTATATCTCACAAATTACTTAAAACACTGAAAATGATCTAGCATATATACCCGCTTCAAGCATAACATCAATTAGGTCAGCCTAATTGGATGTAACATACAAAATATACAATATATAACTTGTCGTCTCAAAACCTTCCACACATGTCTTGTGCCAAGATCCAATCCTTAAAACAATTTGAAATAGGTCGGCATGGACATATAATAGCTCCCACATAACTTTGCAATGCTTATTTAACCTTTGCATATCTTCACATCTATTAGGTCGGCACCGTAGAATACCTAATACAAAAATCCTTCAACTATATACCCACAATCAGACATGTGTACCTCGAAACATCATGCCAACTAGAATTCACACTCTATTGACATCTGCCAACATCTCCTTAAAACTATAAAGTTAAAATCCTATCCGCAGAGAAATGTAGACTGTCTTACTAAAATGTACTATATAGGAAATGACTATAATCTGCTAGGCCAAACTTCTGTCATTCATAACTTCCAAACCATAGGTCAAAATTAGATGAAATTCTAGAAGTAGATGCTTCTATCAACCAAAAAATATATACTAGAACCGCAGAATAAATTGTTCATTTGCGGACCAATGCGGACCCAAAAACTGGATGCTCTATAACACAAAATTACAAGAATTGATACTTAGTCAATTTTCATCACAAGTCTCTTTAAATCAAACCTTCTTACAAAATTGTCTTCCACAATCATCCTGAAGCATGTTAGAATCAACCAAAATGATCTACACCAAAGTCTTCATATGAAGATACAATGTCAACATCAATGACAACACTACAACACATAGTAGCATACCTTGTGCTTATCCTACATTCTCGTGTTACCAACAACAACATCAATGACAATCTTCCAACACATATAAATACCATATCTCCTAATTTAGTTAGATAATTCAGACTAGGTTGTCACCCAAATGAAAAAGTAGTGAATTGGGGTTGTTGTCACATGGATCACAAATCTATTGTAGCATTTGGGGCCATTAAAAAGTGTGCTTTTGTTTCTACCTTAGAAGGAAACAATAGGTCATTTGTGCCTACTCGTGTAAATATTATTTGTAAATTTATTCTTGATGGCCTTAACCTATCCCTTCAAAATATCATTGTAGCATATGATATCCTTCTAATTTTTCCTTAAAGCTTCATTTATAAGTGGTGCTTGGACGGTGGTAGATTTTTGGTGGTGGATAAAGGGTGGGGTATTCTACCATATATTGATGATAGAAAAATGACATGAAATAAAGTATTTGACAATTTTAAAACTTGGATGTTCATAGTTAAAAGCCAATCGGATAATAAGAAGTTTAAAGTGAAGGGGCCATTAGAAAAATATATAAGGTTAGTTTAGAGGTTGATTATCCATTATGGTGATTCACGAAATTAATTAATTTTGGTGGCATTGATTGTAATGAAGTACAAAAAATAAGAAAAAACCTTATCACATGATCAAAAAAGTATAAAACTAAGACAAATCCATATCACATGGTCAATAAAGTTAAAGACCTTATCACATGATCAATAAAGTTGAAGAGATATATTTAATACGCGTAGACACAAAAATTTATAGTTAAGACAAAATCTCATCACATGATAAATAAAGTCCAAAATTAAGCCAAAATCTTAAATCACGTGATTAATAAAGAAACAAATTACAATGATATAGATTTCATACATATAGACATGAGAGTTTATGCCTCACAACATTGTTGACAATGATCATGATGAAGTACAAAATGAAGACAACTATATCACATGATTAATGAAACTAAAGATATATGAAATGGATTCAAATGGACATTTAGACACAAGCTCTTGGTTAGAATAATTATTAAAACACAATACTAGAGACCTCCTTGCCTCAAGTTTAATTGTTGTTATTAGGTTATTGAGTACAATTGTGTCTCCATATCTAATCTTGGAGTATAACAAGCACTATCATCTTGGGCACATGCCATCAAAATCATACACAAACATGAGATTATGAATCTAATCCTCAGTTATTTTAGGTCATGCTAAGCTCTCCAAAAATCATTGTCAAGGTGGATAAGGGGTGAAAAGTGAAATCTTGGTTCATCATAAGGGTGGTAGATATGATGAGGTATTATAGGTATTAAATGATGGAATATCTCATTTTCTCTTCTATTTTTTTCTTTGTTATATTGTATTATGTATATGCATAGAATGACATTATGTTCGAGTACATAAAAATATTTCATTTGATAATCTCACAATTGGCTAGGTGTGTCTCATATTGCCAAATAATTATAGTTAAAAATATATGAGCTCATCTCTATAGTCAAGTGGGGTGGACCTTTAGGTTCCACATGGTTGGGTGGTAGACTTACCATTATATTGGTTTATGTAATGGAGCTTGATGATCTATTTTGGATCTTGGTGAGCTCAAAATTTTCATACACTTAATTTGTCACATATTGTCATCAATGAGAAAATATGTGAATTAAGTGTAATTGTTTAGTAGGTGATATCGAAACTTATCAATTCTTGTGCTTTATATATTGGTATAGGAATTTGTAAACTTATTCATGATTACCATATTTGGAGGAATTGCATAATAAATGAGATGTAACTATTTGAATAAATACATTTGTTATGCAATTTTCATAATTTATGTATTTAAGGTTTTATATCATAGATATGGTAATGGGTGAATTCATGATTGTATTATCCTATGTGTGTGTCGTAAATGTTTTGGATCAAAATATATTACAAGACTTTTAATAAGTTGGTAAGTCATGAACTTTCAAAGGTATTCGTCTGGAAATGTTTATGTCTAGAGAGCAAAGTTTTAGTATACAATTAGTGCAAGTAGGTTGAGCAACATCTACTATAATGACTTTATGATTAGCTATTCTCAATAATTTTTAGCCTTTCTTATTGTTTATGCTTTCCATGTTCTAAGATGTCTACTATTGTGGAAGCAATGTAGTTTCTTCTTTAAGTCCTATCAATTCTTAGAAGTTAATTGACATGAAAATAAAATTGGTTTGAGGTTCTCAATTAGAGTTTAATTCAATTTTACATTAATAGAAGCATAGCTTAAGTTCTTGCACTTTATATTCCTTTTGGTAATACAATTTGGTATCCGATCATATTCTTGGTTCAAGACAATTTTTTTTCTATATCGATCCTTTATTTGAAAATAAACACAAAGTTCTCAAATATAATTCTAACTATCCCTTTATTTAGAAGCATCACACCTCTAAACTAATGGGAGTGTAAGAGTGGTTCAAAGGTTCATAGGCTATAACTATGGCTAGCTAAGCATGTGCTTAATAAAGGTGAAGACCCATCTCACTATTGTGCATGGTTCACATTTTTTGAATGAACACACCTTGGGATTCTACTCTATATTAGTTTCCAATGATATTAAGGGTAGAGTGTCCCTTTAAATTTGGATGGATTTGAACCTCTGAATAGTTATCGAACACTTTGCTAGATAGTATTTCTATTTGTGATATAGACATGTTCTTAATACATCTTTCAACATGCTCATTGAACTTTATGGTGCAATTTCTAGTTAAATATTATTTGCTAAAGCACTCTCTCCCCCCTAACAACATAGCATAAATAATATTAATTTTAAATAAAAGAAAAAAAGCAACATATTAGACGTGTATTGAAAGTAGGCCCCTCATGAGATTAAAAAGTGTAACAAGCTTTCTAACTAGTACTATTTAAACATGCACATCCCTTGAATTTATCCCAAAAATGATATAATTTTAAAATTTTCAGATGAACAAAACATTTACATTTCAAAATAATAATAATACATTATAGGGTAAGTGCAAGAAGATGGGGAGCCAAAAAGGGGTCTTAAGTGGCCACTTTTTTTTTCCCCTAAAATCAAGAAATATTGGCCTTGGATGAGAAATTGAGCATAGTTACACTCAAAGTTTTAAGATGCAACAAAAAAAATGTTCGTAGTGCTCTGAGTCTACTTTCTAAACTACTATTTTTTTTAAAAATGGTATTGATTAAGGGGTTCAAAAAAGGGATCCAGCGAAATTGGTGTTAATTCTGTCAAAAAAACATAACATAGAGTGTTTTGTGGCTCCCTCAAAAGGTTAACTTTTTTTTTGGTATTTTTAAAATTGCTTGGTGAGAAATTAGCTAACAACATGTAGTTTATGCCCATTCTTTTGATAATTTTTTAATGAATATTTGATTTTTTACTAATTTTCAAAGTGGACACATCCTGAAAAATAGAATTTTGGCTATGCTACCCCTGTAAATTTTGAAAACTAATTGAAAATTAATTTTTTTAAATATGTGTAGAATGGAGTCTAGTTTATAAAAATGTAATTTATTTCAAATTTCAATGAATGGTTAATTTATAAAGAAAAAAAGACTAAACACTGGTTTTTGCCAAAAAAATAGACACACAAACAAAAGAAATTAAAGATGAAAGGCTTAACATTGTCAAAATGTGAAAAAAATTACATCATTAAATAGGTAAGAGAAAGCCTAATATTACCTAGGTGTTCCATTGTTTGACCTTGAAACACATGCAAATATGAGGGTTTGCACGAATGAAATTATGTGAAATTTTGTAGAATATGCAAAAACACATCTTTGGATGTTGGGAAGGCACTCCAAGCCTTTGGGTTGGAAATCCAAAGCAAATCTCGAGCCTAAGGTTTGGGATTCCCAAAGTAAAATATAATGCGAGTGCGTTATAACATGCTCACGTTATGTTATGTTTTACATTTTTTCTCTTTTGCAAGTTTGCCTGATGTTTGCCCAGTTTGACATAACACGAGAGCGTTATAACACGCTCGCGTTATGTCTCACTTGGAATTATTTATGTTCAAGTTTTTTAAGTATGTTTGATGTATGTATGTTTGTATATATATTTGTATTTATATGTATGTATGTATGTATTCCAAATTGTATGTATTCGTGTATGTATGTATGAATGTATGTATGTATGCTTGTATGTATGTATTGATGTATGTATGTATGCCTATATGTATACATATGTATGCTTATATGTATGTATGTATGTATGTATGTATGTCTGTGTGTGTGTATGTATGTATGTATGTATGGTTGTATGTATGTATTTACATGTATGCATGCTTGTATGTATGTATATATGTATGCATGTTTGTATGTATGTATGTATGCATGTATGTATGTATGCTTGTATGTATGTATGTATGTAAGGGTTTTGGGTTTAGGGTATATAAGGACTTGAGCCCATATAGTTTTTAGGGTTAAGGGTTGAGGTTTTTGGGTTAAGGGTTTAAGGTATAGGGTTGAGGGATTAGGGCTTAAGTAATAGATAGAGGGTAGAGGGTAGAAGGTAGAAGGTAGAGAGTAGAAGGTAGAAGGTAGAGGGTAGAGGGTAGAGGGTTACAGTTGAGGAATAATATTCAGCTTGTTGAGTGTATAAGATTAATTGTGTAAGGTATGGGGACTAGGGTTTAGGGCTTACAATATGGATTGACGGTATATACGGCATAGTGTGACTTGGGTTGAGAGTGTATGGTTTAGGTTTTAAGTATAGGGTTGAGACACAATATTCAGGGTTTAGGGTATAAGGGTAAGGTTATAGGGTATAGGGATGAGAGTTTGTGGGTGTAGGTTTCAGGGGTTAAGGTATAGGGTTGAGGATTGAGGGATTAGGGCTTAAGTATATGGTTGAGGGTAGAGGGTTGAGGGTTGAGAGTTTATAGTTGAGGGATAATGTTCAAGGTTGAGTATCTAAGATATAGGGTTTAGGGTTTAAGATTGAGGGTATAAGGCAAATGGATGAGGGTTGAGGGTTTAGGGCATAAGTATAGGGTTGAGGGTATAGGGTATAGGGTAGAGGTTTGAAGGTTGAGGGATAATGTTCAAGATTGAGTGTCCAAGGTTAAGTGTATAGGGTATAGGGTTTAAGGGTTTAAGGGTCTAAGGGTATCTAGGGGCTGCGAGTTTAGGGTTTAGCATTTGAGGGATTAAGGGTTTAAGGGTTGAGGGTTTAAGGGTTGACAGATTAGGGTTTAAGGCATAGTGTCGAGGGTAGAGGGATTAGGGATAGGGTTTAGGGTTGAAGGTTTAAAGGTTGAGGGTTGAGGCTTTAGGGATGAGGGTTAAGGGATTAGGGTTTAAGGGATAGTGTCAAGGGTAGAGGGTTGAGGTTTTAGGGATATGGTTTAGGGTTAAGGGTTAAGGGATTATGGTTTAAGGTATAATGTTGAGGGTTGAGGGTTTAGGGATAGGGTTTAGGATTTAAGGTTTAAGGGTTGAGGGTTGAGGCTTTACGAATAAGGTTTAGGGTTTAGGGTTAAGTGAGAGACCTAGGTGGCTAAGGATGAATGTAGAGGAAGAAACGGAGTGACTGAGAGAGTAGAGAAGGGAGAGGTAGAGAGGTGGGGGAGACAAAGGTGAGAGATAGAGAGGTGAGGGGAGAGATAGAATTAAATGAGAGACTGAAGTTGACAACTTGAGGGAAAGATGGGTAAGGAGAAGGGAGAGAGGTGGAGAGGAAGGGAAGTATCTAGAGAGCCATGAGAGATATACAAGTGAGAGACCTAAAACCTACGGAGATAGGGGTGAGAGAGATAGGGGAGAGATCGGGGTGAGGAAGATAGGGGAGGAGAGGGGTGGATAAGGGTTGAGGGTTTAAGGCTTTGAGGTTTGAGGGTCAAGGGTTTAGGGTTTAAGGGTTGAGGGTTTAATGGTAGAGATATTAAGGGTTTAAGGATTGAGGGATTAGGGTTTAGGGTTGAGGGATTAGGGTTTAAGGTATAGTGTATGTTGTTATATGGAGCCTAATCAGACTCAGAGGTTAAATTTTCCCCACTTTTATTAGCACGGTTTCCCCCCAAATTATTTAACGGGGATTTGGGGGTAGGACCTCCAAGACGGGGTCAAGGGGTAGCGCCCCTTGCAAGGTCCAGGGGTAGCGGCCCTGACATGCTCCCTGTCATGATACAGGATGGGGTCCAGGGTCAGCACCCCTGAAACTTCAAACAACTTTTTTATTATTTTATAAAGGCATCAGTGGTTATTTTCTATTGGCCAACACAAAAAAAACCCTATTTTGTAACTAGCATAAGTCTTGATAAAAATGGCTAAGGGTTAGGGTTTCTATTGATATGGTATTTTAGCATTTGTAGCGGTATTGAGTTGCAAGGATTGTTGGTTGTAATCGGTTTGATTTGTTGGATAATATTATTGGACTCTCTGTTGGTGGATGTAGCCCGAGTTTGGGTGAACCACGTTAAAAATTGTCTCTTGCTGTTATTATTTATGTGTATTTTCATTCCTCTATTTAATCTTTATTTGCATTTAATTGATATCTACTGCATGCAATACCTAACAATGTCGAGGGTTTAGGGCTAGGGTTTAGGATTTAAGGTTTAAGGGTTGAGGGTTGAGGCTTTAGGGATAGGGTTTAGGGTTTAGGGTTGAGGGATTAGGGTTTAGGGTATAGTGTCGAGGGTTGAGAGTTTAGGGATAGGGTTTAGGATTTAAGGTTTAAGGGTTGGGGCTTTACGGATAGGGTTTCGGGTTTAGGGATAAGGGATTAGGGTTTAGGTATAGTGTTGAGGGTTGAAGGTTTAGGGATAGGGTTTAGGATTTAAGGTTTAAGGGTTGAGGCTTGAGGCTTTAGGGATAGGGTTTAGGGTAACTTAGGGTTTAAGGTTTAAGGGTCAAGGGTTTAGGGTTTAAGGGTTAAGGTATTAAGGGTTTAAGGGTTGAGGGATCAAGGTTTAGGGTTGAGGGATAAGGGTTTAAGGTATAGTGTTAAGGGATGGGGGTTTAGGGATAGGGTTTAGGATTTAAAGTTTAAGGGTTGAGAGTTGAGGCTTTAGGGATAGGGTTTAGGGTTATGGTATTAGGGTTTAAGGTATAGTGTCAAGGGTTGAGGGTTTAGGGATAGGGTTTAGGATTTCATGTTTAAGGGTTTAGGGTTGAGGCTTTAGGGATAGGGTTTAGGGATAAGGTATTAAGGTTTAAGGTATAGTGTCAGTGGTTGAGGGTATAGGGATAGGGTTTAGGATCTAAGGTTTAAGGGTTGAGGATTAAGGCTTTAGAGATAGGGTTTAGGGTTTAGTGTTTAAGGGTCAAGGGCTTAGGGTTTAAGGGTTGAGGGTTTAAGGGTTGAGCTATTAAGAGTTTAAGGGTTCAGGGATTAGGGTTGAGGGATTAGGGTTTAAGGTTTAGTGTCGAGGGTTGAGGGTTTAAGAATAGGGTTTAGGATTTAAGTTTTAAGGGTTGAGGGTTGACGCTTTAGGGATAGGGTTTACAGTTTAGGGTTTAGGGTTAAAGGTATAGTGTCAAGGGTTGAGGGTTTAGGGTTAGCATTTAGGATTTAAGGTTTAAGGATTGAGGGTTGAGGCTTTACGGATAGGGTTCAAGGTTTAGTGATAAGGGATTAGGGTTTAAAGTATAGTGTCGAGGGTTGAGGGTTTAGGGATAGGGTTTAGGATTTAAGGTTTAAGGGTTGAGGGTTGAGGCTTTAGCGATAGGTTTTAGGGTTTAAGGGTTGAAGGTTTAAGGGTTGAGGGTTGAGGCTTTAGCGATAGGGTTTAGGGTTTAAGGGTTAAAGGTTTAACGGTTGAGGTATTAAGGGTTTAAGGGTTGAGGGATTAGGGTTTAAGGTATAGTGTCAAGGGTTGAGGGTTTAGGATTTAAGATTTAAGGATTGAGGGTTGAGGCTTTAGGGATAGGGTTTAGGGTTTAGCAAGAAGGGATTAGGGTTTAAGGTATAGTGTCGAGGGTTGGTGGTTTAGGTATAGGGTTTAGGATTTAAGGTTTAAGGGTTGAGGGTTGAGGCTTTAGGGATAGGTTTACCATTTAGGTATAAGAGATTAGGGTTTAAGGTATAGTGTCGAGGGTTGAGGGTTGAGGGTTTAGGATTTAAGGTTTAAGGGTTGAGGGTTGAGGCTTTAGGGATAGGGTTTAGGATTTAGGGTTTAGAATTTAAGGGACAAGGGTTTAGGGTTTAAGGGTTAAGGTATTATGAGTTTAAGGGTTGAATGATTAGGGTTTAGGGTTGAGGGATTAGGGTTTAAGGTATAGTGTTGAGGGTTGAGGGTTTAGGGTTTAAGGTTTAAGGGTTGAGGGTTGAGGTTTTAGGGATAGAGTTTAGGGTTTAGGGTTTAAGGGTTGAGGTATTAAGGGTTTAAGGGTTGAGGGATTAGGGTTTAGGGTTGAGGGATTAGGGTTTAAGGTATAGTGTTGAGGGTTTAAGGATAGGGTTTAGGATTTAAAGTTTAAGGGTTGAGGCTTTAGGGATAGGGTTTAGGGTTTAGATTTAATGGATTAGGGTTTAAGGTATAGTGTTGAGGGTCGAGGGTTTAGCGATAGGGTTTAGGATTTAAGGTTTAAGGATTGAGGTTTGAGGCTTTAGGGTTTAGGGTTTAGGGTTAAGGGATTATGGTTTAAGGTATAGAGGGATAGGGTTTAGGATTTAAGGGTTGAGGGTTGAGGCTTTAGAGATAAGTGAGAGACCTAAATGGCTAAGGGTTGAGAGATAGGGGAGAGATGGGCGTGAGATAGATAGGGGAGGAGAGGGGTGGATAAGGGTTGAGGATTTAAGGCTTTAGGGTTGAGGGATTAGGGTTTAAGACATAGTGTTGAGGGTTGAGGGTTTAGGATTTAAGGTTTAAGAGTTGATGGTTGAGGCTTTAGGGATAGGGTTTAGGGTTAAATGAGAGACCTAGATGGCTAAGGGTTGAGAGATAGGGGAGAGATGGGGAAGAGGCAAATAGGGGAGGAGAGGTTTGGATAAGGGTTAAGGGTTTAAGGCTTTAGGGTTGAGGGTTGAGGGATTAGGGTTTAAGGTATAGTGTCAAGGGTTGAGTGTTTAGGGATAGAGGTTAGGATTTAACATTTAAGGGTTGAGGGTTGAGGGTTGAGAGTTTAGGGATAGGGTTTATGGTTAAGGGATTAGGATTTAAGGTATAGTGTTGAGGGTTGAGGGTTTAGGGATAGGGTTGAGGGTTTAATGTTTAGGGCTAAGTGAGAGACCTGGATGGCTAGGGGTTGAGAGATAGGGGAGAGATGGGGTGAGGCAGATAGAGGAGGAGAGGGGTGGAAAAGGGTTGAGGGTTTAAGGCTTTAGGATTGAGGGATTAGGGTTTAAGGTATAGTGTTAATGGTTGAGGGTTTACAGATAGGGTTTATGATTTAAGGTTTAAGGGTTGAGGGTTGAGGCTTTAGGAATAGGGTTTAGGGTTAAGAGACCTAGATGACTAAGTACAAATGGAGAGGTAGACAAGGAGTAACTAAGAGATGTAGAGGGGATAGGTAGAGAGGTGTGGGGGAGATAAAGGTGAGAGATAGAGAGGTGAGGGGAGAGATAGAAGAAAATGAGATAGTGAAGTTGACAACTTGAGGGAAAGATGGGTAAGGAGGTGGTCGAGAAATGAATAATACAAAGTTTTGTATAGAAAGCTAAAATGCGCTCGCGTTATAATGAGAGCATGTTTTGTCTTGATATTCAAATGGTAAAAAGGCTAGGACACCCGTGATCGAGGCCCACATACTCTATTTTCTTCTGGTTATCCGCATGTTCTGACAAAAAAGCTTTTTCATGACGTTGGGAAGTGCACATGCACTTTTTTTACATTCTACCACCTTGTATGAACTTTCCACCACCTTTTTCTAGTTTTCCAACTTAAGGAGGAAATAACATAGTTTTCACATCGAATTTGATATATATCAATTCAAGTTTCAATTTTTGTAGTGTTGCAATATTAATTGTGATTGAATTGTAGGAATTTAACATTATACATTAGTTAATTATATTGTTGTTAGTAATTCTATTTGAGTGTTATACAATTGAATGTTGAAAAGGAAGCAATTGGTGAAAAACTCAAATTCTTGAGGATTTTGATGCAAGAAGAAAATAGACTACATAATTGGGTACTCTCTCCATTCGAATCTCCATTTTTTAGGTATGTCAAGTCTTGACACATGTTCTTTACATTCTCCTTAATTCTATTATGTTTCTTTATCATGCCTTATCATACATGTTTATATCACTTGTATGGTTTATATATTTTGTGTTTATAGTTCATGTACCTTGTCTATGCTTCCACATTTTGCATACATGTCTAATAGGGAATTTACAGTCCGAGCTATTAGGGAATTTGCAGGCCATATTTGTGCTGATAGGTAAATGTAACTGTCATCTATTGCTCTAAATTTTTTCCTAAACAGTTGTAAATAAACAACACCCATCATGATCCATGGATCATAGTTCTTACTACCCAAAGAGCTTAGTCATCACACACAAATCTACCCATCATGCAAACTGTTATGTAGAGATCTAGGACTATGTTATGTCCTTATAATACACTATGTATAATCAGTTCATGGTATGCATAATAGAAGATATCTCAAAGGTGAACATTAATTAAAGTAGACACAATCATGATATCATTGTTAAGTCCCTTTGCATAATGAACCTTATAATACAAACTCATTAATGTCTAGAATGAGATTCAACCTAAAGTACCTAATGTAAAATTCCATCATGTGTGTTTCCTTTAAACCTACATAGATAGACTTAAGTTAAATCTCTAGATTTTATTACTCAAGAATCCATAAGGTGAGCCTACAATCTCTCATGATGCCATGTATATTTTCTATAGGAGTCAATAAAATCATTAGAAACATAAACTTGTCATATTACACTTGGGCTCCTTGATAGGTATGTGCAATAACGAATAATACAAACCTTAACATATTGTGATGTCAAATTATACAAGAATAATTCCTTACAACATATAAATATACAATCCCTTAAGGATAATAAAATACTATTATCTTGTCATAACAAGTTAAAATACAAATTAATAGGTGCCAAGATCATACAAGTAAATCCCAATAGACTTAATCCAATCATGATCCATGCTATTCTACCTTATTCTTCATGTTGATAGTCCATACAAACCTTATATACCAAAATTTTCTATTCCCATAGATGACAATACCAAGTTAAATACTACAGATTAGTCACACTGCCATGGAATTGATATAGGGTCTCAAGATAGTTTAGTCACAACAAAATGCAAAGATTACATCATATCATATGAGGCAAAGATAAATGATCCTCAAGACAACCATGCTTGGGTTTCCATTCAATATGCCTTGGAGAGTTACCTCTTTTCTTTGAACTTTATCTCTATAATGTCCCTTTCAAAGAAAGGTGACCAATGCATGCCAACAATTATATTCACCTCCTATAAGTTGTTGTTATAATGTTTACCTTGGACTTTAAAGACTCTTACCATGATGCTCCAAGCCTTACCACTTCAAAGATGGCTAGAATCATATTGTTGGTGGGCTAGAAGGTAGCTATAATAGTCACATTTTACTTTGGATTTCCCCCTAAACAACAATATATCAGCTAGAATATTGGCACCTAGTATCCCCAAAGGATGAGACCTCTTACACACAACATCGAAGAAATCTTCTTTATACCTGCAGACCTGTAGCTTCTCATGAAAGATATCATCAATCCAAAATATGAATTTATCAAAATGATCAATATGAACATATTATCCTAGCTGTAAAATGAAGTTCCTTTATTCAAATTCAAAAAGTAAAAGGTGGCAACCACCCTCTACTAGCTGAGAACACTTCAACAATGGTAATGAGCTGAAAAATCCTCTACCATGCGATTGAAAACTCTTATTTGATTGCAAGGAAAGTGTGAGAAGTGCTGGAAATGTTGAGGGCAGCAGACCTAAAATTTGGAACCATACTCAAAATGGCCCTTGGCTCATGTCTATTGCAACCAATACTCATCTGAGCTATGCCAAATTGGTGTTCCTCAACTAACAAGTCCCATTTAACAATATTTGTATGGATTCATTTCTTAGCAACTAATATTTGTCTCTTTATCATGCTACAGATAAATTCTTTGTCATTTCAAGGAAACGATCGAGGATTAAACCAACGCAGGAAAGATAGAAGCTAAGAATGTGTTGGGTGAATATTTTGTCGTTAACTTGCTAATGGCAAAATGGGTATATCAGCCACAGCTATGATGAGACAAAGTCTCTCCTCTCAGCAAGGGGAGGTTCCCTCTATTTAGTTGACTTTTGCCAACAAAACAACTTATGAAATTTTATGTACACTAAAAACTATGTTTGTGGTGGTTCCATCTCATCTCATTCTCTTTTTTCAGAATAGATGTTTATACTTCAAACTCTTGATAAAAGACTTATAAATTATCACAAAATCACAGAAACACAAAGTTTTCTATTACCTCACTTACTAACTATAAATAGAACTGTTTGAAGTAAAATGTAGCCCAAAGTCTTCACTCCTCTTCAAGATGATAAAAGTAAATTGAATATAACAACTTGCAGCACAAAGTCTACAAACTATTGTATTCTCACAAACATGAACATAATCCTCACAAATGACTTGATAATGCAAAGTCTATCAGAATCAAATTAAGAGCGCTCTTCAATCACTTGAAACAAACTCCACACTTCAATTATTACCAAAGAAGATTATGATAGCACGACATAAGAACAATACTATCACAACACAAATAACGCCAAGACAAAGATTGGAATTATACTTGCTTGCTTGTATTGATAAATATTTGATAATTAATTTTCACAAAAAGCACAAAGTCTTGATTTGCTTTTCAATTCGCTAGAGTATTCTTGCAATAGACAAAAGATAATATTTACAAAAGAGGCCCCCTTTATTTATAGGGAAAGGCCTTGAGAAAATTTAGGAAATCTACAACTACTTTGACTTATTCAACAAGAGAGTCCTATTTGACTTAGGACTTCTCTTGTTTCACATGTAATTACATTTTGGAAAATTACACGTGTAGATGTCCAAAACAAAATTCAATTTACATATTGTCCAAGAAAAATAAGTTAAGGCACTAGCTTCCTCCATCTTTTTTCTTCAAGAAGTTCTGGTACACAGTTTGAACGACCGACATCTCGCATGCATCTGGCTTTGCTGTATTTGCTGAAATGGTGCAGGCTCGGAGAATTGAATCTTTCACCGCCTTTATCGCCTTTTCATGCTTGTCCAGATTATTTTTTAGGTTCTCTAGAGTTGAATGTTGGTCATACAGACTATCCATTGAAAGCAATGAGGGCGCCTCCTCTTCAAATTTCTTTTGTACCATTTCTTCAAAAGAACTTATCATTTCCTGTGCTGCGAGAAAACTATGATCTTCCTTTGTCAAGGTGCAAGGAAGTTCTTCTAGCCGATGTAAGAGTGTGACATCACTATCTTCGCTGGCTTCTCGAGCTTGACATAGATCTTCAAGTAGACTCTTTATCGTGAAAATACGATGAGCTAGAGTCTCCTTGGTCTTAAGATATGATTCTTTGTTGGTGATGACCCAATGGTGATCAGATTCTTTATCTTGATCTTGCAGCTCTTGTGAAAGTAGATCTACCAGATTGTCTAACTCAGCTTTAGCTTTGTCCATTTTCTCTTTCCTTTCCACGGCAGTTTTTAGTAGAACTCGTCCTTGAGCCAACAACCGCTCCACTACATCCCCCACTATCTTGCCTCTGGCTTGGGCTTTTTCAACCTTTTGTATCAGGGGATCTTCCACTGTCACTGCCATTGGTTCTACCATTTTTGATAACTTCACTATTTTCTGAAGGACAATAGCCAATTGTTTTGCTTTTGCTTTGTACTACTCCTTTTTGGCTTCATCATACTTTTCAAGTAGGGTACTAGCAGTAGTCTGGAAATCTGCCTTGACACCTTCATGAGTCACTTTACCCAGTTCAACCCTTGAGATGACATAATTACTCATGTCAAAAGTGTCAACCATGGCATCTTCAGGAGGTTTGGCAATTTTAGCATATCTAATTCCCTTTTCAGTGACCAGCCTAGAAACAGTCTTAGGCTTCTTCTTCTGGTTCTTTGCTTTCATGGGCAACAACTTTTCAATGTCAATCTCATCAGGTGAGATGGCTTGCTTCTTCCTCTTTGGAGTATAAGCAGATAGCCATGGAGGAAGTACAGAAGCGCCAATAGCTGGAGGAGGATCCACTACTTGCTTGGTTGTCTCTATATTCATGCCAGTGATGGTGACAATTGGACTAGTGTTGGTAAACACAATACCTGTATCAACAACCTTTTGTGAAGCATCTAGAAGGTTCTCTAAAATAGTTTGTTCCCCAATATCAAAAGATGGAGAAGATAAGCTTGGAATGGAACCAGAAGAATCAAAAATAGTTCCAAAGCTAGCCTTCATGGATTGAGGAGTATAGTCAGAAGAAATAACAAAAATTGGTGAAAGAGGAACACTAGAAATCACTGGCAAACTATCAAAAACTAGAACATAAGGAGGAGGTGTAAGAACTTGTGTCTCAGAGGGAAGATCTTTCACAGGAGTCTGAGGAGAGCCACCAAGCTGTTCTACCTCTATATCTTCATCTACACCTTGTTCAGCTTCATCAGATACCTTTGTTTTAGACTTTTGAACATTTTGTTCTTCAGTCTCAATATCTTCAATTTCCATCTGATCATCATCAACATCTGACTTAGTGGCATCAGAAGCCTCTGTAGTTTCCTTCTTCTTCCCTCCTTTAGATACAAATTTGATCTTTGGTTTGTGTATCTTGGAGGAAGAAGGGGTGTCACTCCTATTTTTAGTTCAATTTTCTACCTTCTTGCTTGTTTGCTCCTGTGTTTCAGCTTCAGATCCTGTAAGAAACTCTTTCAACTTAATCCCTTTACCTTCCAACCACAAGTTGGTGTTTTCCAGTATTGGTTGGAATCTTTTCCTGATGGATGTCTCTTCCTTAACTGACCATTTTACCTCTAGGAGAGGTGAAGTCTCAACATTTCCTACATTGTACTTGGGATCTAGAACATCGCCGTCATCCTCCATTCCATCTGGAATATCAGTGAGGCCTAGTTCTTCAATTTGACTCAGGTGGAGTCTACAAAAGTCTAACTTTCTAACCTCGTTCTGTGTCCTGAGATCCGCCCATATATCTTTGACCATTGGCACATGAAAAGTTGACTTTCTCTTGATTTTATCTTGAACCCTTCTGAAGTCAAAATGGTTTCTTTTCTTGTAGGTCTTCATAGTGACCAATTGCAACTCAAAATCAATTATTTTTGCTTTATTGGTGGATTGAACTGAGTACCTCCCAATTTCAACGAGAAACTTTATCCCTAACTTCTTCAGTTCCATCTGCTTGTTATGCACCACAATCAGCTGTTTGCAAAGCTCCATAAGAACAATGCGATCACTGGGATATCATGGTAGCATGTAAGGGTAACCAGGATAGTATCCTACCCGAAGATATGTGAATGTGGGAAATTATAAAAATAAGCAGCCAAAAGAATTTAGAACCTGCCAAGCTTCATCTGAGACTCTATTATGAACTAATTCATTATCCCATAGAATCATGAATACTGAAAAGAAGGCATCATTGACTCTTCTGAAATGATGAATTGACCCCTTTAGAGTGATTTGGGGGTAGTATTCATATACTGGGATCAATCTCCTGTCTCCCACTTGGGTCAAACCTGGAAAGTTTCTCATGCTTGTAGCAGTATAAACAAGATAAGAGGTCATGTAAAATTTGAAGGTAGTATTGACCCTTATCAGTTGCTCGTGCAAAGCGTTACTTATCTGTTCACCCCAGAATATCTTCTGGTTACCTCGTAGAATCACCTTGATATAAGTATACATCCAGTCCTAGAATTTGGAAGCAGAAGGGAGTCCTCTAACACAACTCAAGAGAGTAATCAAATCACACACTTCCTCCACAAAATCACTCCTGTGAAGGTCCTTTGGCCATCTGGTCAAATTTCCCCTAGGAATCTTTAACCATTTGTTGTTTATATACCTTCTAGCAGATTCCATGTCATTATCATAGTCTTGTGGACCCTGAGCAAAATCAATCTGTCTGATGTTTTCAATAGGCAGACACATGAAGATTTTGTCCATGAATTCTGCATAACCTGATGATTACATTTCCCTGTGATTCTGTCACAGCTCTAGTGTCCCTATTGTAATGGTTGGCCACTTGTAGAACAAATTCAGGATTGTGTGCACTAACTGGAAATGACACAACCAAATGAATACTGCTGTCAATGATTTTCTGCATAGGCTTGGAGGGATTTACTTGTTTAGTTCTATCTATGAACTCGGCCAAGTCCACATGCCCAATTTCCGTGTCTTTGATTTCATCAATGTTTGACTGTACTGCCGTTACCGAAAAGACACCCTGATACTTGTACTTCATGGCTCTGGCCTTCGATGGAGATGATTTTGACATGAGCTCTGGAGAAAATTGTAAATTTGAACTCCACCACGAATGCTGATTGAGAACTGCAAAAACCATGATCTCGCAGTTAGGGAAAAATTGGATAAACTGGGTCAACTGCGATTTGACGATCATGGAAAGGAAAGCACATGTTTGAAGGGCTTGAGTGTGCAAATCAAGGCGAAGGTGAAAGCGGGCTTTTAGTTTTGAAAGGTGAATTTTCCCTATGTTGGGAAAAATTCAGGAAAATATGCTTGAGCAGGTGTTTCAGCCACCATTGCAGGTTGAAAGAGTCTCCAAGTGTAAAGGTGGTGGAAAACACCGCCATTGCATGTATTTTCAAAATTTTGTTTTTAACATGCACGAGTGGTCAATATGACCGCTATTGCATGTAAGGAGTTTCCTGTCACCAACAAATGCTCGGGCGGGTGTTTCGGCCGCTCTGGCAGGGAAGTGACTAAACACGTGAGTTTTGGTGTAGGGGCAGCGGAAATTACCGCTGTTACATGTGGAACCAAATTTGATGTTGAAGGTACTTGGGCGGCGACTCCAACCGACAATGCATATGGTATGAACACTTGGGTCTTTGCATTGTTCGATCGGCGATAATAGCTGACACTGCATATGGTATTAACAAGTCTTCTGTGTAAGGGCGACGATAATCGCCACCCAAACACTGATATTACATCAGATGCTTCGTTGGCATTTTTTACCGACTAGTATTTGATCTGTGAATGCTAGGAAACATTTGAAAGATGGTTTTTTTTGGGGGGGGTCACACATCAACCTAAAACCTAGGGTTTGAACAAACAATTGACAACACATATCAATCCTAAAAACCTAGGGCATGAACAAACCCTGGAAGATCAAGGATTCGACAAACAAAGACCAAATCAAAAATTGACAATTTAAAATAGAAACGTAGCATTATAAATGATAAATTTGAAACAACAAAACTACTAGCAACCATTTAGCAAAACCCTAGAAAGATATTTAAAAAACTTACCTATCCAAGGTTCGATAGTGGTAGATTAGGTTGAACTCCTTCAATGGCGCGATCGGGTGATGAGAGGGAGTTCAGAGATAAAGCTCGGAGGAATGAAATGACTAAAATCAAACAAAAAGACATATTTAAAGCTCTAAAACTAGCTTTAATGAGTAGCACTGAAGATCTTGTTCAGGCGGGCATTTTGGTCATTCCAACAGGTAAGTAGATAACAAAAAATTGTATGCAACGGCGGGCTTTTCGACCGCTCCGACAGGTAAGATCTACCGAACAAGACATGTAGAGATGGGTTATTTAGCCACCTTTACACAAAACAAAAAACTCAATCATATGTAATAGTGGTAAAATGCGTCGCTCTTACATATGTTAAAATAAAAACTTCCAAACATGTAATAGCGGCGAAAATAACCGCTATTACATGTTAAAACTCAAAAAATTTCCAACACCTGAAATTGACTAAAAATTGACAATCTAACCAATTTACAACTTGAACGTTCTTCGCTAATATCGAGAAACTAATTCAAAGGAACGTCATAAACCCATCTAGAATGTCAAACGACTTCACACGAGATCAAGGGAATCTTGTCTCAATTTGCGAGCTTAGAGTGTAGATTCACGAAACAGACAAGTTTCGTGGGGGTTGTCTACAAAAATGAGTGTAGCTGATTTTGAGAACAACAGAATGGAAAGAAAGCAGTGGTTATGAGGGAACTTTGTGATAAGAGGAAATTGGACATGATTGTTGAAGACATGCCAATTGAAGAGAAACCTCAAGTATCAACAAGAGATATGGTATTGGCAACACAAAGGGAACGAATGAAAAGACTTTGTGTTATGAGAGATTTGAATACCGTAGTTGGAGACACATCCTCTACCACAAGTCAAGATGGAGAGACACCATCTACAACATCTCAAGTTAAGAGTACATCATCACTCACATGTGAGGAAGGAGGTACACCATCATTCCCACCTCAACCTCAAGGTATGTCATCTATTCCATCTCTAATTGAAGGTATGCCATCTAGCCCATCTCATTTAAATATTGATGAAATTCCTAATGTTGAGATAAATTTACCTTTCACAAGACCACCTAGAATTTTGAATAGAAAGCCAAAGTATTTGATTGATATTGATAAGAATATTTTGTAGCTAATAGAAGTTAAGATTCCAAAACACACTTGTAGAAGATATGCTCATAAGATTTGGAGAGTGTTCTTTGAAAAGTTAAATGAGACCACAAGATGTCAACTATTTGTTGAAATGATGCGAAGTATAAAGTATAGGTCCATCATGAAGATTATTGGGTTGAGAACATTAGAGGCTTCAAGTGAAAAATCTATTGTCAAGAATCTAATAAGTGCATATGAGAGTGTGGGTAACACCTCACACACAAAAGATAGTAATGTCACACAACGTGTCATTACATTGACAATAGTAAGTAATCAAATGAGGAAAGCTCAGCTCATTAGAAAGACAAGTCAAGCATTGAGAATTATTAGAAAAGCTTTATCAAGAGTTGTTGGAAGGTACTAAAGAATCAAGGACACCGATGCCAATGAATTATGGGTGTTCTCAGGGAGACTACCATGAAAAGATAAACCAATTGTTGAAGCATTGAAATCAATAATTGAAGACTTTTGGAAGAATTACAAAAGAGTATCTCCGAATCAAAGGGATGTGGTAAGAAGGAGAATCGGTAGTTGAAACCGTGAGCCACATCCAAAGCATTTTTTGGATATGACTCAAATATAGTTTTCCGGTAAATTTCTAGAGATGTATCCTCAAATTAAAATTTGTCAAAGCTATTTTGAAATGCTAAAACCTTTCTATGTCAAAATAAATCACACACACTCTTGTTGTTGTAGATTGTGTTGGAAAGAGACACTATATGGATTATGATTGTCGTCATTGATGGCAACAAAGTTCATCCCACACATCCACAGGACATGGTGTGTCTTTACCGGAAGTCAGAGTGAAGATTGTTGTGGTCCAGTAAATAAGAACAGAGCATGTGGTGAGGTCCGACAAACAGGTCTGGATCTCTCAGAGGAAGTATCTTGGTGAAGTGCAGATTTGGGGAAGTTAAGAGGACTACCTTGAGTGATAGATTCCAAAGATTTAGCCTCCGGTGATAGATGAGGTAAAAGATATGAATACTTGAGTACCGGGTTCCTGAGTGACAGTGTGAACAGAGGAAGAACTGACTGACAGAACATCAGACTATTTTATGGATGTGTTACTGATGATGGAAAAGGTTCTTAAGGCATAAGTTATGTTTGGCCGACACGATTGATGACTTCTACAAGTATATGCTTGATCCGCATTATTTGGTGTGCAAGGATTCAGCCGATAGATCAGAGTTTGTGAAAAGATTAACTATTCCGAGTGCCGACTTGAAAGGTGATGAAATCACATGTGCGGATATATAAGCATGATGGATTTAGTTGTGAAGTGAGTTGTGTGTGTCAATAATGAGTGAATAAAAGTAGAAGAGCAGAGCAGAAGCAGTAAGGAAGATCTGGTATGTGAAAGGAAAGAAGCATTAAAGAAGAGGAAAGATGAAGTGCAACAGATCAGTGTATTAAGCCTAACCGGAACTGAACTCTAGCATTTGTAGATGCTCCCAATCAGTTCAAGTATTGTATAACACTCTTTTTGTAGACAGTGAGTCTCTTGTAGGCAGTGTGCCTCTTGTGAGCAGTGTGCTCGGGCAATGAGCCCTAATTGGCAAGTGCCATTTTGTTTTTCCTTATTCTTCTAACAGAGAATAATCTTTGGGTTAGTTACCCTATGGTTTTCTCCCTTAACAGGGTTTCCATGTCAAAAATATTGTGTCATGTATATCTCTATTTCATGGTTATGTTTGCTTGTTTGAATTAATGCTGCATTGATTAATAAGAAAGTTCAGAAAGAAGAAATAATTAGGATAACTGATTCATCCCCCCTCTCAGTTATCAACAATTGGTATCAGAGCTAAGTTCCTCCTAACAGAGTCTAGCAGCTCGAGGAAGATCTAGGAATCCAAATGGATGCATATGGTTTAAGGGAGCAACTCAAGACTACCCTTGAGGATCTTGAACAGTCAAACTCTGAAGTTAATGAATTAAAGGAAAGACTCAAACATGCTGATGATTTCATGAGAGAACTAAAAGACAAATTAAGTCTCTCTATGAAAAAGAGAAAGGAGTTGCTTCAGCAATTGGTAAGACAAGGTGAAGCAAATGATGCAAATGAAGAGCTGACTAAGAAAACCAAGTTATGTGAAAAGTTATCAAAAGAAATCATTACGGTAAGACATGAAATGGAATCAGGAGTTATGAAGTTCACCCAAGAAGTTGAAGAGAAAAGAAAAACTTAAGATAATCTAAGACAATCTCTCAAGGAGAAATCAGAAGACTGCCACCAGATGGATAGAATTATCAGACATC
Organism: Cunninghamia lanceolata; assembly: GCA_027924645.1. Lineage (NCBI taxonomy): Eukaryota > Viridiplantae > Streptophyta > Pinopsida > Cupressales > Cupressaceae > Cunninghamia > Cunninghamia lanceolata. The sequence continues at coordinate 213,716 of BSBN01000267.1, read as the reverse complement.
TTGAATCTGATCTTGAAGATGCTAAAGATAATGAAGAAAAACTTGAGGATCAAATTGTCTCTCTCAAAAGGGATCTTCAAACAACAAATGAATATAAAGAGAAATTCAAGATAAGTTTTGCTCAACTTGAAGTTCTTCTTGGAAGTCAAAAGAGGGCAGATGACAAGTGTGGTTTGGGATATGAGAAAGGAGAAAGCTCTGGATCTAGTCAAAAGAATTTTGGATCAGAAAATCCAAGGAACAGGCCTACAAGACCTCTGGTAAGATAGCCTAATGCTCAAAGATATCCATCCTTCAATGGATACTGCCACAACTGCAACAAATTTGGTCATAAAGCTAATCAGTGCAGAAAGAGAATGAATCAAAATAATTCATCCTTCTCCGGACAGTGTTTTAACTGCAAAAGGTATGGTCACAAATCTCATGAATGCAGAAATATGCAAATGAATAAATCATTCAATGGTAGTGCTTTGCATGCAATAGATTAGGTCATATGGCTAATCAATGCAGATCAAAAGGATATCAGTCAAATATGCAAAGAAATGTTGTTTTCCAAATCTGCAATAGATCCGGTCACAGTGCAAAATTCTCTAGAAGCAAGAATCAGGACAAAAGAGGTCTGGTATATCATAATCAGAATCAAGATAAGGGTAAACAAAAAGTGAATGCGGATGAAGTTAAAAGTAAGATGAGCAAGATTTGGGTGAAGAAAAGTATAGAGAATATAGAGGTTGGATCCACACCAGACTCTGGTGCTGATATTCCTTTCAAAAATTAAAAAGTGAGCTCTAGTTCAGGGGGAGACACAAAGAAAACCTTGTTCCTCTAGCCAGTCAATTGGTGCCAGAACAGGCACAAGAAAAGTTGCAGACTGAAGGGTTCATAAGGGTAGCATCCAAACAAACTGTGGTTAATATTTGGAAGATCCGCAAAATGTTTAAAGATCAGGGTTGATCCGGTTCTTCAAGTCATCCGAACAAGGCAAACCGGAATAATGTAGGTCGAGCATTTATTGCAACCTGATATTAGGGTTTGCGGAGCAATATAAGGGTTTTCTCATTAACCACTTATTCATTCTGCATTCAAGAAGAAACGAAAAGTGGAGCTCTGCAACAAAATTCCTCAAGTTCATTGAAGATCATTTGTAGAAGTCATTACATCCAGAAATCAATCCAACCAACTCCATGAAACCGAAAGGTGCAAAAGGTATTTTCCGTTTTCAATATCTCACTGCAAATCTTTTGATGATGGCTACTCCAAATATAGTAAAGATTTCTAATAGACCTTGCCCCACATTTAAGAAACATCCATACAAATCCTTGGAGGTAGATCCCCTAGGTGCATTTTCTAGTGTTCCGCATGGTGTTTTGTACACCGAAGATATTAGGGTTTATATACACACAAATGTTGAAGAGTTTGGGGAATTCAAACTAAGAGATATCTATCACAAATAACTGTTAGATGATTCATTTGAGCTAAAACCCCAATACAAGGGCCTCCGGAACAAGCACTTTGCACAATACATGCATTTCCCCTGTTTTACGGAGGATGAATGGGTCAGGTACATTTTGAGCAGAATACATGACAACTTCCTATGGTTAAATGGACTGTTCAAAATCACAAAAGATGCCATCAGGGCAGTTACCGGATGACACTCATCCAGTGGGATTCCTGTTCTCAAATCTATGAAGAATCAAACTGTGAGTGAGGCTACCGGATCCAAATTTGACAAAAGAGCAATGACAATAGATGACATCTCTGATCCGGATGTCAAGTTTGCCTCCATGATCATTGGATATAAAATATATCATTCTAGCAGGGAAGACTCTGTACCTGGAACTGCCATATACACCGCCTATGAAATGCTAAGAAAGGATGCAGACTATGATCTTTGTTAGCTTCTCTTGAACCAACTCTTGGCGAATCTACAGAAAATAACGAAAGATAAAAAGAATTCATTCAAGTATGGTGGATTAATAATGTGCTTATTTTTCTACTTTATGAATGAGCTTCCCGGGTCTAGTGGCTGGGTGTGGGAGAGTGATAGGCCAGTAGCTATCCAAATCAGAGATTATTTGCATGGACTTGGTGATAACAAAGTACAAAATACAGCTTTGTGGGGATACTTCAAGAACTTTCAGAACATGATGCAAGCAAGAGAAAGGATTCCCCAGTCTCTTGTTAAGAAATACAAAGACATAGTCTATTTTATGGTAGAGACTGATCAGTGCCTAATGGAGGCAGTAGAACCAAGGATAGTCTGGATCATGCCCATGGGGTATGAAGTTGATGAACAGATTATGGAGCTGCATGTTCAACACATGCTAAGTTAGCCAAAGGATCCAAAAGCAGAAAGGTTTGGAACCTTTGAGGAGCTGAGTGTAAAGATTCATGTGGAACTCAAAGAACCAAAGATCAAAAGGAAGGTGAGAAAAGAAGTAGAACATATTGCCCAAGGCCTTGGCATCTCAAAGGAGGCACTTGATGCCCACAGGGAAAAGAGACAAAAGGTTGAGGAAGAGAAGAAAGAGGCAGAAAAGGGAAGCAAGGAAAGTGCTCCGATAGAAGCCTCAACCCGGACCAGATCATCAAAGAGATCTGCACCTGTCACAGCCAAAAGCTCAAAAACATCAAAACTGGAAGTTCAGGCATCCAGCAAAGGAGAGAAAAGGTCAAAGACAAAAGCCACAAGGGCTTATGCAAGTCAAAGAGATGAAGAGGAAACCGAATTAGATGAGGGGGTAAAGGAAATAAAGAAGCAAAAGAAGAAAGGATCCGGTAAAACTTCCACAGGACAAGACAAGGAAGAAATGGCAGAGGAATTTGTTGAAAAGCTCACGTTGTCTTTAGAAAGAGTAATAAAATCAGTCACTGTGGATGGAAACCTTCAACCAATGGCTGAATTTTATGATGATTACAATGAGGCTGACCAAAAGATCCTGCAGGAAGCTACAGTCAAGTACCTGAACATTTATAATAAGGCTTTCATTGAAATTATATCTCTTATTCCTAAGAGCCTAGAAAAGGAGTTAGAAATGAGAAAGACAAATGCCATGGCAAAAGATCTTGAGATCTAGGAACAGATAGCTATTCAGCTATATCCTTCAATTGATCCCAAGATAATGAACATGGTATTCAAAGACTGCAAGGATGAATTCAGGAGCAAAGCAAGGATGAATCAACTTATGCTTGGTGAGACCGACAAGGTTGCCAAGGACACATAAGAGATTCTCCGGAAAGCCTTCAAAAGATTTAATCTTCCTATTATAGAGGACTTGGCTACTAATCCCTCGACCACAAGTGTTGCAGGAGAGTCTTCTGAGAAAATAATAGAAGAAGCTATGAATACCGGTGCAGGAACAGCCAAGGACTTAGAATCCTCTGTTTCTGAAAAGGAAGAGGTTGCCCAGGAACAGACTAACATCAGTCCTCCGATTTCCCTTGCTGACTCCGAATCCAAAGGAGAAGAAAGAGTAAAGGAGAAAGAAGCAGAGGTGAAGGGAAAAGAGGATGATAGTGCAAAGGTTGTGCAAAGAGAGGAAGCTCCAAAAGATAGTTCAGTGACTGCACTAGAAAAGAAAAATCTGTCTTTGGCAAGAGACACTGCAGAATCAGTCAAGAACTTTTTGACAAAAGTAGCTATGGAGATTGATGAACCAGACCTATTAAAAGGGCCTCTGGACTTTGATTCTCTATCTCCAGTGCAAACAATGAAGATAGCTTCATTTGCCAATGCAAAGGCCAAAGAAAAGCTACTGAAATCTCACATGGAAGACTGTGAGCTTATAGAGGTAGCATCCGAAGTTTTGGAAAAGATCATGCCATCTTTTCAAAAAGATCCCTCAGCATCCTCTTCTGGTAATCTCAAAACTCTAGTCAGCAGTGTTAATACACATTTTGATTCTCTAGAAAAATCAGCTGAAGAAAAGGTCCGGAAGGAGTTTTTGGATAAAAGATTCTCAGAGGTACAAGGTTTGATCATTAATGATAGGAGAAATATGAATATTGGAATAAAGAGCTTAGAGAATGCTCTTAATGATGGCAGTGAAGTATACAAATTTTGTATTTCCTAGTCCAAAGCAATAGTGGAAATTAAGAAGAAAATAAAAGAGCAAGAGGATAAACTACTAAGTTTGTCTCAAAATTTTGATCCTCTCTCTTCATCCATAGTAAATCAAGAGTGTCAGACTATTGCAATCACAAATGCAATAAAGAATTTTGAGAAGGAAAAGAAGAACATAATTAGCCGGATGGGTGAACTTAGAAGGATTATTATCCCTAAGTTAGAGGCCATGCATGAGGCCATAAACGATGCTCAGACTACCGCCCAAACCAATGATCCGACAGATCTTAAGAGGACAAAAGGTTTTGTGTTTTTGTTGAGTGGTCACATCTCAATTTTGGATAGAATGAAGCAAAGTTGGGCTGCAGAACTCATCCAACTGAAAACAACTTTTGCGGACATACTGTAGTATATGTAAGTATTCCATATGTATATACTTATGCGGCTAAGTATAGTAAAGTTTTTGAAAATTTTGGCATGCGGACCCTACCCTTTGCCATTGATGTCAAAGGGGGAGTGAGGAGCAGTGAAAAATAAGGAATCCAACTAAGGGGGAGCTCTGGAAAATGTATATAAAAATAGAGCATCAGCCAAGGGGGAGCATAGTGTAAACACTTAGTCATTTTTCACTAAGTGTTGCCATCAATGCCAAAGGGGGAGATTGTTGGCAAAAGACACTATATGGATTCATGATTGTTGTCATTGATGGCAACAAAGTTCATCCCACACATCCGCAGGACATGGTGTGTCTTTACCGGAAGTCAGAGTGAAGATTGTTGTGGTCTGGTAAACAAGAACAAAGCATGTGGCAAGGTCTGACAGATAGGTCCAGATCTCTCAGAGGAAGTATCTTGGTGAAGTACAGATTTGGGGAAGTCAAGAGGACTACCTTGAGTGATAGATTCCAAGGATTTAGCCTTCGGTGATAGATGAGGTAAAAGATATGAATATTTGAGTACCGGGTTCCTGAGTGACAGTGTGAATAGAGGAAGAACTGACTGACAGAACATCAGACTATTTTCTGGATGTGTTACTGATGATGGAAAAGGTTCTTAAGGCATAAGTTATGTTTGGCCGACATGATTGATGACTTCTACAAGTATATGCTTGATCTTCATTACTTGGTGTGCAAGATTTAGCCGACAGACCAGAGTTTGTGAAAAGATTGACTATTCTGGGTGCTGACTTGAAAGGTGATGAAATCACATGTGCGGATATATATGCATAATGGATTTAGTTGTGAATTGAGTTGTGTGTGTCAATAATGAATGAATAAAAGTAGAAGAGCAGAGCAGAAGCAATAAGGAAGATTCGGTATGTGAAAGGAAAGAAGCATTAAAGAAGAGGAAAGATGAAGTGCAGCAGATCCGTGTATTAAGCCTAACCAGAACTAAACTCCAACATTTGTAGATGCTCCCAATCAGTTCAAGTATTGTATAACACTCTTTTTGTAGACAGTGAGTCTCTTGTAGGCAGTGTGCCTCTTGTGAGCAGTGTGCTTGGGCAATGAGCCCTAATTGGCAAGTGCCATTTTGTTTTTCTTTATTCTTCTAACAGAGAATAATCTTTGGGTTAGTCACCCCATGGTTTTCTCCCTTAACAGGGTTTCCACGTCAAAAATATTGTGTCATGTGTATCTCTATTTCATGGTTATGTTTGCTTGTTTGAATTAATGCTACATTGATTAATAAGGAAGTTCAGAAAGAAGAAATAATTAGGATAACTGATTCACCCCCCCCTCTCAGTTATCAACAGATTTCATATTGAATTTTCTAACCATTTTGATGTTTATCGGTCTATATGTTTAGATTTGCATACTAACAATGTTTTGCAGGATTGTGGCATACCTACCCCACCAACATCTTCAAGAGACTTCATATCAACAATTTTATGTGAAAGAGAGGAAGGTCAAATATTCTACAAGAAATTATGCTTGGATGGCACATGTCACTATTGTGGTGGCTTGCAACATATGCCAATATGTGAACATATGGAAATAACACATGCGGTTGGAAATGAACTAGTAGAGTTCGGCAAGTATAAAATAGTGGCATACAATATAAAAGATGGTAAAGAAACAAAGAGGTGTGATTTGGTTATTCAAAAGATTCTAGTGTATCAATTTATGTCTACATTTCGTGACAGTATAGTGTACGAGTATGCAAGGCATACCCATAGAGCTCGATGGTTGGACTTGCAATTCAAGTTATGCAAGGACATATTTCCACTTGGTAGCATTGTTTCAGTCATCGACTTTGAAGAGAACTACAATCTATAGCCACAATGTGAGGTGCAATCACAATATTACAACTCCACACAAGTTTCTATATTTGTGCACATCATATTCATTCATGTGAATGATAGTACAGAGGATGATAGAAAGATCATAAGGGAGTATCATTTTTATATTAGTGATGATCAAACGTATTCTATGGAGTTTGCGTAAGGTTGCTTTCAGGTGTTCTACAATGATTTAGCTAGAAGGGGTATATCATTTAGTCAGCATATCATATGGTTGGATAACTGTGCATCACAATTCAAGAACTCGTAGATGTTCTATTGGTTGAACAAGATGCATAATATTGCAGGTGTTTAGCATATGTGGAACTTTTGTGAGGTCGGGCATGGAAAGGGAAAGCATGATGGTGCAGGAGTATGTATCAAAAGAGCCATAGCACAAGAAGAGTTAAAGTATAAAGACAATACAAAGTTGACAGATGCAAAATCAATCGTTGAGTGGTGTAATGTTGCGATGGGTCCAAGTAATGAAGATAAGTCTTCATTTCGTATATTTTTTTGGTTGATAGATGATACTAACATTGCACCATATGAGGATTTTTGTAAACTGACAGGATCAAGTGAGATACACTCTTTTATCTAAGCTCAAATGTGGGTTCATGGAGTATCCATATGTGGAAGATGGCATGATTTTATTCTTCATGTACAATTCAAGCCTGGAATGAGTGTGAGTCAAAGGAGTGGGTTGACGAATGGTGGTTAAGTTATCTTAGCCCACTTGACACATATCGACCCCCGACAACACTGGAACTAACATAGATGGAATCATTAGTTGACTTTGACCACATATCAGATCTAGTTCAACCAAGTAATATATCTACTTGCATAATTTTTGAAATTCCTAATGTTATCTTACTTTGTAGTATTTTTGTAATGTTGATTAATTAAATCTAAGTTGCTACACATATTATTGTAGGGCATGTTTATGCAATTATTGTAGATGAAGACAATGAAGAGGAAACAAATTATTACTTGTGTCATTGTGTTGAGGCCAAAAAGAAATTGGAGGCTCCAGTTACAGATGGAGAAAACATCGAATACCCTACAGGTTCGTTGGTTGTTAGTGGAACATGGCTTAGAAGGTACCCACATAAGAATGTTAATGTTTGGCTATTTTAAGACTTTGACATGCATCAAAAGATTCTTCATTACTCAAACCTTGTCATGCCATCCAATGTTCATTTGATACAATATTGAGGTAGACCTTTGAACAAGACCTTGTGGAAGGTGCGTGAGTTTGACCATGAGGCAATACTTGACACAATATAGAGTGAAGCAGACTGAGATGGTTCATTGGATTAATTTGTAAGTATGCACATTGATTTTTTAAAGTCATGTTACAATTGATATTAATGTATTGTAGTTGATAGTTAGACCTTTTGTTTCTATATTTCAAGTTTACATATGTTTATCTTTTTTTTGCAACTACATTTTTACACATATACAATGAATATTGGGCATATTATATGTATATTTATGGTTTCACCATTTGACCATCTGGAGACCTCAATTTGCAAACTTGACCTTTGAAGTCCTAGATCATACTTGGGAGACCCTTCCTCAACCATCATTTCACCTGAAACATAATTATGAAAAGGAATAAGGGGGGTGTTAACAGGCAATAGCCCTTAAGAGACAATTTTCTCTCAAGCTACAAGATCATGTAGGGCCCCTCTACAATAACCTCTCTCAGTTTTTTATATCTTTGAGGCATTTGCCCATGGAGTCCAGATTTCAGTTGATGGAAAAAGTGTCAAATGCATGCAGTGTAAAGTTACAAAGGGGTGTAACTTTTGTTTTACTCCTGGTGTGACCAAACCAACAGTTCCAATGTGTCCAGATGGGTGTGTTAAGGTTATGTATGGTCTTATTTTGCATGCAAACATGGTGAAACAGTCGGAGCTACATTGTACTAGCAATATCTCTTAAGAGACCAAAGTACAAAAAGGTAGAAATCTTTGACAAGATGTTACTCAAAAACCATGTCACTTAGAAACATTCCATCTGAGGATACATGATCATGTAGGGCCCCTCTATAATAACCTCTCTCAATTTTGATATCTCTGAGGCATTTGCCCGTGGTGTCTAGTTTTCAGTTCATGGAAAAAGTGTCAAATGCATGTAGTGTAAAGTTGCAAAGGGGTGTAACTTTTATTTTTCTCCTGGTGTGACCAAATCGACAATTCCAACACATTCGGATGGGTATGTTTAGGCTAGGCATGGTCTTGTTTCACACCCAACATGGCGAAATAGTTTGAGCTATGTTGTACCGACGATATCCCTTAAGAGACCAAAGTGCAAAAAGGTAGCAATATTTGATGAGCTATTACATAGAAACTGGGTCACTTAGAAACATTCCATCTGAGGATACAAGATTACATAGGGCCCCTCTACAATAACCTCTCTCAGATTTTGATATATCTGAGGCATTTGCCTGTGGTGTCCAGTTTTTAGTTGATGGAAAAAGTGTCAGATGCATGTAGTGTAAAGTTGCAAAGGGGTGTAACTTTCGTTCTGCTCCTGGTGCAACCAAACTGACAGTTCCAACACATCCGGATGGGTACATTTAGGCTATGCATAGTCCTGTTTCACATCCAAACATGGCGAGACATTCTGAGCTACGTTGTACCGACAATATCCCTTAAGAGACCAAAGTGCAAAAAGGCGGCAATCTTTGACAAGCTGTTACTCAGAAATCATGTCACTTAGAAACATTGTGTCTAAGGCTACAAGATCATGTAGGGTCCCTCTATAGTAGCCTCTCTCATTTTTTGATATCTCTAAGGCATTTGCCCGTGGTGTCTAGTTTTCAATTGATGGTAAAAGTGTTAGATACATGCAGTGTAAAGTTGCAAAAGGATGTAACTTCCATTTTGCTCCTAGTGTGACCAAATTGACAATTCCAACATGTCTAGATGGGTATGTTTAGGCTAGGCATGGTCATGTTTCACACCCAAACATGGAGAAAGAGTCTGAGCTACGTTGTACCCACGATATCCCTTAAGAGACCAAAGTGCAAAAAGGCAGCAATCTTTGATGACCTATTACTCAAAAACCATGTCACTTAGAAACATTCCATCTAAGGATACGGGATCATGTAGGTCTCCTCTACAATAACCTCTCTTAGTTTTTCTGAGGCGTTTGCCCATGGTGTCTAGTTTTTAGTTGATGGAAAAAGTGTCAGATGCATGCAGTGTAAAGTTGCAAAGGGGTGTAACTTTCATTCTGCTTGTGGTACGACCAAACCAATAGTTTCAACTCATCCGTATGGGTATGTTTAGACTAGGCATGGTCTGGTTTCGTACCCAAACATGTCAAAATAGTCTGAGCTACATTGTACCGACGATATCCCTTTAGAGTCCAAAGTGTAAAAAGGTAGCAATATTTGAAGAGTTGTTACTCAAAAACTGTGTCACTTAGAAACATTCCATCTAAGGCTGTGGAATCACGTAGGGCCCCTCTACAATAACCTCTCTTAGTTTTTTATATCTCTGAAGTGTTTGCCCATGGTGAAAGATTTTTTGATGCTCTAAAAATTGTCAAAAGCATGTAGTGTAATGTTGCAAGGTAGGCTACTTTTTGCTTTGTTCTTCATGGGGCCAAACCGTTAGCGCCAACACGTCCAGTTGGGCACATATATACTAGGAATGGCGACTACCCTTCATTTATTTGCAATATTGCCTAAGGTTGTATACTTAATTTTATTCTTCAAAGATGTTATGGATGTCTTTCTCAATGATAAATTGCTCTCCCTCTTATGTTAGTGCATATCAACCTAATACATGAAGTATGAGGTGTACACGTGAATACACGTAATATGTGAAGTATACATAGGAAGCACAAAGCATACATGTGAATACACGTAATACGTGAAGTCTATACAGGAAGCACGAAGCATACACGTAAAAACATGAAGTATACATAGGAACCATGAATCATACATGTGAACACGTGAAGTATACACATGAAGCATGAAGCATACACGCGAATGGTAGCATGAGGCATACACATGGAATGGTAGCATGAAACATACAAGTGGAATAGTAGATGTCTTCCTTTGTGGAGAGGTATGAGGTCACTTCAAAGTGCATCGTATACTTGTTACTAATTTTTCACCTACAGCTCAAATTGGCAGAGCTGGTGCATTAAGTTCATTTTAGGATGAAAGTTTTTTAACATTATCTGCTATGATGTTTTGCAAAGTTTGAAGTGCTTGAGACATTTAGTTATGTTGTAGTTCAGTTGTTCAACATAAGAGAAAGAATTTTCATATTATCATTCATTTGCATTGAAGAAGTTTGCATGAGAGATAAGATGTCTCATTTCATTACAATGATTATTCATTTTACAAATGAGATACACAAAAGAAATAAACATTGCATTGAATGGAAACATAACAGATCAAATGTCCCACACAAGCCATGGGAATAGATGAACTAGTACAAATATATTAGATACACTATGCATCTGGAAATAAGAGGGGGAAGGATCATAGCCATCATTACCTGTCCAGTGTCTCTGGTTTTCAAGGTTGCCTTCTATCCTTGCTCCTGATATTCATAAGAACCTGCAAGATTGGAAGAGATTTGTAAGATCTCCAAATATGAGTTACCTATGTGCCTATCAACAAAGGCATAATACATTGCCTATAGTGTACTAAATCAAATACAGTTCATTCACATGCAAGAGAAACTGAAAGAGAAACAATCATTGAGCTTCACTAATTTTATCTAACATGTTTGTTTCCTATGTAGGTATAGGTGAAGTCATGTTGTTATTTTGAAGATCATTTCAGCATGTGGTGTCAAGTGGGCTCCCACAAGGGTTGAGCCCAACATGCTACCCTTGAACCTTGAGGGGAATGGAATAGGAGTTCATGTTCTTATTGTTTAGATAGAATACATTCAACTAAAGGAATGCTACCTTAGGTCAGTGCATGAGTTCCAAGCTCAATACTCATCTATGATTATTAGTTCAAAGTGATTTGAAGTGAGAGCCACCAATGAGCATTGAGATCTTTCAAAATAGCTGAGTAAAGAAAAAGGCTATAGAACAGATATATGAATGATCAAACAAATGGGGAACAAGTGAAAAGCCATGCAATATTCATGATCAGTTATAGGACAATCAACTGATGCCATAAAGATATAGTTGATGTCTTACACAGGAATATCCATGCCACACATTGAAGGAAAGGAGCCTCATCTTTCAATATGATATGAGTAAGAATGCATTTGATATAACACAGTGAGCTCAACTAAAAATAATTAGTGCCATGTCATGATACAATGATGACCGCTGAAGCCATAGAAAACCCATAGACAAATTACAGTCATAAAGAGGACAACATTATATTCTTTTGTTGATCAAGAAAATAGAATATCCAGTGCCAGTATTGAAGTCATAAAGGACCAAAAGTAAAGTTGTCAAGAGCTACATGAGACCATGGTGAACAATGCTTGTTTGAAGAGAAAGCACATAAAATGTCCATGATATACATAAACTAAAAGAACCATAACCATTGAATATGTTATGATGGAAATGCATTTGACACATCACTTAGAAGATACAGTAACCACATCATAAGTGTAGGCCATGTTACAAATTCAATACAGAATAGATTTATAAACCATCACAGTTATCAAATGAAAGCATGCTAAGTACCTCTATGCACGTATCAGTTTGAAGATGACAAGAAAGGAGTGTAATTTCAGTGTTCATGTATATCTACAAGAGGTATAAAGAAAATAACGTGTTCCAGATCTTTTTATTAAGTGTAGGTTTTACAGTATGAAGAAGCATTCATGGAGAATAAGAGGATATGGTATTTAGAGAAGTAAAGCATTTTATTTAAAAGACTTCCTGTCCCTGACAAAATAGTACAGCTATAAAGGACTGTCACCCTTGTGAAGTTTTCATCTCCATTGTATGAAGGGTTGGAGCCATAAGTTTTTAAGAATCAGATTTGCCAATCCACGGCTAGCGCATGTAGAAGGTTTATGTTTTGCATTTCAGAAATAGAGAAACAATATAATGTCATTATCAACTATACTGGAAAATGAATGAAAACCATTATTTTTTGCCATAGAATTCGTGGCCAGAGGGAGAACATTTCAAACCCATTAAGGTTTCAAGTAAAATGATAGAAATAGAAGGAGAGTATAAAGTTTTGAACTCATTTCATCTAAAAAATGCTCAGAAATGTGTAATCTCAAGCCATGGCCTTCTACAGTAGTAAGACTGTGTTTTTACTAGACCCAACATAGTAAATAGTTGCGGCCTGTTAAAATATAATGGTTTTTATGCTTCGAAACAAGGGGAATATCAGTAGAGAAATAGAAGGTTTGAGTCAAACAACCACAGAATACATCAGAAGGAACCATTTTGTGCAAATACAAGTTGCGGCCTCTAATGCCAGATTAAACCTCATATCCAGTATAAGTCAAGATAATGTGATATAGAGCTCGGAGGATGGAAAAGCTTACCCATTGGTGGCCCAAATGAAGATCCACATTTGAAACTCACAATGAAAACTAGAAGTCTCATGGTGGCCAAGAGTGTATAGACACAGGAAAATAGAGAGAGTAAAGAAAATGCATCAGATAAATGTAACTCAACTGCAACTTTGGAAGGTGAATATGCTTCAAAAATTGAATGAAAACATTTAGAATAACAATAAAGGTCTATTTACCTTATTTCCCTTGTATAAAATCTATGAAAAATCCTCCAAAATGATGCAAAGGGTCAAGTTTTCCAGTCCAAACCCTACCCCATGGTAGCTGGAGTAGAGAGCTTGTCTCAAAAATGCAAGGTGAAAATAAGCTGAGAGTTTAGGGCTTGATGGGTTTTGTGTTTAGGGTTTCTTCTTAACCCTAATCCAATGGTGGCTCTTTTATCACATTAAATTGAAAAATATTGTCTCACTTAATACCATCAAGGGCATCAACGTTCCTTTAAGACATGTCAAGAGCCTAGGCTATATGCCTTGAAAACCCAATGGCCCCTTTGCCTTTTGGAGGTGAGATCATAACATATGTCACATGCCTTAGGCCCTTTTTGCCTAGTGTACCTTGAAGTTCATGCAAACCATTTGAAGGATGAATCATGCCTCATATGCCCTTAGGGATTGTTTTGCAGAGACAGATGGAGATAAGCCCTCATAGGCTTTCATTTTTTGCACAAGCCATATATATGCTTTGGTGTTTCTTTTATGATTTTTATAGAAAATCATATGCTTGTATATGCCTATACTTGGCAAAATTATCAAAAGCCTTGTATTTGTCATTTTTTGAAAAAATCAAATCTAGGCAGATTAGAAAAGGACAAAACTGCAATTCATTGTAAAATGATGTTTTAAAGCAATATCTTATAAATTGCTTCAAAATATTCATTATAAGCAAACAATATCTTGTTTTTTGAGTTTTCTTTCCTTTGGGTAGATATGGACAAAAAATAGAGTCTTTTTGAGTAGACAAAGCATATTTTCCAGTGGGACCACCTTGGAGGGATTTCCAGCAGTTTGTTTCTTTAGTTTCGAGATAGCTTGGTGGCATTTTTGAAGGCATTTCTATGGAGCTCAAAAATTAATCAAGATACTATTTTAGGAGCTTTTTTCCATCTTTTCTAAAGAGATCATTTTGTAGGCATGTATTAGAGAGAGTTAGCTCTTTCTAAGGAGAGTTCAGATCATTGTTTCTTCTCTCTTGAGAACAGGTAGAGAGTTTGTAGACAAATTTTTGACTCAGTTTATATTTTTCCTTGTACTCCTTCCAATTCAATATAGAAGATCTTTCGTATTTCATCTTTTGCTTCATATTTGCAGCTTTTGGTCTGATGTTTCATTGTGATAGTACTATGTCATTTGTTATGTCTCATTATTGTGAAACTATATGCAGATAATTCATATGATCCTGGTTATATTTTGTGTTTAGTTTGAACCTTCTTATAAATTATTTTTGGATCGAATGTTCTAGGTGAGGTTGTGAAAGATTATGTTTGAAGGGTTGTTTGTGGGTGAAAGCATTCAGGTAGATTTAAGTTTGAAGGTATCATTTGTTAGAGTTAAATTCCATTTCCATTCATTCTCTCACATTTTCCCTCTACAAATCATTTAGATTAGGAAAAAATTATTAGGAGAACCAGCACACTCGAGTGGTTCACTCCAAGTTTTAGGCAACCCACAAGCCTAGGAGTGTTCCCATCTGTCAATAGATAGCTAAGTCCATAACTTAGCATAGGGTGCATATCTGATTGATAACAGTTTTTGGCACACCTGGTGGGATAGATTAGACTAACTCAGTCTAATAGTATGTTCATATATCACTGATATTTGGTGTGTGTGTCAGTGATCTTAGCCTTTGGAGGCAAAAAATCAAACACATCTAGCGACTCCAACTCAAGATCTACAATTCTCAGTATGATCAAGTGCTGGTATGTTATAAAAGAAATCATCTATTCATTCCATTTTCTAGCTTTCATATGAGTAGAAATATCAAATTTTCATAGCCAACATGTATAGCCACCCCCATACTATGAAAATGCCACTTATTTGTCTCCATGTCAGCCATATCAGACCAATTATGCTATTGTTTCTAATCCCATGGGTTTCCAAAATAAGCATGCACAATATAATTGCCACCCACCCACCCCTGATCAACCTCTTTACTAGCTATACACAAGCAACCATAATGTTGGTTTTAGTCCAAATACTCAGGATGCTTACCGCATACCCATTCCTGCTCAACCTCCTAATCAGCCAAAATAGTCTGAAACGATGGAGCTTAAAGACATGATTAAAGATACTTTGATAGACTTCAACATGCAGATCGATGAGATTAAGAGGTAACCTGAGTATAATCAACACCAGGAGGAGCTGGCTTATCAAGCCTATCTTTATGAGCAGGTGTTGGAGGCACCAAGAACACAGTTTGAGCAGGAGATTGCAAGCATAAAGAGTTATCAATACCAACAAGAAGGGGGATTTCAAGGAAGGCACTATGAAGAGTGTAATTTGCAGTGACAAGAGTTAGATCACCAAGCTTACCTCCAACAGCCACAACAGCCACTCTGTGAGACCTTTAGTTCTGACCAGGAGTTGGAGACACAAAAGAGACAGTTTGAAGAGAATCTTGAGTGGGAGGCAGCTGCACAAATGAAGCTTTTGCTTGCTCGAGCCCAAGCAGTTCTTGTCGTTCCAGAACAGTTGACTCAAGAAGAGGTGTGTAAGTATAAATTTGCAAGTTTTAGACAAAATGAGCATGTTAATGCTGAGATTCCAAGTTTTAAGAAGAATAAAGTCCTTGATTCCTCAATCAAGTCTCTTAAGCTTAAAATACCTAGTTTCAGAAGCCCTCACCCCTTGCAAGCTGAGGAAAGTACTCATTTTCTTCCTATTATAGTTGCAGATTAGCCCCTTGAGTGACATTTCTGCTCGCAAGAAATCTAAGAAGCTCCCCATGTTTCCCTATCTGAGAAATCTAAGGGTGAACCTTTTGAACATAATAACTTACTCTTCATCAAGGAGCTTAGAAAGGTAAATCCATTGTGTTAAGCTTTGGAAGTTTACCATTTGCAGCAGTAGAAGATCGAACAAGAAAAGATTTATCCTGAAGAGTCTTTCAATGTTTTCACTAATGATCCTCCTTGTTTTGTAGAAGATGATCAACCAAACAAACCAAATGTGAAGCAAGAGGCTGATGTTGTTTGTGTTGCATCCCCAGTTGAATATGAGCATAATGCATGTGTAGAGGAAGTTGAATCAAAATTGACCCTGAATCCTTTGCATTTCAATTCCTTTGACAATTTATCTAATGCCTTTTATAAGATGAATCAAAGCAGGATACAGAGATTGGAAGGCGAAAGTCTTCAATTGCAAAGACTAAATGCCCAAGTCTCATTGGGGAAAGCACCACATCAAGAGGAAGAGTCAGTCTCGTTGTTTGACCAGTTACCTAGTTTTGTTGAGCCATATGAGGAAAGCATACTCATACCAAGGACAACAGTTTCAGAACAGCAGGAGGATCCTCAACAATATGATAATATGTTGATCCAAGAGCGGATATGTGAAAGCAATCTTGATTTGAATGATCAAGAGCCTGATGAAGATCTGTTTCAAGATGAAATTGAACATTTTTGCTCACATTTAGAGGTTATGCCAGCATTTATGGAGGAGGGTTACTTGGAACAACAAAAGAAAGAAGTGGAAATGGTTGTATTTTCATATGAATCACTAGCTATAAAGCACCCTAACCAACAGCCTGATCTTGACTAGTTGGAGTGGCTACCCTTCTGTTACATAGAGGAACTTGAAGCTGATGTGCAAATTGATGGCTTGTTGAAAGAGGCTCGGTCATTATTTGAACATTTGCCTGCATTCATTGAAGAAGAAACTCCTACTTTGACGTGTGCCTCCTTGAATAAAAATGAGTATTTTGAGCCTAGTTCAACTCTTGATAGCTTTGATGAGCTATTGGCAACCCTGACAGAGGAAGATGGCCCATTGACTATGGAGGAAGAAGTAACATGGTAGGCTATCATGCAAAGCCAAGGAGATGTTGTTGTTTCTAATCACTTAAATTGCTTCCTCTCTGGTCCAACACTTTCGAGGGGGTGTCCTATTAGATATTTGGCTAGTTCAGAAGTCAACAAAAAAGATCAGCCTCTTAGTGGCACTGAGTGGGATCATCAAGGAAGGTATCAAGTTGATCAGTTCACAAAGCAAGTCAGGTGGGTAAGTGACTGCATTTTATTTCTTGGAGAGGTGTTGCAGAAATTTGCTAGAGATTTGATTGTTCTCCGCCTATTTTGGTTGACTAACAAGTTGATGGAGTATCACATATTACAAAGGAAAGGTAGTTATTTTCTTGAGCCGGTGAATGGTTTTGTTTGATCAGTTTCTTTGGCTAGTTAGAGTAGGATAGATTTAGTATTTTCAGTTAATAAGTGCTTCATGCACATTTACTTTTAGTAATTTTTGTTTCCCTAAGTGCTACTACACATGTTTTTTGGCCACCAGGGCCTTCTAGTTTGCTTTCAGTTTGGTTTATTTTAGTTTTCTGCTGCTGTTCAGAGTAGTTTAGAGTGTCGAGTTTCAATTTTTCTGAGTTTGAGATGAGTAGAGTTTGACTCCATGCCCAATGGACCATTTAAGACAATTGGTCTTAGTGCTTAGCAGGCAAGCATATAGCAGAAGCCACCATAAATGTTACCAATTTTTCACCTACAACTCAAATTGGCAAAACTGGTGCATTAAGTTCACTTTAGGATGAAAGTTTTTTAATAGTATCTGCTATGATGTTTTGCAAAGTTTGAAGTGCTTGAGACATTCAGTTATGTTGCAGTTTAGTTGTTCAACATAAGAGAAAGAATTTTTAGATTATCATTCATTTGCATTGTAGAAGTTTGCATGAGAGATAAGATGTCTCATTTCACTACAATGATTATTCATTTTACAAATGAGATACACAAAAGAAATAAACATTGCATTGAATGGAAACATAATAGGTCAAATGTCCCACACAAGTTGTGGGAATAGTTGAACTAGTACAAATATAGGAGATATACTATGCATATAGAAATAAGAGGGGAAAGGATCATAGCCATCATTGCCTGTTCAGTGTCTTTGGTTTCTGAGGTTGCCTTCTGTCCTTGCTCCTGATCTTCATAAGAACCTGCAAGATTGGAAGAGATTTGTAAGAGCTCTGGATATGAGTTCCCTGTGTGCCTATCAATAGAGGCATAATACATTGCCTATAGTGTACTAAATTAAATACAGATCATTCACATGCAAGAGAAACTGAAAGAGAAACAATCATTGTGCCTATCAATAGAGGCATAATACATTGCCTATAGTGTACTAAATTAAATACAGATCATTCACATGCAAGAGAAACAATCATTGAGCTTCACTGATTTCATCTAACATGTTTGTTTCATGTGCATGTATAGGTGAAGTCTTGTTGCTATTTTGAAGATCATTTCAACATGTGGTGTTAAGTGGGCTCCCACAAGGGTTGAGCCTAGCATGCTGCTGCTGAACCTCGAGGGGAATGGAATAGGAGTTCATGTTCTTATTATTCAGATAGAATACATTCAACTGAAGCAATGCTACCTCAAGTTAGTGCATGAGTTCAAAGCTCAATACTCATCTATGACTGTCAATTCAAAGTGATTTGAAGTGAGATCCACCAATGAGCTTTGAGCTCTTTCAAAATAGCTGAGTAAAGAAAAAGGCCATAGAACAAACATATGAATGATCAAACAGATGGGGAATAGAAGAAAAGCCATGCAATAGTCATGATCAGTTACAGGATAGTGAACTGATGCCTTAAAGATACAATTGATTTCTTACATAGGAATATCCATGCCACACATTGAAGGAAAGGAGCCTCATCTTCCAATATGATATGAGTAAGAATGCATTTGATATAACATAGTGAGCTCAACTGAAAACAATTAATGCCATGTCATGATACAATGATGATAGCAAAAGCCATAGAACAACCCATAGATAAATTATAGTCATAAAGAGGACAACATTATATTCTTTTGTTGATCAAGAAAATAGAATATCTAGTGCCAGTATCGAAGTCATAAAATACCAAAAGTAAAGCTGTCAAGAGCTATAGGAGACCATGGTGAACAATGCTTGTTTGAAGAGATAGCACATAAAGTGTCCATGATATACATAAAGTAAAAGAACCATAACCGTTGAATATGGTATGATGGAAATGCATTTGACACAGCACTTAGAAGATACAATAACCACAACATAAGTGTAGGCTGTGTCATAAATTCAATACAGAATATACCAAATACATATAGAATGGATTAACAAACCATCACAGTGATTGAATGAAAGCATGCTAAGTGCCTTTGTGCATGTATTAGTTTGAAGATGGCAAGAAAGGAGTGTAATTTCAGTGTTCATGTATATCTATAGCATGTGTTCTAGCTCTTTTTATTAAGTGTAGGTTTTATAGTATGAAGGAGCATTCATGGAGAATAAGAGGATATGGTAGTTAGAGAAGTAAAGCATTTTATTTAAAAGACTTCTCGTCCCTGACAAAATAGTACAACTATAAAGGACTATCACCCTTGTGAAGTTTTCATCTCCATTGTATGAAGGGTTGGAGCCATAAGTTTTGAAGAATCAGATTTGCCAATCCATGGCTCGCGCCTGTAGAAGGTTTACTTTTTGCATTTTAGGAATAGAGAAATAGTATAATGTCATTATCAACTATATTGGAAAATGAATGAAAACCATTGTTTTTGGCCATAGAATTCGTGGCCAGGGGGAGAACACTTCAAACCCATTGAGGTTTCAAGTAAAATGATAGAAATAGAAGGAGAGTATAAAGTTTCAAACTCATTTCATCTAAAAAATGCTCAAAAATGTGTAATATCAAGTTGTGGCCTTCTACAGTAGTAAGACTGTGTTTTTACCAAACCCAACATAGTAAATAGTTGCGGCCTATTAAAATACAATGGTTTTTATGCTTCAAAAAAAGGGGAATATCAACAGAGAAATAGAAGGTTTGAGTCAAACGACCATGAAATACATCAGAAGGAACCATTTTGTACAAATACAAGCTGTGGCCCCTAATGCCAGATTAAACCTCATATCCAGTATAAGTCAAGATAATGTGATATAGAGCTCGGAGGATAGAAAAGCCTACCCATTGGTGACCCAAATGAAGATCCACAGTTGAAACTCACAATGAAAACCAGAGGTCTCATGGCGGCCAAGAGTGTATCGACACAGGAAAACAGAGAGAGTAAAGAAAATGCATCAGATAAATGTAACTCAGCCACATCTTTGAAAGGTAAATATGCTTCATAAATCAAAGGACAACATTTAGAATAACAAAGGTTCATTTACCTTATTTCCCCTGTATAAAATCCATGAAAAATCCTCCAGAATGATGCGGAGGGTCATGTTTTCTAGTCCAAACTCTACCCCATGGTGGGTGGAGCAGAGAGCTTGTCTCAAAAAATGCAAGGTGAAAATAAGATGAGAGTTTAGGGCTCGATGGGTTTTGTGTTTAGGGTTTCTTCTTAAATTCGATGGTGGCTCTTTTGTCACATTAAATTAGAAAATGTTGTCTCAGTTAATACCATCGAGGGTATCAACATCCCTTTAAGACATGTCAAAGCCTAGGCTATATGCCTTGAAAAACCAATGGCCCCTTTGCCTTTTGGAGGTGAGATCATAACATATGTCACATGCCTTAGGCCCTTTTTTCCTAGTGTACCTTGAAGTTCATGCAAACCATTTGAAGGATGAATCATGCCTCATATGCCCTTAGGGATTGTTTTGTAGAGACAGATGGAGATAAGCCCTCATAGGCTTTCATTTTTTGCACAAGCCATATATATGTCTTGGTGTATCTTTTATGATTTTTATAGAAAATCATATGCTTGTATATGCTTGTACTTGGCAAAATTATCAAAAGCCTTGTATTTGTCATTTTTTGAAAAAAACAAATCTATGTAGATTAGAAAAGGACAAAACTGCAATTCATTGTAAAATGATGTTTTAAAGCAATATCTTATAAATTGCTTCAAAATATTCATTATTTATGCAGTTAAAGCAAACAATATCTTATTTTTTGAGTTTGCTTTCTTTTGGGCAGATATGGACAAAAAATAGAGTCTTTTCTAGTAGACAAAGCATATTTTCTAGTAGGACCACCTTGGAGGGATTTTTGGTAGTTTGTTTCTTTAGTTTGGAGACAGCTTGGTGGCATTTTTGAAGGCTTTTCTATGGAGCTGGAAAATGAATCAAGATACTATTTTTAGGAGCTTTTTTCTAGTTTTTCCAGAGAGATCATTTTGTAGGCATATGTTGGAGAGAGTTGGCTCTTTCTAAGGAGAGTTTAGATCATTGTTTCTTCTCTCTTGAGCACAGGCAGAGAGTTTGTAGATAGAATTTTGACCCAATTTATATTTTTCCTTGTACTCCTTCCAGTTCAATATAGAAGATCTTTCCTATTTCATCTTTTGCTTCATATTTATAGCTTTTGGTCTGATGTTTCATTGTGATAGTACTATGTCCTTTGTTATGTCTCATTACTATGAAACTATATGTAGATAATTCATATGATCCTAGTTATATTTTGTGTTTAGTTTGAACCTTCTTATAAATTATTTTTGGATCGAATGTTCTAGGTGAGGTTGTGAAAGATTATGTTTGAAGGGTTGTTTGTGGGTGAAAGCATTCAGATAGATTTAAGTTTAGAGGTATCATCTATTAGAGTTAAATTCCATTTCAGTTCATTCTCTCACCTTTTCCCTCTACAAATCATTTAGATTAGGAAAAAATCATTAGGAGAACCAGCTCACTCTGGAGGTTCACTCCAAGTTTTAGGCAACGCACAAGCCTAGGAGTGTTTCCATGTGTCAACAGATAGCTAAGTCCATAACTTAGCATAGGGTGAATATCTGATTGATAACAGTTTTTGGCACGCTCGGTGGGATAGATTGGACTGACTTAGTCCAATAACATGTTCATATATCACTGGTACTTGGTGTGTGTCAGTGATCTCAGCCTTTGGAGGTAGAAAATCAAACACATCTGGTGACTCTAAATCAAGATCTACAAGTTTTGGTATGATCAAGTGCTGGTATGTTATAAAATAAATCATCTATTCATTCTATTTTCTAGCTTTCATATAAGTAGAAATGTCAAATTTTCATAGCCAACATGTATACCCACCACCATACTATGAAAATGCCACTTATCTGTCTCCATGTCAGCCGTATCAGACTAAATATGTTGTTGTTTTTAATCCCGTGGCTTTCCAAAATCAACATGCACAATATAATTGCCACCCACCCACCCCTAATCAACCTCCTTACCACTCATACACAAGCAGCCATAATGCTGGTTTTAGTCTAAATACTCAAGATGCTTACCACATACCTATTCCTACTCAACCTCCCAATTAGCCAAAACAGTCTGATACGATGGAGTATAAAGACATGATTAAAGATACTTTGATAGACTTCAACAAGTAGATCGATGAGATTAAGAGGTAACTTAAGTATAATAAGCACTAGGAGGAGCTGGCTTATCAAGCCTATCTTCATGAGAAGGAGTTGGAGGCACAAAGAACACAGTTTGAGAAGGAGATTGCAAGCATAAATAGTTATCAGTACCAACAAAAAGGGGGATTTCAAGGAAGGCAATATGAAGAGTGTAATTTGCAGTGACAAGAGTTAGATCACAAAGCTTACCTCCAACAGCCAGAGTAGCCACTCTATGAGACCTTTAGTTCTGACCAAGAGTTGGAGGCATGAAAGAGATTGTTTGAAGAGAATCTTGAGCGGGACGCAGCTGCACAAATGAAGCTTTTTCTTGCTCGAGCCCAAGCAGCTCCTGCCGTTCCAAAATAGCTGACTCAAGAAGAGGTGCATAAGTATAATTTTCTAAGTTTTAGACAAAATGAGCCTCTTAATACTGAGATTCTAAGTTTTAAGCAGAATAAATTTCTTAATTCCTCAAGCTAGCCTCTTAAGCTTAAAATACCCAGTTTCAGAAGCCCTCACCCCTTGCCAGCTAAGGAAAGTACTCATTTTCTACTTATTATAGTTGCAGATCAGCCCCTTGAGCAACATTTCTCCTTGCAAGACATCCAAGAAGCTCCCCAAGTTTCCCTACATGAGAAATCTAAGGGTCAACCTTTTGATCAGAATACCTTACTCTTCATCGAGGAGATTAGAAAGGTAAATCCATTGCATTCCACTTTGGAAGTTTATCGTTTGCAACAACAGAAGATTGAACAAGAAAAGATTTCTCCTGAAGAGTCTTTTAATGTTTTCACTAATGATCATCCTTGTTTTGTGGAAGATGATCAACCAAACAAACCAAATGTGAAGCAAGAGGTTGTTGTTGTTTGTGCTGCATCCCTAGCTGAATATGAGCATAATGCATGTGTAGAGGAAGTTGATTCAAACTTGACCCTGAATCCTTTGCATTTCAATTCCTTTGACAATTTTTCTAATGCCTTTTATAAGATGAATCAAAGCAAGATACAGAGATTAGAAGGCAAAAGTTTTCAATTGCAAAGACTGAATGCCCAAGTCTCATTAGAGAAAGCACTACATCAAGAGGAAGAGTCAGTCTCATTGTTTTACCAGTTACCTGGTTTTGTTGAGCTAGATGAGGAAAGCATGCTCATACTAAGGACAACAATTTTAGAACAGTAGGAGGATCCTCAACAATATGATAATGTGTTGATCCAAGAGCAGATATGTGAAAGCAATCCTGATTTGAATGATCAAGAGCCTAAGGAAGAACTATTTCAAGCTGAAATTGAACATTTTTGCTCACATTTAGAAGTTATGCTAGCATTTATGGAGGAGGGTTACATGGAATAGCAAAAGCAAGAAGTGGAAATGGTTGTATTCTTAGATGAATCACTGATTATAAAGTAGCCTAACCAACAGCCTAATCTTGACTGGTTGGAGGGGTTGCCCTTCTGTTACACAGAGGAACTTGAAGCTGATGTGCAAACTGATGGCTTGTTGAAAGAGGCTCGTTCATTATTTGAACATTTACCTGCATTCAATGAAGAAAAACTCCTGCTTCAGAGTGTGCCTCCTTGAATAAAAATGAGTATTTTGAGCCTAGTTCAACTCTTGATAGATTTGATGAGCTATTGGCAACCTTGACGGAGGAAGATGGCCCATTGACTATGGACAAAGAAGTAACATGGTAGGCTATCATGCAAAGCCAAGGAGATGTTGTTTCCAATCACTCAAATTTCTTCCTCTCTGGTCCAACACTTTCGAGGGGGTGTCCTATTAGATATTTGGTTGGTTTAGAAGTCAACAAAAAAGATCATTAAGGAAGGTATCAAGTTGATTAGTTCACAAAGCAAGTCAGGTGGGTAAGTGCCTTCATTTTATTTCTCAGAGAGGTGTTGCAACAATTTTCTAGAGATTTGATTGTTCTCCATCTTTTTTGGTTGACTAACAAACTGATGGAGTATTGCAGATTGCAGAGGAAAGGTAGTTATTTTCTTGAGCCAGTGAATGGTTTTGTTTGATCAATTTCTCTGGCTAGTTAGACTAGGATAGAGATAGTATTTTTAGTTAATAAGTGCTTCATGCACATTTACTTTCAGTAATTTTTGTTTCCCTAAGTGTTGTTGCACATGTTTTCTGGCCACTAGGGCCTTCTAGTTTGCTTTCAGTTTGGTTTATTTTAGTTTTCTGCTACTATTCAGAGTAGTTTGGAGTGTTGAGTTTTAGTTTTTCTGAGTTTGAGATGAGCAAAGTTTGACTCCATGCCCAATTGACCATTTAAGGCAATTGGTCTTGGTGCTTAGTAGGCATGCATATAGCAGAAGTCGCTAGAAATGTTACCAATTTTTCACCTACAACTCAAATTGGCAAAGTTGGTGCATTAAGTTCATTTTAGGATAAAAGTTTTTTAACATTATTTGCTATGACATTTTGTAAAGTTTGAAGTGCTTGAGACATTCAGTTATGTTGCAGTTCAGTTGTTTAACATAAGAGAAAGAATTTTTAGATTATCATTCATTTGCATTGTAGAAGTTTGCATGAGAGATAAGATGTCTCATTTCACTACAATGATTATTCATTTTACAAATGAGATACACAAAAAAAATAAACATTGCATTGAATGGAAACATAATAGATCAAATGTCCCACACAAGCTGTGGGAATAGTTGAACTAGTACAAATATAGGAGATATACTATGCATCTGGAAATAAGAGGGGGAAGGATCATAGCCATCATTGCCTATTCAATGTCTTTGGTTTCTAAGGTTGCCTTCTACCCTTGCTCCTGATCTTCATAAGAACCTACAAGATTGGAAGAAATTTGTAAGAGCTTCGGATATGAGTTCCCTATGTGCCTATCAACAAAGGCATAACACATTGCCTATAGTCTACTAAATCAAATACATATCATTCACATGCAAGAGAAACTGATTCAATACCAAGCACAAACCCACTATCTAAAAAGCATTGGAGCACACACGAATTCAATATCTTTAAAACATCTCAATTTTAAACAAAGACTAAAAAAAAGTGATTTTTTTGCCATCGATTACCTTTTTAATCAAATGGTTGTTGTTCAATTATGCGACACTCTATGCATGTGCCTCTGAGAAGGCTTGTTGAGGCCCAGAATTTATTTTGGGCCACATGATTAAATCTAATCGTGTGGCTCAAAACAAATTCTGAGCCTCAACAAGCCTTCTCAAAGGCATATGCATAGAGTGCCCTGGAATTAAATCATAGCCATTCGATTAAAAAGGTAATTGATGGCAACAAATAAAACCCTTATCAAAGTGAAAATATCCCTAAAATTAAGTGTGAATTCATTATTAATGGTGATATTGACCTGAATATAATGGAAGGAATATACTATTAAGGGCGAATATAATAAAGATTTGTAATTACGTTATAATCTACTGGTGAATCAGCTCCAATACTGCATAATTTACCTGGTGAATCAACTTGATTTATTAGTTTAAGAAAATAATACATTGGTGAATTAACAAAGACAAAATAATTTTTTGTAAAAATGGGGCGATTTAGTCTCTTGTAGAGCTCAGACTATTCGCCATTTTTGGAGGCCCCGATTTCAACTATTCGCCAATTGGCAAAGATTCGCCACTAAAAAAATCACTGGTCTGGGACGCCTGGTAGGGGTAGATTAGAAAATATGTAGGATAGATATGGGTTGGTTAGTAGGTTAGGTGTAGTGTTGGGAAATTTTCTTAGGCCTACTTTTAGAAGTGGATGGGGAAAGGTCCTATACTTCTTTTACTTTATCTTGGAGGGGTGTTAGAGGGGAGATAGAAGACAATGAGGAAGGTGAAGTAGTAATAGGTGGATATATGGTGGGGAAGATAGGGGCATAGCTAGTGGAGTATGTGAAGTAATAGAAAGAGGTTGTGGGGTTGGGAAAACAATGTGTTTAGAGGCATAAGATAGGTAAAGGTGAAAGAGGGAATTGGTATGAGGTTGAGGTGGACCAGAAGGGGTTGACAAAAAATAATCTAAGGAGAAGTGTCTTAAGGTAACAACTAGTTGGTATGGGCTATGATAAATGGTGAAGACATTACCATCATGGAGAATTTAAGGCACTAGTGGATGACAGTTCAGGGACAACCTACATTGCAATGAGCCAAGGATGACCTAATAGGATAGATAGTGGTATGAGGTGGGGATGATATGACAAGAGACATCTAGACATTTAGGTCCTACCTAGATTTGTAGGGTGAGGGAGCCAAAAGTAGGTATAGAAGTATCATTATGTGTACACTAGGAGATATTTGAGGGGGATAAGAATCTCTTTGCAACCTAGTAATGTATAAGTGTTCCTCTGTAACTGCATTAATTCTACCTTGATGTATAAGTATTCCACCTTGATTCAACTATCATTTTATAGTGTACTTGTGCCTCAATCTAAAGAGGATCGTTATAATCACTAGTAGGGACATTGTTAAGCAAGAAGGTGATGGCAGGTGTAGGAGTGGGTTCAACAATGAAATTATAAGGTTGAATGCCTAATGTGCCTATCATCTCAAAGAATATAGTAGTATTAAAGGAAGGGTCCTCATTAGACTTAGGTGGGTTAGATGTAGGATCAAAGGTAGGGATGGAAGAAATTGAGCCAATAGGATTGGCATAGTTTGTAGGGGAATAGGTTAGTGTAGATTTGACAATTTTGGTTAGGAGTGACTTGTTGCCCCCATAATTAATGCCTAAAACCTAGATGATGTTGGAGTCAATCATATGCTATACAAGATGTCATAGGCTCATGCCCCTCTCTGGTGTCATGTCCTGGGGCATGGTGATACTAGAAAAAACCTTTAGGATCATATGTCTTTAAAAGGGGAAGATTTGTTTCAAGGGCTCTAATTGGTGGTTATTGGAAGAGTTTATTAGAGAGAATTTGTCAAAGAATAGTGTGGAGGGGATCAACAAGCTTTGGTAGACATGTATGGAAAATGTGGTAGCATAGACAAGGTAGTGAGATGTTTAAAAAGATGCTTCAAAGAAATGTGGTCTCATAGTGATGTCCTTGTCTATGAATTTGCTTGTCATGGCATTCCATGAGACCACATTTCTTTGAGGCATTTTTTCAAAAAACTATATTGCAACTAAAATTTTGTCATTTATCAACATCTAGTTATTAGTTATGCAATGTCTAGTAATGCTTTGAGTTTGAAAGATGTGCAATGCAATGTAATCAATGATATGAATATAAACTACAAAAATCTAGTAAATATAATTCATTAGTTAAACTGTTTATTTTATTACCTGAGTGAAGCTTTGAACTCCACCACCATTGGGAGGTGTTGCCATGAAATCTCTAAGATTAACCTTTCCAACATCCAAAATCAGATATTAGAATACCATTCATATAACAATGCTATTCACATGCAATATTTATAATTGTTTACTAGTTACATACCTTGGCAGTACATGTCATAGTGTAATATGGAGATGGAGAACCACTAAAAAATGAATGAACACTATGACCCTAAAATTTCATTAAAATCATCAAACTAAATTAGTTAATCTTGCATTTCAAAAATGAAATTTAATAAATTAAATTCAATGAACTTGCTAACATTTACCTGAGTATCAAAGTTGAAAGTCTCACTCAGGAGAGCATCTGGCATCACCATCTGCTCAGCTGTAGATGTAGCCTACACACCTATGTCCTAACTATCCATGGGGTCATAACCATAGGTTGACCCGCAAGCCTGACAAGTATGGGGTGGAACCCTACTCCTTGATGTCTTTCTCGACCCACACTATGCTACAGGACTGGCATGCTCTATGATGCTCTAGGTCAAGGAACTAATGGACTGAAGTGTCTTGACCTCAACACTCTCCTTCACAATGAAAGGGATAGACATGTGCTCATGGGCTATTATAGCGAGTGCTTGTCTCGCTGGTCGTTGTGGGTTAACATGTGCCCTTGGTCTATCCTTTGCTGACCCCCCACCTCTACCCTGGAAGTCCCACATATCAAAATAGTTTGGCACTTTATTTTTGGCAAACTTGTAGTAGAGTTTCCTCAGAAAGTATTGCGGGACCTCATTATTGTTGCATGGAGGATGGTCAAAAACCATCCACCACCTCTACCCAAAATGATCCTTTATCGCTTGGTTGTTGCACCAATGGATAGGGAACCTCTTGCATGTAAGGGGTAGAGGTTGATTTGTTCGTGGGTCTGTGAAAATGGAACACAAGTCCAATTTTGTAATTTTGTAATTTTTGACTTGTTCATAGGATAACTTGTCTACATAGAACTCTCTAAATTCTCTCCTCTTTTCTGACCAACTAGAGATTTGCTTGCTAATTGAATCTACATTTGATAACATAGATTCAAGAGATTGAGCAAGCGCAAATCTATGAGAAGTTGAATTTGCAAGATCTTTCAACCTTGCAATTATGTCCTCAATTTATTTTTTATTATTTTCAATTTGCCCCATTAAATTTTCTTGTGTTTTAGGGGCATATTGAGGAATGAATGGAGGTGTTTGTTGTTGGGGTTATTCTTCAGTACGTATTTGTTGTTCAGGTGATGGAGGATTTTGAGGATTTTTAGGAGGAGAAGGTGCATTATCAATTCCTATAAATTAAAGAAATTTACATTAAAAAACTCCTTAAACCTACCTATTTAGCAACAAGTTCACACAAAAAAGACAATAGAACTTACTCCTTTGGCCTCCCCAATGTCATGGTGGCATTTTGATGATGAACCAGTGACAAATTGCTAACGATATGTCCCCCGATAATGCGAGCGCTCTCCCCTCTATTTGCAAGCCACGTGTTTGCTAGAAAATGGTATGAAACAATGACAGTAACGTAGTTTTTTTTTTTATATAGTTGAGTATAACGCACTCACGTTATTGCTTAGATTTTTTAAAAAAAAGTTGGCTGCTTTTTGGCCCCCCAACTTTTTGCTCGATACATGTCTATAAAATAAAATAATAATAATATACAAAACTGGGTTAGGACTAGTGTCCTTCCAATCGACTAGTGTATACCAATTATACAAAAATGAACATTTATTACAATAAATTTGACCATTTGTCATAATCTTCTCATCTAAGTGTAAGAAATATACTTGTCAATTACATAGGAACGAGAGAATCATTTTATTGCTTTACCTCCAAACGCAGACTGCATAGTCCCCTACACACCTTCCTACTAAAAGTGGCCCTACCATTTGATAAGGGTTGTAGATAGCGATGTCTGTAGTAGAACCAAATCTAAGAACCAAGTGCAAAAGTAAGATATACTCACCTATCACAAGTAACCTATCATGAACCCCTAGATCCCCTATAGCTAACATTATATCCAACTAACATAGACTCTATGGTATAGTGAACTAATGATGTATATAGCTCTAACATCACTTTAGCCAAAGCGTTCAAATATCAATTGCATAAGTGCAAGTCATATATTCATAGCACTAATATCTCTTGCTTGACTCACCCTTAAGATTGTATAATAATAATGAAAACACATAACATAAAACATAAAACACAAAATGACACACAAGATCATAAACATAATATCACCAAACTCTTAGCATATCCCACCTCTGAGTTTGCTTTATCATTATCAAACATCCAACCCTAGAAATATTCTTTCCTCGAGTTGGTCCTATCATCTTTTAGTTTAACATATGATTAATCTATTGTGTAGACCAAATAATCTCATAATATAAGCATAGGTCAAGATTTATACAAGTTGTCGATCTCCATTATTCTAGCACATTCCACCCCAAGTTGATCTTACTAGTATTTATCTATAAGTATTATCAATAATACCTAATATAGAACATCACATAAAGTATCAGTTGAATATCTGACTTCTGTTATAATTTGGTTTCTTCTTAGAAACAAACTGAAATATGTTAACTTGACTATCTAATTTTCCACATTCTATTTTCCATCCCAAAAGAAGTAACCTCCTTCCATCATGGGCTTGGAATCAAGATGAGATCATGCAAAGTTTAAAGTGATTTAGAATCTAACATACACACTCAACTGTACTTTGGGAACAACATCTAGGATAAGTTTTTCATCATTAAACCCAATCTCTTATTTGAGGAAGACTAAATGCATTATAACCTAGGTGTTTAAGTACTTATTCTTCTATCTCAACTAAGAATATACATGAATCTACCTATTATTTTGTATTTCTAAAGTTCTCGTATTTATAAATATATAAGTGTGTACATAATAATCAGCATGCACACACACATTTTTATTTATATATATTTTATCCAAAATCATACAAACTAAGATAACCATTATCAAAACATTAACCTAAATATTTTAAATTTCACATATATTTATTGATACAGTATCAAATGGTTTTCCAAAAGGGCATACAAATTATCCTCACTTGGCTAAAATTAATCTACCCTAAATATTTTAAGATCATACAAACTATACTCATAGTCTTCTTGGTAATCTCTAGGTATTTAAAATGATAATGCACTTTCTTATGAGTATGTTTATTGGTTTTGAAGCTTTGGATATTTCAACTCATAACCATACCCATAAGTCATATACTCTGTCTTGACCTAAAATATAAGCATTTGAGAAACTATTTTTATTTAAATGATGATTGAATTTGTTTCATGCTCCCAAAAGTATAAAGCTTATTATAAAGGACTGTGTATCTATTCTATTTAAAATATTTCCAATGCGAGCCTTTTGTTGTATTAATTTTTTACTAAACAAGATTCTAGTACTTATGGTCCTTTTCAACATGATAATTACTTCCAATACTATATTTTGTGATGTTGTAACAACTAATTATCTAGTTTTTTTGATATCATGAAATATATTATCTTCTATTGTGAAATAAAATTCTAACATCTTTGTCTTCTATATACAAGGTGAATCTATAGGAAAAATAAGTTTGTCCAAAAGTATACTCCATTATGGACATTCTGAAAGATAATAATAAATATAACATCTTAAGGCATCCCAGGTAAGGAATAATTTATTGTTTTAAACTATTATGGCCTACCCTTTATTTGTCCAAAATTGACTTTTAGTTGCAGGTTTATAATTGTTATTAAAAAACTACCCTAGGCTTGATATATGTCACCCTCTTTTTGTGAAACTTTAAAAATATATGTTTTAATAATTTTTTCAAAGTATATTTGTTGTTTAGAAGGTGTTCTATTAACCCAAAATGCAACAATAGGTTTACTACAACCCATTTTCTTTTATACATGACAATACATATATATTTAAACTACAAAAACTTCCAATACCAAATTAAATTTTTTTGTCAAATCAAATCGACCTAAAATAGATTTTGCCTATGATGTTAATGTTGGCAATATGTGTTGTCATTGATGTCAACACTTAGAATAAGGTCAGCACTCAATTTGTGATGATGATATACCATTATGGTAACAGAGATACAGTAAGATATAGTGGTGGTGCTGATGTTCATGGTTGGATGTCATGCCTTGTGTCAAGTCAAGTTGTTTTGAGCATGCTTATGATCAGAAAATATGACTTCATGATGAAATCTTAAGATGGGAATTAGAAGTTCATGGTTGGATGTCATGTCCTATCTAGTAGAGAAGATATAGTTGATGGTTGAATGTCATGTTGAATATAATGTGGTTACTGAAGTTCATGGTTGGATGTCATGCCTTGATCAATGCATAATTGAGTATGAAGTTATATTAATATGGGAATTAGAAGCACTAAGATGATTAGATGTGTTGCTATTGGTAAGATGTTTTTGTCACCTGAAGAATATTGCATGATCTCTCCTATTTTTCCTAAGAATGCATGTGTTGATACAAATAAGGTTTGGCTTCTGGAAGCTGGTGAAATTTTCTACTATAGGATGACTGCCTTTGAAGACTATCTGGGAGATTGCTGATGCAGGAGCATCATCTGAATGTTGTTCTTGAAGGTCCAAGAGACCTAGTTGATGTTTTAAGGACTATTTTGTTCTATGAGTCCTATTTGTATGTCAAGAAAAGATCAAAAAATGGTCTTGGAAAACCATATATATAGTCTTTTGTAATGTTTTCTAGCCTAGGTGTGGTATAGGGTTAAAAGTTGCACAAAGTGGCATAATTGTCAAATTTCATGACATAATCTTTAGGTTTTGTATATAAAAATGAAATATGCTCATGGATAACTATTTTTTAAGTCTTTGGATGCAAAATCAATCCAAGAATATGCTCCAAGAAGTATTGGGAGCTGGAAAATTAGAAAATTCCCTGTTATTTGTACTTTTGGGACAATTGTTACTGTGAAATAGCAATAAACTTGCTTTGTATGAATTTGTACGGCCTATTACATGGCCTAAATGTGGATGTAATTGTAAATATCTATTTTGAGATTCTAATGCATTTTATTTGGTTTAATTTCATGTTAAAATAAGCAAGTTATGATGAAATTACTGCAAACAACTTTGACAGTTTTTTCTAAAAAAGACAACAAAGAACATATTGGTGTGTGGGATGACAGTGGCATGTCTTAAGGTTCAAATTCAATTGGTTTGAGGATTTCATTGATTTTTTCTCAAGGTATGATCAAAATAGTGCTCACTACTTTGTTCAGAAACTAGGGTTTCCAAGATTACAAAAAAATCCATAACTTTTGTCCTGTATGGTGAAAAATAATGAAAAAAGGTGTGAACCTCTATTTAGGTATTTTCTAAGTGTCTATCACGTTTGGGCTCTAGAAGTGTTGGTTTGCATGAGTTATTTAGGATTGTTTGTTGGAAATCCCTGCCAAAAAGACTATCATAACCCTATAACAGTTAGAGTTGGTTGAAAATTTGAATTTCTTGAGTTTACCCCTGAAAGGTTAAGGTTTTTTGAGACCCTTAGGACTGGTTGAAGGCTTGAGAATCCATAAAGGGTCACCATTTCAATTGGTTTTGTTATGACAAGTGCCTATTTTCTCAAATGAAAGTTTTAGGCCTAGAAGGAAAAGCTTACCAAAATAGGGTATAGTTGGTGAAACCTATTAAAAGATCAGTAGAATCTTGTGTAGGTGGTTGAAAGTACATCTTTGTCATTATTCTCTACATCAATTGCTCTACATTTTTATTCTTTTGATGTTGTGCCTCTGCAGATTGGAAGATAGTTTCATATAGTGTGAAAGCATCTATGTTCCAAGTTTCATGGTGTTTGAATTACCGGAAGGGTGTTTTGCACTTGACAGTTTGAAGACAGTGTTGGTTCTAAAGAAGCCATTTATTATACAGAAATGGAATGTTCCACATTCCTCCACATTTGTAGTTATGGCTATGTAGTTCTGGAACTACGTCCAGGGTACTGGGAAGGTGATAATTCCAAAGTTTTAGATCATATGTCCTTTCACCGTGAAAGTTATGCATGATAGAGTATTGACATGTGTTCTGGCAAAGTAAGGTGGTATTGAAGACCTGTTGGAATGTTCCACATTCTTTCAGATGTGAATGGTTGCCTTTGCTATTTTGTGGACATGTTTTTGGATGTGCATTGCATGCTTTCTTGTAGTTTCAAGGATCTTGGTGATCTGCAAACTTAGTTTTTCAATGACAATATGTTGTAGTGTGTTCCAGATGACTTATTGTTCTCAAAGTTCATGGTTGAAGATGTATGGCACAAAATATTTGATATGCGGAGGTAAAGGAGTGTTTGGAGATGTTGTATGAACCTTGTAGACTCATCTGGAAGAGTTTCATGAAGATCTTTCTTGTTTCCAGTACCGCACAAGGTTTTCAAGTTGTTGTGGCCGTTATGTTTCAATTTTCATGTCTTTGCTTAAGGCTATCCTATTTTCAAATAAGTGGAGTGTGTAGATGTAATTCCTTGATGTTTGATGCTGTGAAGGATGTTTTGGACTTGGTTAAGAAAGTTTTGATGTCTGCAAGGCATGGATCTTCTGCTGGTGTAGCATGTAGTCTTGTTTAGGACTTGTCCTCTACATGTTTCATGTTGTGTGTTGTCTAGCTGACTTGTAAATGTATTTTTCATCTTGTCTCTGGACGACAAGCAATGTAATCAATGTAATATCATGTATAAAGTGTAAATCAAATTGAGTTAAAGGCAAACTGTGATTGCAAGGTGATTGATAAAGTTTACAAGAAAGAAAAGGAGTAGAATGAATGCATTATGATGTGCGATTGAAGGAGAAAAAGAAGATGTGATAGAAGTTGTCCTGATTCATCTTGAAGACATTTGTGTGATAGGAAGGAAGTAAAGAGTGTGCCTAATTGATCCAATTATTAGAAGAAAGAAAATTTCAATCATCAAAGGTGTGAAGAAGCAAAATTGCAATCATCAATGTCAGTTTTCAGGCAGTAAAAGGACTGTCATACTGTAATCTTTTCTGAGTTTGTTCTCATTTCAAGGAGTAGTTGCTTCCTTGGGAGTGACCATAAAAAAAAGTATTCAAGGAGTTGTAGCTTCCTTGGGAGTGTCCCTAAATCAAATTTTTTAGGGAGTTGTAGCTTCCTTGGGAGTGTCCCTAAATCAAAGTTTTCAGGGAGTAGTAGCCTCCTTGGATTGTAGCCCTAAAACAAAGTTGTAATTTTGAGCTTCATATATTGTGAGTTAATCCTCACTAGGGTTTTTCCCTTCTTGGGTTTTCCATGTATATCTGGTGTTATGTGTTGATGTGCATTGTGTTAATCTTTAATGTTTATGTTGATGTTGTAATGATTAAGTTTTAATCTACTCCGGAGAACTTGAAGTTTGATTAGATACTGATTCACCCCCCTCTCAGTATCCTAGTGTGTTCAATAGTTAATAGCCTCTAGAATTTTTTTATTGAATTAGATCGACCCAGATTATGAACATGGATTTATTAAATAGGATTTGGAGACTTTCAAGTAAAATCATGATAGCAACCACAATATGTACCTTCCAGATATTTATGCAATGAAAAAGCTCATAGGTACATTTCCATACTAAAATTTTATGTGGCCATGAATTAATAATTTTAAATGATAATAATAATGACAATCCATCTTGAAGTGGTGTAGAGGTAGTGGCAGAGCATTGCCATATGAATAACCCAGATTAAAAGCTCCAATGTGTAGTTGGGTGCATCTTTGATACACTCTAGAGAAAAATAATAACAATTAATAATAAGCAACAAAGCAATGACAACACCTGGTTGGAGAAGAAAGTGAAGAAGATGATAAGTTGAGAGTGTGAAAAGGTAAAATGTTAGAAAGCATATACATTTGACTAGAAGTGTGAAATCCATTTCCTCCTTTAACCCCTGAAAGAGTGTCTTGGAATGACACTATCATTGTGAATATCATGGCCATCTTTTCTCTATTCTCTTGTACAAATGAGTTTATCCTTTTGAACTTTTACCTTCCTTGCATGAATGAAAAAGTGCTTCCTCCCAAGAGGATTCTCAAAATTGTTCCATTTCTAGAAAATCTCCCCCACTCACCTCCTTTAGACTTAGTTCACTCCACTATGGTGGCTAAATTTTATCTTCCACCCTCCTAAATAAATAATGAACAACTAGTTTCAATGCCACCTAACAACTAATTTTCTCCACATCATGCATGCACCTTCATGGCCCGTCCTCTACATGCACTAACTTATTCTTCTATTTATTATCTTTGACTAGTTTTTAACCTCCACTAAGGGTGAGGTGTCAATGGGAATAATTACCTTTAAACCACTCAACTTTCTCATGAAGGAGATAATACTACCCTTATTAATAATAGGCTAGTCGTAAAATTAAATATTAGTCATAATAATAGTATTGACAAGAATGTGATAATATAGTTATAAATATTTTTAACATAATAGGAATTCAAATACAATATTATTAGAAATAATAGTAGTTGATTCTACATAATAAATAACAATATACTAAACTATCGCCAATGACAATAACCATCTGTTGCAAATTGCAAGTACACAAAAAAAGAAAAGCGTACACATATCGATGTGACGACAATCAACTCGACGATAAACAAAATTATGACAATTGACATGCCATCATTCTTGTTGTATTTCCTTCATGTGACCTGATGCAATCATAACACAAACTTGTGTAAATGTGTGTGCAAGGTTCTCTAGTTTGGTTCATCTACCTTACTATCGCCATCTATCATCCTCTCCCAGATGATACTCTCCCTCAACCTATCAGAGGGAAAACTATTTTAAATCCACCTCAGACTAATACAATGGTAGTTAGTCTGATAATTGAGAACAATTGAGATAGCAAGTAAAAATTCTAAATATTCGTTTTTGAGATATTGCACCTCATTAATCATTTTAAATATTCTAAAATATGTGATTAAAAATGAGATGTGACAAAAAGTTATAAAATAACATGGACACACTTTTAAAATATCCTTAGGAGATGAAATTGGTTGAATGTAAGGTGGATTGTTCGTATCATTAACCAATAGCTAAAGGCTATTTAGTGGGTCAATCCCATCTTTGGGTTGTCACCCTAGTGTTTCTTTTATCTCACGTTTAAGTATTTTTTCTTAGTTTCTAAGAGTTTAACAAAGAGTCTTAAGAGTGTTTGGGAAACATTTTTATATAAGTGAAATAAAATAAAAGAACCATTCAAACATGTGTTAAATTAATAAAATAAATTCAATAAAAATGTGTAATGGCAAAAATTATTAAGGTGTGGAAGTGTGGGTCATTATAGGGGTGGTAGATATTATGGGAGGAGTATATATGGGAGTCAGGCCATTAGATGAAGCATAATTGGAGATGTGATAGATGCTTAGAAATGGTGGGACACTAGTGGCTATGGTACTATGAGGATGACTAGTGGTAGAAGAAGGAGAAATGGTGGTAGAGGCATCTATGGTATGGGTCAAGATAAGAATAGTTGCACTAGTAATTATAAAATAAGTAAGCTTATCCAAAACCACTTGCAAACATATCATGAAACATATCCGCTAGTTCTTTAGGATGCTTCACATTAGCCACACAAAATATTTATTATCTACATGAGCATCATGATCATACTCCTCATTATTCTCATTGTGAGAATCATAATAGATTACATTCTCATTGATTTGGGCCATGCTAGGTCTTGAATGAGCACTCCTTCTAGGTGGCATAAATAAAAGATAGGAAAAGAAATCCCAAATACCCAATTATAGATTGAAATATCTTAAATAACAGTGGTATATTGGATTCAAAAATGAAACCCTAATGTAGAATCCAAGGGCTAGTGGGGTGATTGAGAAAGATATCACAGTAAAGCACACAAACCCTATCGGAAAAGATATATCAATGAAGCTCAATGGTATAAAAATGAAGGGTAGATCTAGAAATAAGATGTAATATCAAAGAAATACAAAACTAAAACCCTAATGTAGTGTAAAACCCTAACAAAAAGGTTCAAATGTGTAGGATGAATTAGGCTCATCAAATGAAATGGAAAATAAT
The DNA here is from genome assembly GCA_027924645.1 of Cunninghamia lanceolata. NCBI lineage: Eukaryota > Viridiplantae > Streptophyta > Pinopsida > Cupressales > Cupressaceae > Cunninghamia > Cunninghamia lanceolata. Next base: position 175,926 of record BSBN01000267.1, on the reverse strand, counting down.
GTTTCCTTAGGGTTAATATAAGATAATCTAATAAAATGCATACACATGGGCATAAATCAATATAGATTAAAGTAACTAAATGGAGACAACATATTTGAATAATTAAATACTAAGCTAGGGGTTGAATGTGGAGGAGGGTGATACTTAACTCCATAACTGAAGAATGATGTCAAATGGATAAGATTCTAGAAACTGCCTAATGTTAGACTTAGAAATAGTGTCTCTTTGTTAGTAAGTTGCATGGAATTTTATGCTAAATCTCACCCCTATTAGAGAACATGTTGGTAGGTTTGGGACAAATTTTTAGTTGCAAATCTATACCTATGCTCCAAATTTGTCCAAGCAATCAATAGCGTTCTGCTATGCAACTTTTCCTAATATGTGATCTTCTTCTCTACTTTATCTAAATGCTTGGGGATTTATAGTATTTAAAAATAGCTTAAAGGATTATCGTTATGTCACAAGGAGCTTTTACCTAGATCAATCTCACAAAAATTAGACAATATCGAAAATAGAAAGCAATCACCTATATATACAAATTCTTCTATTTTTATTGCACCAAATTGAAATGCATTAGCGTTGATTACTCCAATCCCCTCTAGAATAAATGAACAATAAATTATATTTGATTATTATAATGAATGCATTGAATGTCTTTAAACACTAGCACATAAAATAAAATTATGTCAAAAGAGTGTTTAATTGACTTGAGGTAGAAAGGTGAAGGAGCTAGTTAGCTAAATATAAATTTTATATTGTAAATTTAAAAGGGACAAATATGTGACTATGGGCTCACCATCGTAACCACCAACTTGTTGTAGAATGGAATAATAGCCAAATGATAAATGGATAATGGAAATAGGTGTGTAAGGATGAAATATCAGTCAAATCTAGGTCCTTCTAGAGAGTAAACCAAAAATTTTATCAACTAAAAGAAATTCCCTAAATTGCAATCTCATTCACAAAGACAAACTTGCAAGTTGAAGAGTAACCTATTTTTCTTATGCTTGGGAGAGTGGCATCTTACAAAAAAAGTTTGCATGATTTTGAAATGAGAGATTGTCCACGCTCTTTTCATCTTTGTTGCAAATGTCTATTCATATTAGCTACTAAGGTCTATCCCTATACCTATTAGCTAGTAATGGTATTTGTTTTATGATTTTGAATGGAAGGAAGTTCCAAGACAAAAGGGTATTGAGTTTGAGATTTATTAGGAAACAAATATTATGATCTAGGTATAAGAGGTTGCAGTTATTATGCCAATAAGGCATCCTACAGTGGCAGCGGGGGGCGAAACCCTATAAACAAAAATCTTGTAAATTAAATTAAAAAAAACATATAAATTGTCGCCAAGAATCTTCCACAATTTTTTTCCCGTTTGTTGTCGTTTCATGGTTGTTTTGATGCCGAGAATCACTCTGAATCGAATGTATTGATAAATGTACACACGGACGAGATTGATGTCAGAAGCAGTCTTGTCATTTAAATGTCCCGCGCCGGATATGATTTCTATGTTTTTTTGGCAGGAAAAGGAAACGTATAACTATTGAAATCAAATAACTCAAAAAAACATATCAAATTGCATTTAATGCAAAGAATTTTATAGAAAAAGTGGGCCACCACACGATCTATGAGTGCTATGAATATAACATATATTAATTAATTTATATTAGCTAAAGTGTATTCAAAACCATTGATAGTTTTGGAATATATAATGTGCATTAAAATTAAATTTTATCGATAAAATTAAATATTTAATTATAGTTTATTTATATAATAAATTAATATGTAGGTATGCATTTAGTATTATATTATTATTATAATTTATATAATATATTAATTGGTTAAATATATACAATATGTAATTTGTGAATTATTAATTAATAAAGAATAATTTATACCATTATTACTATAATTTATTAAAATATATTATATTAATACTAATATTATTGATGTAATTAATTAATTTATATTGGCTAAAGTGTATTCCAAACCATTGATAGTTTTGGAATATATAATGTGCATTAAAATTAGATCTTGTCTATAAAGTTAATTATAGTTTATTTATATAATATATTAATATGTAGGTATGCATTTAGTATTATATTATTATTATAATTTATATAATATATTAATTGGTTAAATATATACAATATGTAATTTGTAAATTATTAATTAATATAGAATAATTTATACCATTATAAATATATATATAATTTTATTTTATTGTCCGTAACTACTGAAATTATTTCTTTCCTACAATCTGTAGATTTGAATGGAAACTATTTTTATTGGATAGATTTGAATAGAAGTTGTTTTCATTAGAAGTATTGTTTGTAAATAAAAGTGTTGTGTGTGTTTTTGGGTGCAAGATAAACCCAATTGACACATATGCCCAAAAATTAATTATCGTGGATTGAAAACAATGTCTGCCATGGGTATATATGTCCTACCCACTTTGAATATGCTTGTTGCATTTTTACAAGCAATGCCTCCTTTCTTCAATGGTTGTGCTAGAGTTAGGTCTCAAGTATTATCATTACATTATTATAATATATTTTTACCATATTAACCCTAATATGTTTTTAATAAATTAGGTTTATATTAAAAATATATTAAGTTTATATTGAATGCTAAAATATTAGGTTTAAATTTAATGACTGGATAAATGAATAGTTGTGTACCACTCCCTTGCACATTATTTTTATAGCTTGTGCTATTTTTAGAAGCAATGCCTCCTTTCTTCAATGGGTGTGCTAGAGTTAGGTCTCAAGTATTATCATTAAATTAGTCTAGGCTTATTGTACTTATGATTTAGTTTATGCATCTTTAAGAGGTACAAAGGTTTCTTGTAGTAACTTTCATGCATTAATTATGATTTGATATTTTTACATTGTGAAGATTTGATATGTAGGAAGATTTGGTTTTTTGACATAATTGATTTTCTATGACCTTAAAATGGTTTAATGGTGAGTAATGAAGTTGTATTTTTACATCATAAGTAGCCCTAATTTCTAATTGTAGCTACTTTTTCAGAGTTAATAAAGTAATTTACTAAAAAAAATTAAAAAAAAACTATGATTTAGTGTATTAGAGTTTATTAAAAATATTAATAAATATTAAGTTGTAATAATAGATTTTGCCGATGACGGCGTGGTTCAGTGGTTAAGTTGCTTGGTTGTAGTGGCAACCACTAGAGTTCAAACCCTCATTGGGCCAACGAGCTCACGGGTTTGAAGTGTTCATGTTCGGTCACGTTAAAAAGTTTACTAGGTGCATTTAAAAAAAAAAGTTGTAATAATAGATTTTATAATATGTCTAAAATACATTATTATAATATATTTTTACCATATTAACCCTAATATGTTTTTAAATGTTAAAATATTAGGTTTAAATTTAAAAATAGCATACAGAAGAGTAAACCAAGGCATGCAAAGCAAACCATATACAGAAAAGTATAGTATGGAATTCATCATTTGTAATTTCTATCAGGTGTATTGAATATTTCAAAACAAAAGTGGATTATCTTGTATATTTGTAATCCTATTTCTAAAGTTGAATATATGGTTCATTCTTTCTTTTGTGTTACTATGGTTTGTTAATTTTATTTGTTATTTGTTATGTGTTGATTTATGCATATACTAAGAAATTAACTTCATTAAACTAATAATAGAACATGGAATTATGCTTCACTATATCAAATAATAAAAAACTAAAATAAAATTAATCTTAGATTAAAACTTTATTCCAACCCTAAATTTAAGCATGACTGTGATCTGACCCTAACCGTAATTCTAACCATGTTCCACACCATATTTCTAATCGTAATTATAATCCTACTTCTATCCCTGACTCTAATACTAATCATAATTCTAATAATAACCCTAATAGTATATTTCTAATTATTATAATATATTAAATAAAATAATAATGGTTACGGATGGAAATAGTTGCCTCTACAAAGATATCTCTTGGTGTACTTTAGATATATTTTTCCTCAATGTAAACCATTGGATTTGTATTCATCTTTTACAGAAAAGGAGGAGGATAAAAGTTCCTTTTATTGTAAGGACGTGAGTTGATATTGCTTTGGGAGCAATGGGTGGAGATGGAAGTGAGGAGGGAATGCAAGCGAGAAAGAGGGCGTCGGAATTGAGAGGCAAGGCTCAGATTGTCGTAGGCGATGGAGGGTCTTTGTGGAAGGATATGGATTCTCTTCTCCATCACTTCTCGCTATCATTTTCTGATTAGATCTGTGTGGTAGAGAAAGACATAGGTACTTAAGATTAGCTTCCTCTTCACCGTCTCCGTGTATGCAATGAGAAGATATCTCCAATGCAGAATGTTAGGGGGAGAGGAGCGGTTAGTTGAACGGGTCTTATTTGTTGTTACATTAGTTGTGGTTATAGATACTAGTATAGAACAAATTAATATTATATCATATTAATATTCATTTCACATATTAATTAAAATATTATCAAATATGTGACAAATGGGAGTTTTAAATGAAAATTAGAGAATTTGTTATTTTAAAATAAAAAATCATAAATACATTGTTAAATATTATGTAATATGTTTTTCTCTATATAATATATTATATCTATCTATCATGTGTGTATCAATTTTAAAATAAAGTTACTTGCATTAGTATTTAAGAGTGTGTGAGAAAAGATGTATCCATTACATATCACATTTAAAAATAAAATATACTAGCACTTACATCTTATGGGGTGCAATGATTATGGCAATTGTAAATTATGTTTTGAAATTAAAAATGGAGAGATGCCATAGAAGATTAATTATTTTTATATACATAAAATAACATCTGAAATTAATATTAGTAGAATCAAAATATTTGCCCTATTGATAAGAAACAAAGTTGAAATATCTTATAGGATTTAGAATGTTGCTACCTAAGGAATATAGTTTAAGAATGGATGAATCTTTTGCAATATGTATTTTAGTGTGTGATCTTTTGAAGGATTCTTTAGCAATATGTATAATAGTGTGTAATCTTTTCAAGGATTCTTTAGTAATATCTTCAATTTTGTTTGAATTCCAATAACATTAACCTTTAATTCTTTTCTTTGATCTTGAGGTTTTTGCTAACAATTCTAGCATGCACTGCTTCTTTGTAATTCTTTTTGTGAACAATGACAAGTTATTTTATCCGACCCCTGGGGTCCGCTCACTCAGTCTCAGCTATTTTCTTAGGTAGCCCAGGTCATGGGTTTGACTCCTAACGTACTTACGGTGTGTGGATGTGGGTCCATTGCACACTGCTTGAGAGGTTATTGAGGGGGCTCACCTTGTAAAGAGCTAAGCTCTCGGTTGCTGGGCTAAACCCTCGATTCCTTTCGATAAAACAAGACAAAAAAGTCAATGAGGGAGACATTCTTGTCAGCTTTGATGTCGTCTCCCTCTTTACCAAAGTCCCTCTTATCGACTCCATCATGCTTATCAGGCAAAAAACCAATGAAGAAATCGCCTCCCTGGTTGAGTTATGCTTAACATCCACATTCTTCACCTTCCAAAATGTTGTGTACGAGCAATCTGATGGGGTGGCCATGGGATCCCCTCTCTCTCCTGTCATTGCTAACCTATACATGGAACATTTCAAAGACCTTGCCTTAAACTCTTTCCCCCTCAAACCAACCTAGTGGAAGTGATATGTGGATGACACCAACATTTGTTGGCCACATGGCCCAGAACAACTTGAACTCTTCCACAATCATCTTAATAGCCTTGCCCCTTGCATTAAGTTACCAAAGAACTCGAATCCAATAATGAACTCCCCTTTCTCGACATCCTTCTCATCAAAAAAAGTGATGGTTCTCTTGGTCGTCGAGTCTTCAGGAAATCCACACACACTGACCTTTATCTTCATGCCTCTTTGCACCACCATCCAGCCCATAAAGCCAGTGTCCTCAAAACTCTGACAACAAGAGCTTTTCGCATATGACTTTGACCACTTAAACCAAGAGTTATCCCACCTCTCCAAAGTCTTCAAGCTTAATGGTTACCGCACCAAGTGCATCAAGCGGGCCTTTAAACAAGCACAAACCCACCTTACTACTAAACCTAGTGTGAAAGACTCTGAAGCTACTTTTAGTGACACCCTACCTTTCATTGAAGGCATCTCTAATAAGATTGCCAGAATCCTTTGCAAAAAAGGTCTCAATTGTGCCTTTAAACCTATGTCCACCATTAGAAACCTCATCTCGTCCACCAAAGACCACAAAGAGATTCTTTTAAACTCAGGTGTCTATAAAATTGATTGTTCGTGTGGCACCCCGTACATCGGTGAAACAGGTAGATCTATTCACACCAGAATCAAAGAACACAGTGCAGATATTAGGCATGAAAGAGTTGCTAAGTCTGCCTTGGCTAACCACTCCTCGAGCACCAAACATCACATTCACCTTGAAGATACCCTCATCCTTGCCAAAGAAGATAACTTCTTCAAGAGAAAACTCAAAGAGGCCATTTTCATTAGAAACAACCCCTCCAACCTTAACAGGTATGATGGTTGGACCTTAAGCCACACTTGGAATTCTCTTCTTAATTCCCTCAAAAATCCCCTCGCTTCCTTGTGATCCCTCTTCCCCCTTTCCTCTCCACCTGTCTTTTCTTCTCTTTTCATTTTCCACCTTTTTCCTTGGCGCCTTGCCCTTCACTTTTTCTTATCCCTCTCTTCCCATATAGGTCCACTTCCTTTTTCTTAACCTTGCCCCACCTTATCGTGTCCCCCTTTCCTTGTTGGCCTTTCAGTCATCTCCTCCTAGGCTCTATCCTTCCCTTCCCATTTTGCTTCTCATGCTTTCTCTCTCTTGTCTTTCTCTTCTCTATGCACTAATTTCTTGATCTCTTTTTTGCTCTCTTTCCTTTGTGACCTTGCCCTACCTTCACGTGTTTTTCCTCCTCCTTTACTTTTGGTGTCATCTTTTACTCTCTTCTCTGGGTTTCCTCGTAGGTTTCTTCTCTCTTTACCCTGTGGTCTCTTTTGTTGTCTACTCAATACTTTCTTTCTCTAGTCCTTTTCCTTTTTCCTATTGGTTTTCTTCTTACTCTCTTCCCTCCTCTTACTCTCTCGGTTACTTGGATGTTGTCCCTTAGGTCCACTCTTCCCCTCCTTATTTTTTATTCTTATGTGCTTCATGTCTTTATCTCTTCTGTATATTCTTTATTTAGGCTATGCATTTATAGATTAGTGTGGTTCCTCTTCTCTTTTCTTTAGTTACTCGTTAAGTGCATGGTTAAAGTTTATATATATTTATACATTCTTTGTTTATATAGATAAAACAATTCTACTCATTTTTCTTCTTTTAATTTTTAGAGTTTTACTTTCATTTATTTTCTTCCTCATTCATTTGCCTCGTTCCTCGGTATTCTTATACAAGTATTACTCATATCTCCATTCTATAGTTATATACTAATTGTTGTTTATAGTAATTTCCTATTGTTTTTGCTTGGCATTTTTCTCATTTTACTTCATTTTTAATACTTTTTTCTCCTCATTTTCTACTATGGATTGTTTTTTCTTTCTATTGGTTTATTCTCTATTTTCATTTTAAAGTTTATATACATATAGTTTGCTTTGTTAATTTTTCTATATAATTGTGTCTTGGGTATTATTATGATACCCATTGCCTATTCTTTTTGTACTTGGTCTTGTCTATACTGATATTTGTATGTGCTTTATTTATACTTATAACTTTTTTACTTTACTTATTCTCTACTTATAGTCCTTAATACCCCATTTATAGGATTTTGTTTTTGACTTGGTCTTTATGACTTTTTTCCTCTCCTTGCTTTATATATGTGTAATTATATAGTCTTATATATATTCCAGATATAAAGTATATTTTTCTTTTCTCTTTCTTTATTTATATTAATGAAATTCATATACTCTTATTGATATTCATATACTCTTATTAATATTCCTCTTAGTATTACCTCTTTTTAGCCTTATAAAGCTCCCTTGAAGCACTTGTTATAGAATATATGTTCAGTAATATCCTATATTTAAAATATATATATATACTTTGTTACATACTTCCTTTGGTATTTATCTTATTCCCTCATATTATTATAAGCATTATTATAATTTTTAGTTGCTTCCCTCTTTTCATTACTCCTTTGTTCTTTTTGTTTTTGGGTTTCTCACATTCTCTGGTTATTGGTCTCTTGTGATCTCTCTACTTTTAATTCTACCCTCTTTCTTTCTATTTGTTTTTTCTCCATCCTATTATGCCCCCCTTTTTTCTATTTTCTCCTTTTATTAATTTTGGTTATTATGTGGGAGCCATTCCTTGTCCTACGTGCCCCAACTCTCTCCTTTTTATATATCCTTCTCTGCAATCTTATCCACATTGCATTCTACTCTTTTCGTCCTGATGATGGATCATTGAGTATGATCCGAAACGTTGATGTAAAAAAGCAAGACACAGTGTTTCCAGAAGCTTCACATTTAATCATGGACTGTGGAAATATCATGTCTACTAAAAACAAGACAAGTTATTTTATCTTAGCTAATGTAAATAAAGTAAAGAAAATATAATTTGGATGAGAAGCACAAATCTCTTTCTATTTCAGTACGTGATTGGCTAGTATGCACCTATACATTAAAAAGGTTTCAATGAGTTAGTGTTTGGCAGAAAAATTGGTTCTAATTAAATTATTTATAATGAGAGCAATCTTCTATCTAAACATTATGATACTAGCCAACAAAGATGTATGTCTTGCTACTATCCAATTTGGAAGAGTAAGAAGTCTAGGCTATACCCCTTTGTTACTATTAGAATGAAAGAAATAACTAATACTAACTAAAATGGAACAAATCTAGGAAAATACAGAAAATGATGAAGTAACTTGAAGAAATGAATACATAAATGAAAATATGAAATCACGAAGAACTTGTCACTAGGTGAATAGCTTCACTATCTAGGATGATAGCATGGTGTAGGGATGTTTGCACGCCATGTTGTAGTCTATATGGTGCAGAAAATCAGGATATCAGACCTGTATGGATTTGTATGAACTTCAAGAATTGCCTATTGAAACAAAATTCAATGACTATTACCCAAAATATCGAAGATAATGGAAATAACCAGAAATGATAGCATAAAAATGGAAAAAAGGAAATGACGATTTATTTGGAAATTTATAACTATGTTAATTTCTCATTTATTTCAATTTAGGTTTCAAATTTACTATTTTATTTTAGTTTAGATCTTAGATTTATTATTTTGATTAGAAATTTGGAAACTACAATTAAATTTATTTGAAAATTAAAAACTATGATATTATTTTATTTATTTGAGCAATTAAAAAAATTTCCAACTTAGATTTTTTAATTTGAAATAAAATGAGGAAAATAAAATTGTGGATTGGTTATTTATTTTGAGTAATTCATTTTTTTTTAAGAATTTTATTGAAGTTAAATTAAAATTTAACACTTTGAATTAGAAATTGATAAACAATTTTTAGAACAACTATGAATTCTATCAATTTTTTTTTTTTGTAAAATGTATAAATAAAGAGAAATAGACATATATGTTATAAAAATAATTCATTTAAAATATGTGAGAAAATCTAATAAAATATTGCATTATGTATAAAAAAAATTTTTAATAAATTATTATAAAATAGATTTTAAAATAAAATTAAATTAAATTAAAATAAAATATATAATAGAAAGAAAATTTTTATTTACCTTATAAAAGGATGCGAACTGTTTACATAAGTCGCAACCCTTAAAGGCCACAACCTATGTAAAGCAAGTTGTAACATCCAAGTTCTAAAAACATAGTAAAACCAAAAAATTTACCATAGAGTAATTCAATAAGGTAAAAATGAGATAGAGAAAAATTTTATTTTATTCAACATATAATCAAGTAACTACAATTACAAGAATTCTCATTATAAAATACAATAAATCATATTGTCTTTCTCAATTACAATCTTTACAAATGTAAATCAATTACATAGACAATTTGGAATAAATCCTGCTGCTGAATATCTGACATCTTTATCACAAGTCCTGGCATAACTTCTGCTTGGAGAGAGTATCTTTCCAGTGATTTACCTCCATCCACAGACCAGCGGTCTCCCACACATCTTCCACATAGGAAATGGCCCTTCCCTTCACGAGGAATATAGACCAAAGGTGACCAGTGGTAATTTGCCTTATCCGAGTACATAGTGTTGTATCGTACTCAACTCTATCAACCATACAACCCTAGATACCCTCTAGCTAAGTATGATTTCCGATAGGATGAGCAATCCAGATACAGTGAACTGACAATGCATGTAGAAGACACTTGCATTACTTTGGCCAAAGCTTTAATATCAATGATGCTCATAATGAACATGGTCATTGTGTTCACCCACCCCTACTCGACTTGGATACTGTCGTATTCTTGCAGTTTATTCATATTGACATTATTTACATAAATAGTCTAATCACCGAGCCATGATATTGGCTTCCTTGACATGGATAAATTTAAATATCATAACTATTTAGCTAGTTCATAATCATTCTTAAGGTTAACCTATTACCCTTGGAAAATACAATTTCACTAAACAATCATATAACAACCCTAGGAGATTTAGGTTCTTATTTGACCAAAGGTTTAACTCATCCATGGTTAGAAATAATTTAACTCTTGCAAAGATAATAACTCCTATTTCAAGAACATAAATACTATTCAAATCACTTCTAAGTGATGCCATTACCTTCACTTCTCATATACTCATAAAGGAATTCTATGTAAAGTTTGTGGACATTGTCTTTTGACATAAAATAGGTATTCTATAAAACTATACTCACCAAAGGAATCATTCTTGACCATGTATTTAACCAAGAATGGCTTCAAAAGATATTATTTTCTATTTAATATTCAAGACCACACTACTCACAGTTTGGTAATTTTTTTCTTAATAATTAGCCTCTACTTAAATTCTTTCAAATTACTTTTCAAGACTAACTTATATCTACACAGTAGGTTGTCCTCAAAAAGAGACTCAATCAAGTATGGGACTGGTTCACTAGTTTCATAATAACTACGTTATTCTTCATGAAATAGATACTAATAGAATCATTTGGTTCCTAAACTTATAATGTGACAAGCATATTAGTTTTATACAAAGGCACGGGGTTGGCCTAATTATATCATCAGATAGATTACATTATCAACATAAGAATTGGCCTTACCAGGCTACATCAACTCCCAAGCTTTAAACTGAATAGAATAACAGTTATACAATGGCTCACTATACCCTCCATATACAGTCGACTCGTCTCATGGAATTGCACCGATACTAAGAAGAGAGACACAGTTGGCTCATCTTCATCAAAACATTTACAGTATAAACTTGAGGATTATCAAAAGGAAAATGGACGATTGTCCAAGACAAGAAAACATTAAATCTTTCATTGTTTACTACATGCATAGAAATGCAAAAGCATTTACCTGAAGTGGCACTTTTCACAGCAAGACGGTAGATTGAATACACTACAATCTTCCTAAGGATCGTTCTCTGCTACACGTAGTCCCTCTTCTATCCTCCCTTATTAGACTCTGCCCTCCCAAAATACATCCAACAACTATCAAAGTCATGGTTACTTAAGAGCTCCAAACCGACTCATTAATGAGTCATGCCACTAAGTGCTCCACTCAAGACAGTTAGAAACTAATTCATAACAATGATTTTTAGTCTCTAGTGAAGACTCAACCGCCAGCTATAAAGGTGCAATCGACACCATATGTCGATCTTGGCAAAATTTGCTGAGATGAGTGAGTGAATGTGGTTGGATATACGCCACTCCTCATCAATGAGGCCGCCAACTCAATAACATAAAGAGAGCAATCTATTACTCTTAAAGAGTAGTTCGATCCATCATTGTTTAACATTAAAGGCTCTCCTCAATAGATGCCTCTGACTGTGCATAATTAAAATCCATAGTAATTAATCATGAGGTATTACCTCATTCGACTCATAAACATATTATATTTGATTATATCAAATATTATTTTCATATCATTATCTCTATTTTATTATTATGATATAATCAATAAAAGAATAATACTAAATAAAGAATTACAGAAAATGTGATCGGGTTGAGCTAATCTCCCCATCACATTCTATTTGACAAAAACACATCATCTTAACTTGATGATAAAGTTTTAATGTTAAGAATATATTATAACACTACAAGTGACTTAATAATAAGATGACTATTTTACGACAATAACGTTGTAATATTTACGTTAACGTAACTAGTCACAATTCTTACACCAACAACATTGATAATGTTATCAATGACTAAGATGACTTACTACGACTTAAAAAGATTGTAAAATATCGACTACATGTCGATTAAGTTCAGAAGTTAACTAACAAGACAAGACTTACCTCTTATGACACATTGGTTCACGTTTTTGTTAAATACTTATACTCGATTTGGCAATTAAACCACTCATAACCCAAGGTCTATATCTCTCTCCTCGAAAGATACTCTCTCTCTCTCTTCTCTGAGAGTCATCTGAGAATCTGTATTCTTGTTTCAACTTGTAACCAAACAATATATGATCAGTGCATCATTAGTCAAATAATTCAAATAATAAATCAAATCTCATAATGCAATTATTAAATCGATAATAATATAATCTTTTCTATAATTTCATAAATGACATTCAATATAATCCATGTCTTTCCTTGTCATTAATCTAATCATCATAATGAATTTACTTATGTCCCATTAAAAGTAAAAAGTATAATCAAGACAAAAATTGGGGATGTAACACAGGTCGTAGCCATTTTGATGGCTTTAGCCCTTATATATGTCTTTAAACCTTTTCTTTAAAAGTTTAAACTTTAAGTTTTATTAATATATTAATAAATAATTATAATATATAATATATAATATATAATATATATATATATATATATATATATATATATATATATAACAAATATTAATAAATAAAGTTTATTATATATAATATAATAATAATAGTAAATAGAGTTTTATAAATATATTTTTTTTTGTAAAGATTTATAATATTGTAAATTATACTTAAATATGTAAAAAAAATGGTGCTAAATTTGTGTAATAATGATTGGTTCATTATATGTGGTATTAGAGCTAGGTTCAGAAGCTAGGCCTTGAGCTTGATATGACTCATGCAAAGTAAAAGAAATTAAGAATGTAGTTAATTATGAAAGAATAAATTAAAATTTTGGACACAAATGATGAGCAAGTATTGATTAGAAAATTTTATATTTTCAGGAAACATAAATGGTTAAGACAAGAGCAACCTGAGTTAGCACTACCTGAAGGAAAAATAAAGACACTAATGAACAACAAAAGGCACAAGGGAACAATGAGGTAGAGATAGAAGAAATAATCAAATTGCTAACTAAGAAAAGGGATAAAATAAACTCTTTAGAGCAAATAGTTCAAGAACTCAGAACAAGGCAAGATAATATTCAGAACATAGTGGAACCTGAATTTGAAAATCCCCTTGGAGGGGACAATCCTCCTGAAAATACAATGATCATGGTTGCACCTAGGCAAGAATTTTCTATCATGGAACTTCCCAAGGACTTGAAAAATATTACCTCACCTAAATTTGATGGGAAGCAATTAGGAGAGAGAGTTGGAAATTGGTTGAATGAAATGGAAAAGTACTTTGAATTAAAGGATTATAATGAAATGACCAAAACATTATGGGGGTCGTACCAATTAACTAGTGAAGTTTCAATTTGGTGGACAAATGTTAAAGAACAAAATGGATACACTAAGGAAAACATAACATGGAATCAATTTGTACATCATTTTGGCAAGAGGTGGCTACCACAATTATTTGATGAAAAGATGATAAAATTTCATAACCTCTCGCTAGGATCTTTAATCTAGTACAACAATATTGGGATAGATTTGCCAAATTGTTGAAATATGTGACAATGTATCAAAGTGATGAAAAGAATCAAACTAAGAAATTCATATTAGGGCTAATTCTAATATTGGGGTAGAAGTGGATATGCATGGTCCTAAAAATATGAATGAGGTACTAGAAAAGTCCCTAAAATAGGAAAGGAAACTACAAGCCCTAGCAACAGCAAGGCAGAACTTCAACAATAACATAAATCAATCCTTCAAAAGGAAACAAGAATTCAAGGGGAATCAAAACTTCAAAGATCAAAGAACCAACTTCATAGAAAGGAGGCCACCATCAAAACCAAATCCAAGGACTAGTCAAAATGGAAATAATAATAGGGGAAATTTCAACAGGAACAACCAAAAGAACTTTAACAGGCTAGTATTTCCACCAAGACTTAATGAGGAAAGGAATGATCCCCTTAGGAATCCAATACAATAGGGACCACCAAGTGGATGTTTTATGATAGGGAATACCCAAGGATGCAAGGACAGATTAGAGAAAACTAACCTCAATGGGGACCTCCGCAAAGGATTCATGTTGTAGTAAGAAACCATCAAACTCGATTCCAAAATGTATCTATAGAAACTATAGGTATGCTTTCAAGGAAACTAATTTCCATGCTAGTAGACACTGGATCATCTGAATGCTTTATTTCTCTAGAACTTGTTAAAAGAATGTCATTAAAAGTTAGTCAAATGGAATCATCATGGACAATCCAATATGGGGATAAGGTAGTTAGAGAAGTAACCAAATGCTTATTTAATACTACAATACACTTTCCTAAATTTGAAACAAAAGTAGACCTCCATGTGGCACCCCTAGGGTCATACGATGTAATCATCAAAATGAGTTTCCAAACTAATCATCAAGCAAATGTAGGTTGCTATAATAAAATAATGGAGTGTTTGGATGATGAAGGGAATAGAGTTAAACTTCATGGAACCCTTAGGCTGATAAACATGTGGAGACCATATCAGCAATGTAACTAAATAAAGGAGAAGGGGAGCCTAAATATTTATGGTTACACTAGATGAAAAGGAAGAGTAAAATAGGTCCCAACATTTGAAAATTTCCCTTTCCTTCAAGAATTTAAAGATGTATTTCTAGAGGAGTTGCCAGGATTACCCCCAAAAAGGAAATTTAATTTCTCCATTGAAATAGTACTAGGAGTTGAGCTTGTGTCAAAGGCTCCTTACCACATGAACATAACATAACTATTAGAACTTAAGATGCAATTGAAGGAGCTATTAGGAAAAGGATTAATAAGGCCAAGTGTGTCACCTTAGGGAGCACCAATTATTTTTTCTAAGAAAAAGATGGAATCCTAAGTTTGTGCATAGACTACCAAATGCTGAACAAAGTAACAATAAAAAATAGATACCCTTTGCCTCACATCGAAGACCTCTTTGATCAAATGAAGGGAGTGGCTATGTTTTCTAAAATTGACCTTCGATTAGGGTATCATCAACTTAGAATCAAAGAAGAGGACATTCCAAAAATAATATTTTGAACAATATATGGACACTGTGAGTTCATAGTTCTACCATTTGGTGTGACTAATGCTCATGCTGCCTTTATGAACTTAATGAATAGCATTTTCTATGATTGCTTAGACAAATTTGTCCTAGTATTCTTGGAAGATATTTTAATCTATTCTAGAAATAAAGAAGAACATTTAGCACACCTCCAATTAGTTTTTCAAAGATTGAGAGAACACAAGCTATATGGAAAATTGTCAAAATGTGCATTCTTTGAAAGGAAGATTCATTATTTAGGGCACATCATATCTAAAGAAGGGATTGCAGTTGATCCTGATAAGATAAAAGCTATAGTAGAATTGTCAATTCCCAAAAATGTCTCAGAAGTAAGGAGTTTTATGGGACTAGCAGGGTATTATAGGAGATAAATGTAGAAGGGTTTTCTCAAATTACAAATCCTATCACTTCATTACAAAAGAAAAGTAAAAGATTTGTATGGACAAAACAATGCAACAAGGAATTTCAAATATTGAGGAAAAAATTGAGAACTCCTATTTTAAAGGTTCTCGATCCTAATGGACATTTTGTAGTTGTCACAGATGCTTCTACTGAAGGCCTAGGGGGTGTACTTATGCAATATGAAGGTGTAATAGCCTATGAATCTACAAAATTGAAGATACATGAAATAAACTATGTACCTCATGATCTAGAATTGGTGGCAATAGTGCATGCTCTTCAAAAGTGGAGACATAAATCTTATTGGGAAGACCTTTTGAGCAAAAAATAACCAACAAGGGCTAAAATATGTCTTCACACAACCACATTTAAATGCAAGGAAAAGAAGATGGTTGGAGTTTGTAAGTGAATATGACTTTGAGATAGATACACTGAAGGAAAGGAAAATAGGGTGGCAAATGCCTTAAGCAGAAGAAGACATTTGATGGCCATGGAAACCTTTAAAACTATCTTCAAGGAACATTGAACTCAAACATGATCCTTGGTATGAACAAGTAAATACAATCTTGGAAATTAACCTAACTGATCCAAATATTGTGGGGTACACTTTTGGTAAGGATGGATTGCTTCAATATGCAAATAGAATACATATGTTCCTAATCCTTGGAACTTAGAGCCATAATTCTAATATAAGCTCACAATGCACCTTATTCAAGGCACCTATGGGTAAATAAGATGTATTATGATCTTAAGAAGTTATACTTTGGGCATGGAATGAAGAATGACATAGTACACTTCATAGCAAAATGTTTGGAGTGTCAAATAGTAAAAGTAGAGCATAATCATCCGGTTGGTTTGTTATGTCCCATGATATACCACATCACAAATGGAAAGTCATTAGTATGGACTTCATACAAGGATTACCTATGACACCATATGGGCATAATGCAACAATGGTGGTAATAGATAAACTCACCAAGGTGGCTCACTTCATACCTGATAATTTAACCGATGATGCCCTAACCTTGGCTAAAAGATTTGTAAAAGAGATTTTTAGATTGCATGGGATTCCTAAAAGGACAATATCAAATAGAGATGCTAGGTTCACTTCAAGATTTTAGACAACGTTGTAGTCAGCTTTGGGGACAACTAAACTTCAACATGACCTATCATCCTGAAACAGATGGACAAACATAAAGAACAAACTAGATAGTAGAAAACTTATGTATGTATTGCATAGACCAATAGTCAAGGTGGGAAGAATACCTTCCACTTGTAGAATTCACATATAATAACTCCTTTCAGTCTACCTTGGGAATGGCCCCATTTGAAGCACTATATGGAAGGAAGTGTCAAACACCTTTGAGTTGGCATAGTCTAGAAGATAGAATCATAATTGGCCTCGAAATGTTGAAGGATATGGAAAATCAAATCAAGGGGATAAGGCAAATATTGAAAGAGGTAGTTGATAGACAAAAGAGTTATGCAACTATAAATAGGACTCAAAGAGAATTTTCAATAGGGGAGAAAGTTTTTCTAAGAGTTAGACCTCACAAAAGCTCTATATCATTTGGGAAGAAGGATAAGTTAGCCTCTTGCTATGTTGGGCCATTCAAAGTTCTTAAAAAGACAAATCTGGTGGCTAATTGACTAGCTTTACCTCCAAGACTGAGTTGTATCCATGATGTTTTCCATGTGTCACTTCCTAAGAAATATGTACTTGATGATAAACATATATTGAATTGGAATGCACTACAGGTTCAAGAGCTTGGGAGAATAATAGTAGAGCCATACTAAATCTTGGAGAAGTGCTAGTACCAATTGTGCAATAGGATAGTAGACCAATATAAGGTGCAGTGGGCTCAATATGAGGCAAAGAATGCTACATGGGAGGACACAAATGAAATACATCAGTTGTTTCCATTTTTATTTTGAAAACCTTGTTGAAAAACATGATGTTGTTAAAACTATTTTATCTTGACTCATTGGTTAGTGCATCGAGATGATGCACAAAATAAGGGGGAAGATCTATCATGACCCCCTTCTTGACACATTAAACTTTATTCATTAAGGTAGGAAAAAATTATTTGATCATTAAATTAGAAAAAGGAAAACATTTGTGTGGTTGATTTAATTGGTATATAAATTAAATAATAATTATAATTGAATAAAATAATAAACAAATAAACAAATATTAAATAAAAATAAATAAATTTAAATAGATATTAGTGGAAAATAAGAGATAAATATTATTTAATTATGCAAAAAGAAAAACAGATAACTAATAGATTTTATTAGTTTTAAGTGGAATAAAAATATAAAAGCAAAATAATAGATTAGTTCATTCGAGTTTTAAAAAATGCATGTGCTCATGCATGTTGAAAGGAATAGATGAACAATTACTAAGTCCTAGTTCACCTTGCTTAGTCATCACATGTAAACATAGAAAAGAGTTAGTTTTCTCTTTATTTAAATTTGTTCTAATTTGATCACTAGTTAAGTAATTTCATGCAAGAGTTATCTATCTTGGAACTAAAAATAAACCCTTTTCTCTCCACTTATCACTAGTTAAGTGATTGCATGCATGAGTTAGGAAATCTCTAAAATTGATAGATAAATAAAATAAAACAAATTTTATTGTTAGAAAAGGGGGGCATGGGGGTAGGTATTGGTAATCAGTGTTCTTGGGAGAAAATTGCAAGCTTCCTCAAGAAGAACTCTACTTCAAGAAGATTTTGGGAGAAGAATTTCAAGAGGAATTTGCTTACAGAGGTAGGTGCCTTTTCTTCTTTTGATTATTTAAATAAAAATTAAGAAATTTAAAAACCAAGTTAATATTTTATTTAGAAATTTATAACTATGTTAAATTCTCATTTATTTCAATTTAGGTTTTAGATTTGCTAATTTATTTTAGTTTAACTCTTAGATTTATTATTTTGATTAGGAATTTGTCCAAACTACAATACAATTTATTTGGAAATTAAAAACTATGATAATCTTTTATTTATTTGAGCAGTTCAAAAAATTTCTAACTTAGATTTTTTAATTTAAAATAATTTAAAGAGGAAAATAAAACTATGTGGATCGATTATTTATTTTGAGTAATTTAGGTTTTTTAAGAAGTTTATTGAATTTAAATTAAAACTCAATACTTATGAATTAGGAATTGATAAACAACTTTTAGAACAAATATGAATTATATCAATAACATAACTTTAAAAGGTCATGGCCTAAGTAGCTCATTTGAACACGTAAAAATTATGAACTCTAGATATCTATACAAAAAACGAGCTTCCCTTAGCTTCAAGAAATATTTAAAGTTTGTACTGACAAGGCCAACCATGTGAAGGTGGAAGCTCATGTGGCCTCACCCAAGAGCTAAGACACTTAAGACCTAAGACACCTAAGACCTAAGAGACCTAAGACATCTAAGACCTAACACACCTAGAAGACATAAGACCTAAGTCACCTAGAAGACATAAGACCTAAAACACCTAGACCTAAGACACCTAAGACATCTAAGACCTAAGACACCTAGAAGACGTAAGACTTAAGACACCCTTAAGATGTCTAAGACCTAAGACACCTAGAAGACATAAGACCTAAGACACCTTTAATACATCTAAGACCTAAGACACCTAATACATCTAAGACCTAAGACACCTAGATGATATAAGACCTATGACACCTAAGACCTAAGACACCTTTAAGACATTTAAGACCTAGGACACCTAGAAGACATAATACCTAAGACACCTAATACATCTAAGACCTTAGAAGATCTACTTGACACCTAATACATCTAAGACCTACTTGACACCTAAGACCTACAACATAGATACCTTTAAATATCTAAGACACATGTGTAAGACGTATAACACTTAAGGCACCTAAAACACCTAAGACGTAAATCACCTAAGACGTGCCTAGACACCTAAGACCTAAGGCACCTAAGACATATCTAAGACACCTAAGACATCTAAGACCTAAGACACCTAATGTTGGATGTCATTGATTTGTCATTGATGTTAAAAGTTGTTTGATGTTGCTTCATGTCATGGTGATCATGCCATGCTTCAATGCTTAAGGATCAGGATGTCATTATTCTTCATGTCAGGATGTCATTGCTCATCATGTTAGGATGTCATTTTTCATCATGTCAGGATGTCATTTTTCATCATGTCAAGATGTCATTGTTCACCTAAGGATGCCTTTATGTTATGATGTTCATGTTCTTGATTTTAAGGGTTTGTTATTGAAGATGGTGGATATTATGGTGTTCATGTTCTTGATTTGAAGGGTTTCTCATTAAAGATGGTGGTTGGATTGTGAATCATGCTTCAGGTGAGTTGACTTGAGTTGTGATAATCTCATGGTGCCATCATGATGCCATGAGGCTTGTCAGGTGTAAGTCAGATGTGTTAATGGAAGTCAGATGTCATTACATTGAGATGCAAGTTAAGATGTCAAAAGTGATTTCAAAAGGTGCTACATGATATGATAGTTTCATGATATGGGTGCTTCACTTCAGGATGCCTTCATGATCAGGATTAGGATCGTATGGTGGTGACTTGATGTTTTGGTAGCACAATGTTGATGGTGTTGATCAATGGCTCTCATGATGCTCTATGTTGTTCATTATGATGATGTTACAAGGTATGTAAGTGCTTCATACAAGATTGCAAGGTTTGTTCCAATAGAAGATTTGAATTCTACATGCTCTCAGTTAGATTGGAATGTCAAAGTGATGATGCAATTCATAAAAAGTTAAGGTTTTGTCTTGTGAAAAGTGCTACCTTGTATACCTACATTTCCTTAGTTTTAAACCCTAAGTGTCATGTTATATCATTTATTTAAGACACTATCTGCAAGTTATTGTGGGATTTCATGTTATGTCAAAACATCTTCAATTGTAGTAGGGTTCTGTATTATTCTTTAGGTTCAAACCCTACAAACTAGTTAGGTTTTATATTTAAAGTCATAAGTAATGGTTTAAACCCTAAACTATAAGTTGTATAGGCATCATGCACTTTTCTCTTAATTCCTAGTTGACTGGATATTATAGGTCACATATCACTTAAGTCATAATATAAAGGGGTTCTAGTCATATTTTTGACCAGCCCCTTTCCTAGGGCAACCGGCTCTGTTAGGTAACCCATTTGTTTTGGGCAGCAAATTTCTATCAAATGTCTTCATTCATTTTTAGGTGGGCGCGAAACACTAAATCTAAGGCTGTTATTTAATCTCCATTCAAAAGCCAATGGCTATTCTCCTACAAATAAAATTGATGGCCATTTAGAAGTCTCTCTATGTATTCTCGTGAGCAGTTTAAGGTAGTTTTATAGTTCTGCTTTCTTCTCTTCCGATGATATGAGGGATAAAAACTCCAAAACAGTAATTGCTCGGGGTTCTTTTGTAGTGTGGAATGAAAAGTTTAGTGTGCAAGGAGTTAAAAGAAATAATTTCATGAATATATGTGTGAAGAAATTATAGAGTGAATAGAAGATAAAACACAAACTTTTGTTATGCAGTGTTTTTGAAAACAAAGATGAACAGAGAAGCTTCCTTCTAAAGATTTTTTCTAATCAGAGGTACAGAGTATAATGAATGAGACATGATTTGAATGATAGAGACAATGATAGAGATAAGAGCAGGTTTTTTATGACATTAAGCATTGATAGCAAAAGATAAGGTAAGTATTTTTACATAGAGTATTAAATGATTTTAATTGGTGCAAAACAGATTGTATAGAATCATTCCTTTGCACATGAATTTGTAAAATCTTAGGAGATAGGTGGTGAAGGAGGCGTTGTACCAAAATCATTGGCCATCATGGGATTAGAAAAATAAGCTTAGCTACATAAACATAATGGGAAAAAGTGTTCTTGTTGCAAGTAATTGCTAATCAGTGTTGTCATTGATGTCAACAAGCTTGTGTTGTCATTGGTGTCAACTATGTCTTCTGATGAGGTTGTTGTTGTTTGATTGAGTTGTTGTGTTAAAGTGATTTGATTTATTTGAGAAGGTGCTAAAGATGTTGAGAAAATACTTTTGTTGCTTGGTTTCCAAGTGCTTTTGTGAAAAATTGATTAACAAAGGAAACAGTGTGTTGAAGATGTGTTTTGACTTAACAAAGTTATGATCGAGTTTTTCTCTGCATTTATTCCTAATTGAATATCTGAGTGTGTGGTTTGGATATGTGGTTCAGAATTGTTTGAAGATACTAAATCCATAATTTGGTGCTCTATATGTTGTGCTAGTAAAAGTTGTGTTCACCAGTTTGAGAACAATGCTTGACAGTGTTTGCAGTGTGTCTGGGAGAAAGTATTTTGCTCCACATTTCTCTGCAAAATGGTTTCAAGTGTTGCAGTTTTGGATTTATGCTTATAAGTTCTATATCTTTCTTTAATACAAGTGGTTCATGGTTTGGTGCTCCACAAGAACATTTCTTAAGTTGTAGATGATGACAGAGTATGATGTAGCTGGTTAAGTACTTTGGTGTGAAGTTTCTTTAGGTGAAAGATGTTGTACAAGAATTTATTGGTTTTCAGGTGCTTGTGGATGTTTCTAGATCATGTTCAAACTTGGTGCATGGTCCACATGTCGTCATGTGATTTTCAGGAAGCGTGCATTTAAAAGTTCATGGTGTTAACACAAGGATGGCCGACTTGGTTGTTTACACTATTTGCGGTTGTGCTTTGGTGAAAATGAAAGTGTGATTAAGTGTGTAAAAGTGGATTTAGGTCCATGCTAAGGTGTGATGTGGTCTGCATTCATTCCCTTCCTCCACGGGAATGTTTAGGTCCAGACCTAATTTGAATTTTATGGGTTAAGTGTATTGCCAATCTTGGAGAATGTTTTCAAGGATGATGATGGTATAAATAAGTGTTAAGAATTCATGAATATGTGCAGGTGTGCAAGGCATATAATGTTTATGATGCAAATTTGATCAATGTAGTATGATATTTCATGTGTTAGGCTACTATATGTAGTGAGCAGAAGGTGCCTACTATTTTCAGTATTGCTGCAAAGGTGTTGTTTGTGTTGTGATGGGTATTGAGCTTCATTGGAACTGAAATCCATGCATAGGTTAGATGCAATCATGTCATTTCAAATCCTGGCAGTGAGCCACTCTTCTCTTCTCTCTTTCTTTCTCAATGGGTAGCGAGTCCACCTGCAGTGAGCATTCTTTCTTCTAGACAATGAGCCTTTTAGCAGTGAGCCTTTTTCTAATTTGGTATTGTTACTACATTATATTGTGAGCTAATCCTCACCGTGATTTTTCTCTTTAAGGGTTTTCCATGTAAAATCTGAAGAAAGTCAGAGAAGATTATTTATTGATATTTATTGATCTGTTTATTCGGTGGCAATAAACATTTATATAAGTAAGGGAAATAGTTGTAATCGACGGCAGAACTGTAGATCAACGACATAACTACTATCAGTAACTAAGTAACCACAACATAACTACTATCAGTAACTGAGCAACCGCAAATAAACAATGTAATAATACTATGCTAACATTCCCCCACTTATTACATTGTTCCTACAATAGTACCAAGCTACCCCCGGGTAAATGCACAAAGATGAGTCCACTTAAGGTGGAAGTTTTAGACTAAGAAAAAAACCCGAAATCTGGTAAACCAAAATGGGGTCCCATTTTTTATGAAACGGGATCCCGTTATGCTTCGGGATCCCATTTCATAAAATATAAATTTTTGACCCCATTTTTGCTATGGGTTTTGGGTCGGAAAAGAGGCTTGGGAACCCAACCCTTGGCTTTGGACCTGGTTTAACCTGCAAGTTGAAGGTCCTGTCAATGTCACAACAAAATAGTGACTTTGGGCATATGTCTGAAGGCCTTTTTTGCAGAATTTTTTGACGAAATTGAAACCCATTATAGATGAGACAGTGTAGATTCCAAATGTATAATTTTTTTTTACAATTGGATTATTTTTCTATTTTTCAATTAGTTTCTGATGAAACAGGTCCATAAACTTGAATTATCAGGGTTTTTTAATATTTTAATAACTTTTTATAAAAATATTTTTTTGTAAAAAAAATTGTATGAAAAATGTACTTTAGACAATTCTTTTCAATTTGAAAAAAAAAATTCAAAAAATGATAAGTTTAGGTCATCTTATGCATGACGTACACGATGATTTTTTAAAACACCAAAAATGGCCAATAAAAAATTAACAAAAAATAATTAAATAAAAAATTATAAAAAAACATGGAAAACGTGCTTCAGTGAGTTACAAATCTTTTCCCAAAAGGATTTAGAAAAATATGATTATTTAGGTCAAAATATGGATGATGTACACATGCATGGTATAGTAAAAAAAAGTGGCTTTTAAATAGTGGTTTTTAGAAAC
Organism: Cunninghamia lanceolata; assembly: GCA_027924645.1. NCBI lineage: Eukaryota > Viridiplantae > Streptophyta > Pinopsida > Cupressales > Cupressaceae > Cunninghamia > Cunninghamia lanceolata. The sequence goes on along the minus strand of BSBN01000267.1, from coordinate 151,668 downwards.
GCCTATTAAAAATCAAATTGTATCATCTAGGTATTAAAAAAATTTACATATTTGGAAACTAGATTCCGAGTACTACATTTCATATTTATTGACTTTTTTCAAGATCCCACCTTTAAGTGCTTCAAATTTTTATGTCAAATGTGACAAATTCTGAAAATCAGATAAAACACTTCCACTTTTTGGCCAAAAAGTGGACTCAACTTCTTGCACACACCCCCCCTGAATGCTAATATACTTAACAAAGCTGATTAAATAATATGAATACATATTTTATAGAAGATCTTCTCCCAAAGAACAAATCCTGAATCAAGCGGGGCTCCATCATGTTGTCTCATCTACCCTCAGAAAGGCGTAGCTTCGAGCTATGTTCTTGAGCTCTTTAATCCCAAGCTCTCAAATCACAGAGTCTTGAATTATTCAACACTGAACCCTAAGAGATACGACAGATCTCTGCCATTGTCTAATGATCACGAAAGGGTATAATTCTCGATCATATACTCTTTGAAGCTCACTGGACAACAATCCATATTAAGCTCAACACCAAATCCCAAACTTGTCCCCAAAACAAAAACTGCACAAAAAATACATTCTTAAAATCTGTCAGCATCAACAAATAAAAGCAAAACAACTAAAACCAAAAACGCTTCTCATGCAAAGCATCATCTCAAAGTGAGAATCTAACTTGAGATGATGGAAAATCCTCCATCCTCCGATGTCGCCTGCCTCCAATTTAAAGGCTTAAAGGGCGTATCCACAAAAGTTAATAGCACCATCTGGTGGATCCTCATCCTCAATATCCGGTGGATCATCTTCAATGCAAGCAAGGTTTCCTTCATTTTTGACCTTCCCTTTAAGAACATCACTAGCTCGAGTTCTACAATCCCAAGCTGTATGACCATTTTTCTTACAATAAAAACATTTGATTTTTTCTGATCTCTTGTAATTGCTTCTTGAGAATAATGCTTTCTCCTGAGGATCATCTTATGAATCTTCTATTGTTCTCTTCTCTTCTACTAGAAGAGCAAAAATCATACCTTCTAGAATTTGTGAAGGTATTTAACTAAGTGTAAAAACAACATTGTTGTATTTTGAAGGCAAGCTATTTAATAAGATGGCCCTAGCATCATCATCATCTACTGTAACCTTAACCTCTGCTAGTTGTCTAATGAGAGACTGCAAGTTACTTACATGATTTGACATTGTGATTCCATCTTCCATCTTAAATCTATATAATTGAAGTTTTAGAGAAAACTTTACATTAACGGCTTTTGCTCCAAACAATTTATTCAGATTATCCCAAATTTTGGCTGATGACTTATCCAAATCAATGTGGTGCAATTTAGTGTTAGAAAGAGCAAGACCAATTATAGCATTGGCTTTATCATCTCTACTACTCCAATCTAATAACTTATTTGCATCTGTAGGTGCTTTTTCCTTTCCACTTACTATTCCCCTTAAATTTTTATTCATTAGTGGCATTTGAATTTTCATTCTCCAAGTATGAAAATTGAAACCAGAATACTTGTCTAATGGAATCTCTATTTAAAAATAATACTCCAAAAAGAAATGTTAAGACCAAATTGACCTTCTTACTCTGAATTAAGTATATTTGCTTAAAAAGTTTTGCACTTCCACACACACTTCAATACATACCTTTCCTTGATTGATAACCTCCAATGTGAAACAAAAGGACAGGCCAACTGTGCATTGACAGCTTCTGCATTTTGCAACACAAAAAACTGTAGGCTTTCAATCAAATTTCAATATCCAACAAAATTCCAAATCAGATGACAACTCTTCCTACGATCTGACTTCATATTGCTTTCAAATCAACTTCAAATTGCCTTCAATCTCAGTGCCTCAACAATGGTTTCAACCTACAACAAATAAAATTTATAACTCTTCCACTCTAAATGTCTCAGCGTCTTTCATTGGCTCTTTGCAGACTAATTGGTGTTGGTGTCAAATGTATCCAGCGTCCTCAACTTCAAATAGATCTGTGAACCCTTTTAAATAAATTACCATTCCTTAAGATCAACGCACCTTCATCACACTTGGATAGCCACAAGAATTAATTTCGCTCTGATACCAACTAAAGAAAGTCAGAGAAGATTATTTATTGATATTTATTGATCTATTTATTTGGTGGCAATAAACATTTATATAAGTAAGGGAAATAGTTGTCACCAATGACATAACCGTAGACCGACGGCATAACTACTATCAGTAACTGAGTAACCGCAGCATAACTACTATCAGTAACTGAGTAACTGCAAACAAAGAATGTAATAATACTATGTTAACAAAATCTTGTGTTCTCTTGCATGTGGTGTTGATATGATTCAATTTCAGTTATTGCTTTTCATGCTTAATCATCATAACATGTTTAAAGGTTCATGTGGATTTGAATGTTTGCGAGGGTTTGAAATTTTTGATACAACTGATTCACCCCCCCTCTCAGTTGTCTTGTGCATTCAACAATTCTATTGTGTGATTGACTTGGGGCTATGGTCAAGCATTCTAATGGAAAACCCTACATTAAAGATCAACCTATGGTACTTCCTAATTCATGCCAATGATCCAAACATGACATGCGTCCATTGGGAACTGCACTTAGGGAAACACGCCATTTATTTAAGAACCTAATAATTCACCTTTCAAACCTCTTCACTGTACCCATTGCACACTAATGTTTAGCTATCTCTAACAATAGCAACATCTCATCTCCAAGCTTCATTGCTTCATACCTCTTTCATGTACCAAAACAATTGGAAACAATGCCACTTATTCAAGTGACTCAAAAATGGACATTTGCAGCATCTTGAAAGTTCAACAAATGGAAAGAACACTTAACACTAGCTATTTTTTGAGTCTCCCCTCATTTCACTACCATCCCAAAAATAGATGATCAATATTTTCAAAAATATTCACAATGATATTGGTTCATTATCTAGCAAGATATTATAGCCCACTAAGAAATCAAACAACTACCATCCATGGAATTTGCACCATACACTTATAATCAACTCCTTTTGACTAGGGGCATGTAATGCATGCAAATAGTCCTAATGAATGGAAAGTCTTATCAAGTATGTACCTAGACATGCCATTTCAACTGGATGGTCTCGACATGCTTGGTAAACAAGATGAGGATTGGTTAACTATACTATCACTTGCAAATAATTGACTGACACAAATAAACTTTACTTGCATACCAACTTTTACTCACTACTATTCAAAAATAACTTTACTTGCATGCATGCCAACATATTTAATTTACTCCATTTATTTTATAATGCAGCACAAAAACACATATCACTACATTCTTTCAAAGTCCAAATGATGGATGGAAAACAACCATGCTCTCTTCTCGAGAAATTCCAATATTCAATGTGCAATTGTAAAGGAACCACTAATTACTTTTATCTACAAGCTACATCTTAGTGTACCCATTGCACACTAAGGTAAGCCATATGGAGGGATTGAATGCACATGGACTGCATTAAAAAACCACATGAAAGGATTGAAAGAAAATCAATGAAGGTTGGGCCAACATAAAGAGCACATGTCAAGGCCTTGATGAAATGATTTATTCAATTGGATGGTAGGCCTTTTTTTGACTAACAAAAGTTTTTCCAAAGCAAGATTGAACATAATGGGCTCTCATGACACACAATGCATGCCATTTTTGAGGTATCGAGATCATTCCCATATCATCGTATCGAGATCATTCCCATATCATCTGCAAATTTAAACAAATCAAAAAAAATTCCCTTCAAATTAAATATATTTAGACTATTATGAATTCTCAATCTAAAATTATACCATGTGTAAATCTAATTTTAATCTATTTAAGCTCTAAATTACGCAAATCTGTTAAATTATAAAAGCAATGACAATCATTAAGTTTGATTGATCTTTGTATCATGTGCCACCCCATGAGATGATGCATGATGGTAGGCTAGATGACAAATAAACATAAAATACCTAGTGACCATGCTTATATTTGCAAGAGAATATCTATTCAATGTAGGTGTCAAGAGGCTTGTGATAAATAGACATACATGCTTCAAATAATATGCATAGGTGGCAACTAATGGAATGCATGTGAACCCAAGTGTAATGCATGAACAAGAATCTAGAAAAGACATGCATGCAAATAGAGACTAGACACCAAACATGGAAGCTCACACATTTGAAGTAGATAATAAGAAAAATAAAAAGAATCTTGAAATCCATTAAGATTATGCAAATTAATTCACAACACTTGAGAAAACAAAAAAATACATGTGCCATAGGGATACAAGACAATAATCAAACATAGCAATCGAACTTCCAAAACTCTTAGGTGTACCCATTGCATGCCAAGGTGCGATTGCTAGTAATAGTATTGACATGAACGTGATAATATAGCTATAAATATTTTTAACCTAAAAGGAATTCAAATACAATATTATTGAGAACAATAGTAGTTGATTCCACATAATAAATAATAATATAATAAACTACCACCAACTACAATAACCATTTGTTGCAAATTGTAAGTACACAAAAATAGCAAAGCGTACTCATACCAATGTGACGATAATCAACTTGATGACAAACAACATAATGACAATCGACGTGACATCATTCCTAATGTTTTTACTTCCTATGACCTCATGAAATCATACCATAAACTTGTGTAAATGTGTGTGCAAGGTTCTCTACTTTGGTTCATTTGCCTTACTATTGCCATCTATCATCCTCTCCTGGATGATACTCTCCCTCAACCTGTTAGAGGGAAAACTACTCTAAATCCACCTCAGACCAATACAATGGTAGTTAGTTTGATAATTGAAAACAATTGAGATAACAAGTAAAAATTCTAAATATTCATTTCTGAGATATTGCCCCCCATTAATCATTTTAAATATTCTAAAATATGCGATTAAAAATGGGATGTGACAAAAAGTTATAAAATAACATGGTCACACTTTTAAAATATCCTTAGGAGATGAATTGGTTGAATGTAAGGTGGATTGTTCGTATCATTAACCAATAGCTAAAGGCTATTTAGTGGGTCAATTCCATCTTTGGGTTGTCACCCTAGTGTTTCTTTTATCTCACTTTTAAGTATTTTTTTCTTAGTTTCTAAGAATTCAACAAATAATTTTAAGATTTTTTTGGGAAAGGTTTTTATATAAGTGATAAAATATTTAAGAACCATTCAAATGTGTGTTAAATTAATAAAATCAATTCAATAGAAATGTGTAGGGGTGAAAATTATTAAGGTGTGGAAGTGTGGTTCATTATAGGGGTGGTAGATATTATGGGAGGAGTATAAATGGGAGTCAGACCATTAGGTGAAGGATAAGTGGAGATGTGATAGGTACTAAATGGTGGGGACACTAGTGGCCATGGTACTATGAGGATGAGTAGTGGTAGAGGAGGGAGAAATGGTGGTAGAGAGATCTATGGTATAGGTAACTGGGATAAGAATAGTTGCACTAGTCACTATAAAATAAGTAAGCTTATCCAAAACCACTTACAAACATATCATGAAATATATCCACTAGTTATTAAGGATGCTCCACATTAGCCACACAAAATTTTGATTATCTACTGTATGAGCATCATGATCACACTCGAGTGCTGCCATAATAGTGTGTCCCACTTATGGGACATCCTAATTTTTGTCTGAAATCACATTTTTTAGAAAAAGTTAATGATTTAAGCCTTGAGGGGTTCCATATAAAGGGGTTTAATTGAAGGGAAGTAGATAACACTCCCTTAGATCAAATCCCCTTGGAAAGAACCCCCTTAGTCTTAAATCAAGCTCTTGATGGAGTCTCTTCCACACCTATCAAAATACTGCCAAAAAACTAATTTTGCTTCACCTTTTGGGGGATCAAATGAAGTCATTTAGAAATTCTATTTTGTAAAAAAGTAGCTCTTAGTATAAGCTTTCCAAAAAATATGATTTTGAATATATTTCATTTGATTATTATATTTATTTTCTATTTTCTCGTGAACATAGGTTTTTCATCGAACATTAAGGTCTCTATTCTATAGATAGAAAAATTAAAAAAAAATAGAGAAAAAATTCTCAAAGTATTTGCGCACTAGATATTGATGTCCTTGTTTCAACAAAAAAGGAGAAGTTAGTTTGGATACATACATAAAAACTTATGTTGTATGGTATAAACCTATGTCTGAATTATAATTAATCTCACTTCAAAAATTAATGAAAAATGTATGCAACAAAAAATTATGACAAAATATCTATGCACTAGATATTGGTGTTACAAATCTATGTTTAAAATTTATTAATTTTATCATTTCTATAAAAAATAATTATGTTGTATGGTATGAACGTCATTGTTTAAAAATATTGTTAACTATAAAAAATAAGTTATTAAAAGTTATGTAAAAAATCAGAAATTATTTCTTAAAATTTTTTAAAAATACATTTAGAATATACACATGAAATCTCAAAAATCATTAGTTCACATCATCTTCAAATTCTTAATGTTTTAGTTGCTATAGGTGTCAAAAAGTGAAAATTTGGTTAAAAATGTTCATTTCAATGTCCCACTTTGGCCGAAAAGTGGGACACAATATTGTGGAATCACTCACTCCTCATTATTCTCATTGTGAGCATTCTCACTGATTTGGGCCATGCTAGGTCTTGGATGAGCACTCCTTCTAGGTGGCATAAACAAAAGATAGGAAAATAAATTCAAAATACCCAATTATAGATTGAAATATCAAAAATAACAATGCTATATTAGATTTGAAAATGAAACCATAATGTAGAAGCCAAGGGCTAGTAGGATGATTGAGAAAGATATCACAGTAAAGCACACAAACCCTATAGGAAAAGATATATCAATGAAGCTCAATGGTGTAAAAATGAAGGGTAGATCTAAAAATAAGATGTAATATCAAAGGAATACAAAACTAAAAACCCTAATGTATTGTAAAACCCTAACAAAAAGGTTCAAATGTGTAGGATGAATCAGGCTCATCAAAATGAAATGTAAAATAATGTTTTCTTAAGGTTAATCTAAGCTAATCTAATAAAATGAATACATATGGGCATAATTCAGCCTAGATTAAAGTAACTAACTATGGAGATAACATATTTGAATAATTGAATATTAAGCTATGGATTGAATGTGGAGGAGGGTGATACTTAGCTTGATAACTGAAGAATTATGCCAAATGGATAAGATTCTAGAAACTGCCTAATGTCAAACTTAGAAATAGTGTCTCTCTGTTAGTCAGTTGCATGTAATTTTATGCTAAATCTCACCCCTATTAGAGAACATGTTGGTAGGTTTGGTATAATTTTTTAGTCACAAATCTATACCTATGCTTCAGATTTGTCCAAGCAATCAATAGTGTTCTGCTATGCAACTTTTCCTAATATGTGACCACCTCTACTTTATCTGAATGCTTAGGGATTGACGGTATTTAAAAATAGCTTAAAGGATTATTGTTATGTCACAAGGAGCTGTTGCCTAGATCAATCCCCCAAAAATTAAACAATATCGAAAATAGCAAGAAATCACCTATGTATACAAATTCTTCTATTTTTAGTGCACCAAATTGAAATGCATCAGTATTGATTACTCCAATGCCCTCTAGAATGAATGAACAGTAGATTATACTTGATTATTAGAATAAATGCATTGAATGTCTTTAAACACTGACACATAACATAAAATTATGTCAAAAAAGTGTTTAATTAACTCGAGCTAGAAAGGTGAAGAGAGCTAATAAATTAAATATAAATTTTAAATTTTAAATTGAAAAGAGACACATATTGTCAAGTGGTAACCACCAACTTGTTCAGAATGTAATAGTAGTCAAATGACTAATGACTAATGGAAATAGGTGCGTAAGAATGAAATATCAGTCAAATCTAGAGAGTAAACCAAAAATTTTATCAACTAAAAGAGATTCCCTAAACTGCACTTTCATTTCCAAAGTCAAACTCGCGAGTTGAAGAGTAACCTATTGCTCCTATGCTTTGGACAGCAGCATCTTTCAAATCAGCTGGTATGATTTGAAATGAGAGATGGCCCACCCTCTTTTCATCAATGTCGCGCATAAAGGTCTATCGCTATTACCTAGAAACATCATTCCTCAATTGACTTGTATTTGTTTTATGATTCTGAACGGTAGGAAGAGCCAGGACAAAAGGGCACAGAGTGTGTGATCTATTAGAAAACAAATATCCTGATCTAGGTATAAGAGGCTGCAGTTGTATATCCTCAATGTAAACCATTGGATTTGTATTGATCTGAAAAGAGGATACAAGTTCCTTTTATTGTAAGGCCGTGAGTTGAAATTGTTTTGGGAGCAATGGGTGGAGATGGAAGTGATGCGAGAATGCAAGTGGTGGTGGTGCCACTCCCCGCACAGGGACACCTCAATCAGCTCCTTCATTTTTCCAGAGTTATCGCCGGACGAGGAGCAAAGGTCTCGTTCGTGGCTACCTCCACCCATATTCACCAAGTCCGTCGCCGTGTTGAGGGATGGGAACTTCACAAGTTCGATATTCGTTTCCAGGAATTGCCCATGCCTCATCTCTCAGGCGAAGAGCTCGATGATCAGAGCACTCATATGTTTCCCTTTCACTTGGTTTCTCTGTTCGAAGCCGTGGAGGATCAGCTAGGGTCTCATGTGGATAAGCTCCTGCGCACTATCTGCGCCCAGAACAATAATAGAGTGGTTATAGTCTACGACATGCTTATGGGATGGATTCAGAATGTGGCTACCAAATATTCAATCCCTGCCTATGTGTTCCGACCCACTGGCGCTTATTATAACCTGTGGATGAAGCGGGTATCTGATGAGACGTGGGGATTGTCCCCTGTTAATGTATCATTTAACCGTTGCTTTCCCGAAAGACTCCTCAAATATGGGAGGCGCCAAAGGTCTCTGTTAGGGCCTGCCAAGGGACATATCACAAACACCTTCAGCGCACTGGAATCAGAATTCGTTCACCTGGGAAGAGAGGAATTAGTCTTCGGCGGGAAGCCTGTGTGGAGTGTGGGTCCTCTTCTTCCACAGGCCTTCTTCAATGACGAACGGCGATTGCGATTACAGGCGGACACGGAGTGCATGAGATGGTTAGATAGACAAGCTCCGGCGTCCGTTCTCTACGTTTCATTCGGCAGTATATCTTCTTTTTCGGCGACACAGATCCTAGAACTGGCCGACGGTTTGGAACGCAGCGGGCAGCCTTTCTTGTGGGTGCTCAGGATTTCCGACGGAGCCGATTATTCGACAGAAGCGCAGTTCGATTCGAGTTGCAAGTTTCTGCAACAAGGGTACGAGAAGCGATTAGAGGGACGGGGTTTTATTGTGAGGAATTGGGCGCCTCAGCTTGACATCCTATTTCACAAGTCGACAGGCGGGTTTTTAACGCACTGCGGTTGGAATTCGACTGTGGAGAGCATCAGCGCCGGAGTCGGCATGCTGGCCTGGCCTCTGCATACCGATCAATTTGCTAATTCGGCTCTGATAACGCGGGAGTTGAAAGCGGGCGTGGAAGTGAAAGAATGGCAAAATGCAGAGGAAAACGAGTTGGTGAGTGCGGAGGAGGTTGAGAAAGCAGTGAAACGATTGATGAAAAGTGAGGAGGGAATGCAAGCCAGAAAGAGGGCGCAGGAATTGAGAGGCGAGGCTCGGATGGCCGTAGGCGATGGGGGTTCTTCGTGGAAGGATATGGATTCTCTTCTCCATCACTTCTCGCAATCATTTTCCGATTAGACCAAGGGGCTTAGCCTGCTCATGGATCTTGAAGGCTCGTCGAGGTAATCCTTTTAAAGCGTAGATCTGTGTGTTTGGTATTTAATAATGGCTTCCTCTTCACTCTCTCCCTGTATGCAAGACCGTACTTGCGCCTGCTTCAACCTGGCTAGAATATCTGCACTCATTAATTCCTAGTATTACGTACTGGTCAAGGGTAAAACTATGATAAGATATTTTCCAACGGAGAATATTAGGGGAGCACAACCCTATTCTTGGTGTAGGAGTTGAGTAAGATATACCAAGCTGTACTATAATATTGAATGAAAAATATTTTAAATATTACCAATTACTCTTTTTTCCATCCAAAAAGATAAGGTAGGATTCTATTTTGTATTTAGTGGATGCACACAATTAATGTTTAGAAATTTAAATCATTTATTAATTAGCCGATAGGCTTTTAGTTGTGAGCATTATAGTGCTCGGAATTGTCTCACGCCGTAAAAATTTCACCGGAAATTTTTCTAAATTCGTTGGTTTTTCTATCGGCGTATTCCTTGAACCTCCTATAGGTGCAAGTGCTAGTTAGTTAATGTTTTGTCAAAATAGGTAGGAAGAGATAACTTATTCAAATATTCTAAAGTGACACAATTGTACACATTCCTTATTCAAAAGATTTGATAACTCATTAGGTATCTAATATAAAGTCCATATATTAAAAACATACATTTTAATTGTCCCAAATATATATGGAACTTTAAAACATTTGCTTATTAATTGTCCCAACTACATATAAAGCGACCATCCATAATAGAATATTGTATTACAAATAGAAAGTCCTTTATAAACAAAATGCATTAACAAGTGTCAGATCAAACAAACTTCAATGTCCCATATCTCCTCATCAACTTAATTTCTTCAAGTGATATTTGCTCAACTATTGGTCGTTTCTGTGAGATTGAGCAAGATCAACTGGACAGAGTATCTGCATCGGTTGAGCCACAAGAGAAACAATCACACACCTTGCAAGACTTCGACAAACAATCTGAATGAGTGCAATAAGTCGCAATGAATAGAATATGGATTAACTCACAGTAGGGAGTGCATATAGAGCCAGTGTCATCTAAATTTAGTGGAGCCAAAATAGGCATGTCCACTTAATTTAGATTGGCTAAAACATCATGACCAAAAATAGCATGAGGCTAAAGATGGACTCCTACTTAACTAGTACTCTTAAGAAAGCTTAACTCCTATGTGTAATTAACCATGTGCATGTACATGCAAGAGATAATATACACTAACAACCCCCTTCAGTGTAGCTTAGGTGGGCACAAAGTAAAAATTGGGTCCTGACGACGAGGCATGATGAGGTATCCAAGTATAATGCGATCTCTCATAAAAGCAGAGAAAAGGAGAAAACCTAGTGGGAAAAAATCCCTCCAAAAGAGAGAAAAGAAAGATGAAGAGAGCTAGAAAGGCCCTTGAAGATGATAACTCTACACCAAGCCCAAAACAATGTCATATGGCCATAGGAGAGAGAAAGAGACTATGTAACCCCCCATAATGAAGTAGCTCCTGTGCCAAAAGAGGATGCCCATGTATGAATGCTGAAAATGATCCATTTGTGGCAAATGACATTTCTCCCCTTAAGAAGAAACAACTCTAATGGTGAATGCTCAAAGAAGCAAGGTGAGGTCATAAGTCTCATGATGTACCCTGTCTCAGAATACTTCTCAAATGTCTTCATGCTAATGTCGAAATGAGTCATAATCAAATCAAGAGTCCAACACCTAACTGAAACAAGTGACCTCTCAAAATCATGTGAAAATTGATGAAGAGCAGGATCCAAAGAAGTAATGTGTGGAATTTCAATGCATTCCATGTGGCTACAAAGCAAATCCCACGTGATGTCCTAGTATAAAGAATCTCTGGAATCCCTTAGTGAAGCATCTTTGAACTCTGTAGTAGTAACAAGTGCAAGGACAAAATAACTGTCATCAAAGAGAAGGTATATGTCCTTAATGCTATTGTCAAGATCGATTATGAGAGATTCTACAAACAAATGATAGATGTCTGATAAGATGATATCTCATTGATCAAGAGAACAAGTGTGAACCTGTTGGAGAGAATCTGAAGTAGCATGCAAAAAATCCAAGATCTCTGGCGAAGTAGTAGGTGGAGGTGGTAGAATATCTATCAATGTTCGAGGTGTAGTAAGAGAAGCAAGAGTGTATGTCTCTGTGTCATTAGTACATTCAAGACTTTCCCAATAAGAAAGTTCCTCTTCAGTATCATCGTCATACAAAGGATCATCAACATGATCAAGGGAAAGAAGTATGTCCATAACAGGATCACCTAGGAATGGAGGTTCATTCAAGAGATCTCCATACATTTCCCATAGTGTAGGCTAGAGAGCTCGAGGGCACTCGATGTGTGATAGAGGATCCCACGAAGTGTGATCCACAACACTTAAACCAATTAATCCTAAGACATGATCATTCTTATTTTCCCATACAGATTCCTGTCAATATGTACTTAGTTTAGGAATAAGCCCATACAAATGTGGAAATAGATGAATCCATCGGCAAAGCTTTATGATACCATCATGCCAAGACTTGTAGTTTCCTTTTTCCAAGGAAATGACAGAGAGATAAGTTGTTATCCCCATTAGTGACTTACATATATTACACTCTTTGATACTTTATGTTAGTTCATTGATTTAAAAAACGTGTGTATAACCCCCCTAAGAATAATACATAAAAGAACACTTTATGAATTGAGTGCATGAATAACCCCCAAATTACTTAATTACCCCCCTTAGAATTCAGCACTTTATATTTCTTAGTGCATAGACAATTACATTTGCAATCTAAAATTAAAAAAATTGCCTAGTTTTGCACTTTAAAAGAAATAAAAAATTTAAATACCTTGGGTTAAAAATAAAAAAGCCAATAAAAAAATTGGAGCTCGCCTTCTACCAACAAAAACTTGACACCTTGCAGGACGTCGAAACCCTTTTAGGGCTGATTGAGGTGGATGTAGGGATTTTGGCAGGGTTTGGGGCCAATTTCTGGCCGATTTAGGGTGGATTTGTGCCCTCTTTTGGTTGATTTTGGGTGCTCTTTGAGGCACCTTTGTGCAGGATGCGAATTGAAGGTATTTCGACCATGGATTTGAGGTGTTTTTATATGCTTTGCTCAGTTTTGTGCCCTCCTCTATTCGCTGCAGCCTATTTTGGATGCCTCTATGCGCTTTCTACACCTCTGTTTTGTAGATCCACGCCCTCTTTTTCCTCAGAGATTGAATGCATTGATTAGGGGTTTGAGATGGGCAAATTTCAGAGCTACAATGCCTTGCAATTCATGCCTCCAAATAGGGGTTTCGCTTCAAAAGGAAAACCTTGCAATTTAGAAGCAAAAACCAAAAGTGAGTTTCCAAGCGCCAAAGTAAATACAAGCACCCAGATAAGACGCCACAAGGATAGCAAACACGGGCCCTCACAGACAAGCCACACACCTTTCTAGCCTTGCACATAGGCCGCGAGCCTTCTGTAGGTCAAAATACTTAGATGTGGGCTTATGTGCAGTCTGATTTCCTTCCTTTGAGGGTTCGCTGGGGTCGCCTCTACCACAGGCCCAATTTTAAATCGCTTCCCTAAACTCTCTTCTACAGGGAAAAGTTTCTTCCACAAATGATACGCAATGCAAACATTGTTAGTTCCTGTCTGTGGCAGGGTAACTGTGTTTGACTCAAAAACTACGCAGTTAGAGATGGGTTCATGTGAACCACTACTCATGAAATATGGGTCATGTGTTTGACTCAAAAACTACGCAGTTAAACCTTAAAAATAAAATATCAGGGTAACTGTTGTTTTCACTATCAAAACATTTTTTAGCGTTGGGATTTGTGAAGTTGTTATAATCAAAATTAGCCTAAGTTTTTTAGTCCCTACTTGACATTATTTCCCTGTTGATATTTGTGCATATAAGGTTGCTTTTTTATTTGTGTAGACCTCCTCAATGGCTAAGGTTGAGGTGCAATGACAATAATCAAAGTTAAACCTAAGATGTTTTAGTTTTAATGAATATTGAGACAACAATATTAGCTTCAGTTTTTTCCCCATCGGTCCGTTCTTTATTTAGCCCATTGACAATTTATTTGCTAATAGCTATTAATAAAATCTCCCCTCTCCAAAATCAAAAATCAACCCTGACTAGAATATTATCTTGATTTTATGTGCGTTACTGGATAGACACCTGGGTGCTCAGAGGGTATAGGTGTTTTGTGTAAAACAACTCACGTGTCTTGTCAATGATTCTGCATTCCACATCTTGAATACGCCCCTGCTGTAGGCAGAAGAATTTGCGTTGAAGAAACAGGAGCAGGCATGTATGCAGATTTCTGATTTCATTTTACTTTTACACTTGTCTTGTCTTTGTTTCCACATTTTGCAGGAGAGCTAAATGTTACTGGGTGTTCCTTGCTTGCAGGAGAGCGTAAATTTTTGTTGCTGGTATCTCCCCTAGACATCTCATAGAAGACCCATTTGCAGCAAAATATCCCCATATGCACAGGGAGGCCAGATCTCGTACATTAAAAACCAATAAGATCATGTTAAAATTTCAAGAAAGATAGATTAAAATACAAGACAACTATTCATTGACAGGGATAAGGGTATAAATTCTTGCTTGTGTGAATGATTAGCAAGAATTCACCAAAATTTTCTAGTTTCTTGCTTCTTCCTACATGTGCAACCAAAATAAAAATCACCATATAGAAAAAGGAAGCAATTTAGGAGTGAAGATATAGACAATTGCTTTTATGTGCTTTATTAAAATTAGGAAGTTTTCATTACCTCCTATTATTACTGTACATCGAGCTCCTCTAGTGTAGGAGACTTAGCTTCATTATAGCAATGGATGATTTGAATTTGTATTAATTCTATGTGGAGTGCCTATGCTTTCTAAATTATTAAGTCTTAATAAATATCACTTTTGCTCTCTAATCAAATCGTCCATTTATTGATATAGGCATTGGGTTTCAATCTGTTAGTTCTTGAGAAAACGGTTGGGCTATCAATCAAAATGTGAAATAGCTATTGCTTGCAATCTAATACAGGCACTTATGGCACGATAGTAGAATGATATACGCACAAAATATGCATATTTGGGTAGTTACGAAGTCCTTTTCTTGCCTCAAAATTGATGTTCTTTTGTGGTCATTGTTTACAGAAAATACTGGAAGTTGAATTGAGTTTCATCCTGTGAGCAGTCTTTGGACATGGAAGCTATAGACATGTACATTGGGACAGGCTATGGAACATCATTGGTGGGTGGAATGAAGTCGGGTAATGATCAAGCTGGAAGCAAACCTCCAAGGGGACCTCTTTGACCATATAGATGACCTATTGAACTTCTCAAATGAAGAAATTGGAGGACCCATTGGAGAAAATAGTATCAATTTCCCAAAAAGTGACATTTTTTATGAAAGCTCCAAGACAGAAGCTGAGAGCTGCAATTTCACTATAGATGGAGCAGATGAAAGCAATCCTGGAGACCTATGTGTTCCTGTGAGTGTCCTTTTATTGTACCTTGCTTTTTTGGAAACAATGTGAAATGTTGTGCTTTTGTATGGTCCATTTGTATAAAACTAGTTGATTTTTTGCAATGGGTTATAACGACTAGATGAACCTTTGAGATGAATTTTTTCTTTTTTTAAGCAAAACCAAATTTGTCATAAGGTTCTGAGATTGGTTGTGTTTGAAGTTCTCAACTGGGTTTTTGTTTTTTTTTCTGTGGACTAGTGTGATGATTTGGCTGAGCTAGAATGGCTTTCAAGCTTTGTAGAAGACTCTTTTTTAGAGAATGGACCAAAGCCCCTGTTTTGTCCTAATTTTGGAGTTGGATTGGAGGACAAACATGGTGTTGTTATGTCTTAATCTCACCATATATCTCCTATGCTTATCATCTGCCTTATTATAGTAAGGAGATTTCAACCTGTATCTTATTTAAGTGTCCCATTATCTTGATTGTTATCCCAGCAACCCTTCCAAACTTCATAGAGAGAATGTGAAATCCATTTTTAAAGGTTTTTTTTGGGTGTAATAGGGAACACTCAAACAGGTTCGCTAGAGTTTTGGGCTGCCTTATTGCAACCAGGGGATTTGAAATTGGATCTTGCTGAAGTTCCTCACTATTTTTACAGTACAAACCTGTGAATAAGTCTCTAGAATATTTATAGAATCCATTTATGCAGTTTTTTGTTCTGGGTGTAATAGGGTACACTCATTCTCAGCACATATTCACTAAAGTTATGGATTACTGTAAGATGTAGTAGTTGTAAGTGCCACTTCTGATCACCACAACCTTTACAAGAACTCATGCACAAAATTTAATAATTCAAATTATGATTAGTTTTCTTTGTAGCTTATATTGTGTGGATGAGATATGGAGTTCCTATCCATTTTTCTATGCCAAAATTTAAACATTGGAATAAGGCATGGACATCCATCAAAGCATAATCAATACTGAAATATTTTTTTCACAGATTGTGGTTGCATTTGCAATAACTAAGCATTTGTGCAAAATGTAAAAGTATGCAAACTGTTAAAGCAAATATGCCTCGAAAGATGAAATGAACTGTTTTGTAAAATGTCTGAAAGAAATGTACCCTCATGGAATGCATTGATTTTCAAACGTGCACAAAATGGTCTATGCAAAATGTAAAAGCATAGACAATGCATATGAACTGTTTTATAAAATGTCTGAAAGAAATGTTTGAAATTTTGTTTGGGAATTCTATGAAAAAAAATTGGTGCTGAGAATTGTGTGCCAGCTTCAGAATTCTTTCTAACAATATCCCTATACAAGTATCAAATCTCAGCTAAAATCTTGTAACCTCTTTCAAAATTCAGTTTCTCAATATCAGATATCCGTTGAATAGGAGTCCAGTTTCATCAAAGTAGTTAGCCTCAAATTTTGGGGAAAATTTCCAGTTTTATTCAAAATCTTTGAGCTTAAAGCTCCTATAATTTCATTGGAAAGCTTTGTATCTAAATCCATAATAGATGCCTAACTTTGCAACTATAGGTTAACAGAGAGATTTATAATCACCAAGAACTGAGGCGTGGACTGAAATCTCTTCCGAACTGGTAGTGACTATACGAGGAGCATGGCGAGGAGTTCATCAACATGTTGGATGGGATGTTCTCCATCGTTCTGCTCGACATGTGCGATGGCAACTTCTTTGTTTTATTGGTGTTATGGTTGATTACAGGATCTGTCTGGTTTGCATCGGAAATGAAATATTTGCACGATGACTGTGAACGTTTTGAGGCATTTCCACCATCCCTTCTCTGAGGCACAGGTGTGGAATGAGGCACTAAATGTTTTGTTTGATAACCAATCGAAGCGGGCAGGAGCAAGAGTAGAGGCCAGAATCAGAGCCTTAGCCTTGGCTTATATGGTGGCTCATCTACTTGTATAGAACAACTGATATATTATTTGACAGAATGAATCTTACATTTGATTGATGCCATTTTTTTTCCGAAAAATGGGAAATCAATTTCACTCTGAAGGAAATATCTAATCATAGAAAGCCGTGTGAGGATCAAACTTGCAATAATCCTGATGCTTTCATAAAAGGGCACATACACATTCAATGCCTGCAGAGCAAAGCTTGTTAGCTAACATAATAAGTTCAGTTTTCTGCTTAATTTGAAATTCCTGCACATTGATCATAAAAAAACTGTTTGCATCCCTGCCAATATAGAATATCTAAAACTCCTTTCAAATCCAGACAATGATGTAGACACGGCTCATGTTTACCTGAGATTTAGCAAAGGCTAGAAGCTCTGAGGGATGCACAGAACCCTTTCGGCACTGGAGGCTTTTGCTACATGGTCTGTTGTATTTTTATTGCATTGTTCATTGCATTGTTCATTAGACCATTTTTAACCTATCTGATCAAATTTTGTTATTGTATTCATCTTTTGCAATTTGAGTTGAATATGAAGATATATCCAACATCTCAGCAATATTTTTTCCAGCCCAGCTTAAGCAAAATGTTTATGTATTCAAAACAAATATATCTTTTTTTCTAAGTTTGCAACTTTAGGCAGGGACTCCAGCTGCAAGGCAACCCTTGTTTTCAAACAAACTAAGCAATATATCAGACTGTCTTTCAAGCCAAAATATGCTTTGATACCATGTGAGATTGAGCAAGATCGACTGGATAGAATGTTGACAGCAGTGCAGCCATGGGAGATAACAATCAAACGCCTTGCAAGTATTCAAAAAACAAGAATGAATTCAATTAGTCACAATGAATATAATATGTATTAACTCACAATAGGGAGTAAATATAGAGATAGTGTCATCTAAATTTAGTGGAGCCAAAATAGGCATGTCCACTTAATTTAGACTGGCTAAAAATGCATGACCAAAAATAACATGATGCTAAAGATGGACTCCTACTTAACTAGTACTCCTAAGTAAACTTAACTCCTATGTGTAATTATCCATGTACATGTACATGCAAGAGATAATATACACTAACAATTTCTACCAAGAATGCCTACAAGCACCACACTCAAAGTTGTAAGGCTCACCAATCAAACCATCAAAACAAGAGGATATACATTTAAAACTTTAGACCAAACAAATAATCAACCAACTAAACTTATGACCAAATTCATTTTTTTAAAAAAATCCATCAAATCCATCCATTCATTCCTCAATCTCACATGAATGGATCATATCAATTCAGTTTTAACCAATCAAATGAAATGTTAGATATCAACAACATTTTCTCACACATATTATTACAAATACATCCTTTTTTTTTAATCAAATTTTTCTATATACCCCATTCAAAAATTTCTTAAAAGTTCAAACTATATTATACTTCTATATTGTACTTCTTGCATGTTGCTATCTACACCATAACTATATAAGTTTAGACTAATTTTTAACTTTAAATATTATGGATAATGGAGATCTTGTCTAATGTGGCATAATGGTAATGTTGGCATCCTAATAGCATAGATGGAGTGGCAAAATGTTAATCAATAGAAATGTTAGTACAATAGTGACTTGTGGTATTGCTCTTATTGAAAACTTTGGCACCTTTTATAAACCCATCCAGGCCTAACTCTAACTTTAGTAAGATGTATAATTTGGCATTACATAAAATTGGGTCTACATTGCCATCAAGAATAACTAATGTGATAAGCATTGGGGTAATACCTTGGAATTCTGATTTCCATAAGTTAAATGATTTTACTTTCTGCTCAGTGTCCAAAATCGACTGTTCCTCCAAGGCTCTGAAGCTTTCAATCTTTTCTTTAATTATCATTTCAAATATGCCTTGTGAGCATGAAACCTCACTTAAAAGGTCATAAGTACTTAAGATTTCACGCGAAGCACCAGGGTTAAACCTCACAATGCTTTGAGTTGTGCTAAAAGATGACTCCCTTAGAATCAACATCTCAAAAATTTGCTTTAGTGTTGACTCATGTTTGATTTGGGCATCCCTTGCCTTTATCAACTTGCCAAAGCAATCTCATGCATTATCATTTTTTCCCATTATCTAGGATATCCTATAGTCAAACAAATTCTTTACCAAATTAGAAGAATCTTGTACCCCTTTGGCCTTTACTACTTCTACTACTCCCTTACTTCCCCTTATTTGTGACTTTAAACTCTCAATTATAAGTTTGAGAGTATCTTTATCCTGTTGAGATGTAATGTTGTGCGGTAAAAGCACAAAGCTGTGTCACACTTTTATAAAGGAAACGGCCAACACTGATCCAACTTTTAAACTTGAATCACTACAAAGTGACATATGTTTTAAAATTTCAATGATGTAAACTAACAAAATATTTATTTTATATTTGTATTTTTTGAATTTTTTTAAAAAATTATTTGAATATAGTTTTTAATAAATTGACACTATAATTTAGTTGGTGATAAAATGCTGAAAAATGAAGTTACATGAGACATCAATCTTTATATAGTAATTTTTTTTCTGTGTATTTATAACTTGAAACTTTAGTGCATGGATATTTATTTCCAATTTTGATAAATATATATTTTTAAATAAATAATAAAATGTGCGTGTATTAAAACGTAGTTGTTTCCATTCGACGTCAACTTTCATATTAACTATTTATCTAAAATAGAAAAAAAATTATACCATCTTGATATAGATTCTTTTATTTAGTGCATCATAAATTTTTTCAATTTTTTTTAATAAGTTTTACTATTTTTCCTTGACATGGTAATCAACCTAATGTTTTGTGCCGATAACCTATTTTTAGTAAAACTAGAAAGGAAAATATAAATAATATTTAAACTATTAAAATATATATATTTTTGAAAACTAAACTTATAGATCTACAAAAGGGTGTTTTTATATTTTTAAAAAATATTATTTACATGACTAGAAGTTGTTGAAATATCAAGTTTTTTAAATATTTTTTTTTTGTAAATTGGCCTCATAGTGGTGCTACATGTGCATTTAGCCAACAATTTTAGTTGGAAAAGTTGTGGACATATTTAACTTAGCTAGAATGAATTTTACAAGATCATATGTTTGACCAAAATTAATTTTTAGTTAGAAATATTTAAATTCAGTTGTGGTGATAAGTCAGTTGAAAATGTGACACAACTTTGTGCTTTTAACAACTTGAAGAGGTAGGTGAAGCCATCAACCAATGACTTAAGCTTATTGTATTCTTGTGTCAGTTTTGTAGTTTTGGTTGATAACCTATCATAATCAGCTCGCAGTTTCTTGGCAACAACTTCACTGAATAAAGTAGTAATGACCACTAAGGGAGCATCTTGAGCTGTTATTGTGTCACTTAATCTTCTAACAATTAGGTTTCCTTTTAGCTCATTCACATCATGGATGACTTGATGCTTATTGTTTGATGGCACCACAACCCAAATAGCTAGAGTCTCAAGTCTAGTGTTGAAACCAGACCCAAAATAGAGTTGTTTTGCTTGATCATCAAAAAGATCCTCATCAATATCTTTCCTCCTTATAGTATCCAAGGCTATAGAAGAAGATATATCCCATCTTGGCAATAATTGTTGAACATAGAGAATACTGAGAGGGGGGTGAATCAGTATTCTACAAAACCACTTAGTTTGTTGTTCCTTAATCAAATTACCAAATTCAACAATATGAAAGTAGAATAAACATAAGAATAGCAACCATTAAAACATAACACATAGACACTATGATTTTTACATGGAAAACCCAAAAAAAGAAAAACCACGGTGAGTGTTAGCTCACAATATATTATGATAGCATAATAATAAATTACAAGAAGGTTCACTGCCTTAGGGCTCACTCTCAATGAAGAAGTGCTCACTGCACAAAGGCTCACTGCCAAGAGAAAATAAGATAGAAGAAGGATTGGCTCACTGCCAGAAGATGACTGCTACAAATGGGCAAGTGCAAAAAGATGGGGGGCCAAAAAGGGGTCTTAAGTGGCCACTTTTTTTTAAAAAATTAAAAAATGCTAGCCTTGGATAAGAAATTGAGCATAGTTACACTCAAAATTTGGAGACGCAACCAAAATGATGTTCGTAGTGCTCCGAATCTATTTTCTAAATTGTTATTTTTTTGAAAATGGTATATAGATTAAGGGGTTCAAAAGAGGGAGCCATAGAAATTAGTGTTGTTTTTGTCAAAAAATATAACATAGCATGTTTTGTGGCTCCTTCAAAAGGTCAACTTTTTTTTGGTATTTTTAAAATCGATTCGGTGAGAAATTAGCTAACATGTAGTTTATTCCTGATTTTTTTGATAATTTTTTGATGAATATTTGATTTTTTTCTAATTTTCAAAGTGGACACATCCTAAAAAATAAAATTTTGGTCGTGCTACCTCTATAAATTTTGAAAACTAATTAAAAATTATTTTTTTAATATGTGTAGAATGGAGTCTAGTTTCTAAATATGTATTTTTTTAAAATTTCAATGAGTGGTTAATTTATAATGAAAAAAAGACCAAACAATAGTTTTTGCCCAAAAACGGACACATACAAAAGAAATTAAAGATGAAAGGTTTAACATTGTCAAAATATGAAAAAAATACATTGTTAAATAGCTAAGAAAAAGCCTAACATTACCCAGGTGTTCAATTTGTTCGACCTTGAAACACATGAAAATCTAAGGGTTAGCACGAATGAAATTATGTGAAATCCTGTAGAATATGCAAAAATGCGTCTCTGGACATTGGGAAGGCACTCCAAGACTTTGGGTTGGAAATCCAAAGCAAATCCCAAGCCTAAGGCTTGGGATTCCCAAAGAAAAACATAACGCGCTCGCATTATAACGCGCTCACATTATAACGAGCTCGCGTTATGTTCTGTTTTGCATTTTTTCTTTTTTCGCAAAAGTTTGCTCAATGTTTGTCATGTTTGACATAAAATGAGTACATTATAACGCGCTCGCGTTATGACCCCCTTGGATTTTTTATGTTCAAGGTTATTAATCATGTATGTATGTATGTATACTTATATGTATGTATCTATGTATCTATGTATGCCTATATGTATGTATGTATAGTGTCGAGGGTAGAGGAGGGTAGAGATGGGAGTGAGGCAGATAAGGGAGGAGAGGGGTGGATAAGGGTTGAGGGTTTAAGCTCAAGAGGGATTAGGGTTTAGGGTTGAGGGATTAAGGTTTAAGGTTGAGGGTTTAGGGATAGGATTTAAAGTTTAGGACCTTGATGGATTAGGGTTTAGGGTTGAGGCTTTAGGGATAGCATTTAGGGTTGAGGGTCGAGGGATTAGAGTTAAGGTAGAATATTGAGGGTAGAGGGATTAGAGATAGGGTTTAGGGTTGAGGGATTAGGGTTTAAGGTATAGTGTTGAGGGTTGAGGGTTTAGGGATAGGGTTTAGGATTTAAGGTTTAAGTGTTGGGTAAGTGCAAAAAGATGGGGGGCCAAAAAGTGGCAAAATAGTTTTTTTAAAAAATAATACATAATGCGAGCGTGTTATAACGCGCTCACGTTATAATGCAAGCACGTTATGGGTTGGTAATGACGAGCCCCCCCAAAAGTGGCCAAATAGTTTTTTTTTTAAATAATACATAACGCGAGCGCGTTATGAACCACTATAAATAAAAAAAGGGCTGTCATTTCATTTCATTTCTATTTTTCTCGTCTATTTCTGCGGCTTGCAAACCCTATAAAGCGCGCTCGCGTTTTGGAAAAGCCAATTCAACAACAAAATCTTGCTGATTCGTCGCCAAAATGCTACCACGACGTCGAGCACGCCAATAGAGTGATTTTTATTTGTTTTTTTGTTTGAATTTACTTCTAAATAGGTAGGTTTGAGTTGTTTTTTGATGTATATTTCGTTAATTGTCAGGAAATGTTAATGCACCTCCTCTTTAAAATCCACAAAATTCTGAGGAGGAAATACTTGCAGAACAACAACCTCCTCTATCCATTCCTCAACATGCCCCTGGAACACAAGAAAATATAATGGGGCAAATTGAAAACAACAAAAAAGAAATTGAAGATATAATTGCAAGGTTGAAAGATCCTTCCACTTCAACCTTGTATAGGTCTACGCTTGCTGAATCTCTTGAATCTATGTTATCAAATGTAGATTCAATTAGCAAGCAAATAACTAGTTGGACGAATAAGAGGAGAGAGTTTAGAGACTATTATGCAGACAAGTTGTCATACTAAGATGTGAAAAAATTACAAATTACAAAATTAGACTTGTGTTCAATTTTCATAAACCCATAAACAAATCAACCTCCACCCATTACATGCAAGAGGTTCCCTATCTATTAGTGCAACAACCAAGCGATAAGAGACAATTTTGGCCAGAGGTGGTGGATGTTTTTAACCATCCTCCATGCAATAATAATGAGGTCCCGCAATACTTTTTGAGGAAACTCTACTGCAAGTTTGTCCTCAATAAAATGCCAAACTATTTTGATATGCGGGACTTCCAGGGTAGAGGTGGGGGGTCAGCAAAAGATAGACCAGGGGCACGTGTTGACCCATAGCGGGCAGTGAGACGAGTAATCAGCAGAGCAGCCCACGAGCATGTTTCTATCCCTTCCATTGTGAAAGAGAGTGTTGAGGTTGATACACTTTAGTCCATTAGTGCCTTGACCCAGAGCATCATAGCGCATGCCAGTCCTGCAGCATAGAGTGGGTTGGGAAATAGTGTGAGGAGTAGGGTCCCACCCCATACTTGTCAGACTTGTGGGTCAGCCTGTGGTTATGACCCCATGGATAGTCAGGACGCAGGTGCACAGTCTACATCTGCAGCTGAGCAGATGGTGATGATAGATACCCTCCTGAGTGAGACTCTCGGCCTTGATACTCGGGTAAATATTAGCAAGTTTATTGAATTTAATTTATTAAATTTTATTTTTGAAATGCAAGATTAACTAATTTAAATTGATAATTTTAATGAAATTTCAGGGTCATAGCGTCGATGCAGTTTTTAGTGGTTCGCCACCTGCATTTTACACGAGATCATCTACTGGCGGGGTATGTAACTAGTAAACAATTATAAATATTACATGTGAATAGCATCGTTATATGAATGGTATTCTGATATCTTATTTTGGATGTTGAATAGGTTACTATTGTAGATTTCACAGCAACCCCTGCCAGCGGTGGTGGACTTCAAAGTTTTACAGAGGTAATAAAATAAATAGTTTAATGAATGAATTGTACTTACTAGATTTGTGTAAGTGACTTGTGTGCTTTATTGTGTGTACTTCCATGTTTAGATGAACGTGTGTGTATGTTAGGAGCCATGATTTGCATCACTATTATAGTTTTCGTAATTAAATAATGTTGTTTTATTTGCAGATGATGCAGGCTGTGGAGACACCTCCCCATGTTCAGAGGGCAATGGAGCATGGTGTGGCCTCTACAATTCATAGCTCCATGGCATTGACAGGGGTATGAGGCAGATTAGTAAATTTCAATTTACATTCATTGTTATAGTTGTCTATTTTTGAAAAATTAAAAGATTATTGATTTGAAGTTTAATTTCTATCTCGATGGTTTCTATAGGACTTGACATCACCAGGACCTATTCCTACTATTGAGGCAAGCAAGGAGACAGATCATATGTTAGCGGTAAGTGATTATTTTGTTAAATGTTTCATTTTTTATAACATGTAATTTATATATATTAATGTCTATACTTTTTATTGTAACAGCTAAAGATGCAGGAAGAACTAAATAGGAGTAGCCCTCGGGTTCGTAGTAGACCACCCACATGCGCGTCTCCATCCCCTAGAAGATCAAAGGCTACCCATGATTTATTCTCTTGACCAGCCAGAGGGGAATGACTTTTGATTGTGTTCCTTTGTTGTATGTCTATATGGCATTTGTGGACATATATTTTGTATTGTACATAGTTGACATTGTATGTCTTTATGGCATTCTTGTAAGCCTATATGGCTATTTTGTATATATGTTATACTTATATTGATAGATATTGATGTATGCCTATATGAATATTTGGTTAATACAAATCTTTTTTATTGATGGCGTCCATACTTGCATTATAAATCCACGTTTGAATGGATATTTGTAGATGGCTACTTCAAATATTTAAAGTCCAATTGTATTACATAGGATGTTTGTTGATCCAATAAGCTAGCTATTGTTATTCAAGTATCACCTAAACCTCATTTTGGAACTAAAAGATAAAAGTTGTATTTAATAAAAAAATGAATCATCATGTTATTCTTTATGTTTGAGATCCTGAAAATGACAGTCTGGTAGCCTGATATCTTAAAACACTAGGATGAATATTCAAGTCATTAGGATGATTGCACCTTGAGAAAAAGTCATTAATATGAGCGCCTAAAGGAGACTTTCTTAAACATTCAAACATTGAGCAACAAGCATGAAGGGTTAAGGCGCAACTGCAACTCATAAAGCCTCAAAAGGGCGTCCAACTTAGAGAGAGCATTCATTTAAGACAAGGCGCCCATTGACACTTGTTCCACCATAAAAGTGTGCCTAAGGTGGAAGGAGAACAAGCCTCTAGTAAGTGAAGCGCACCTATTGTCTAAACCACTTCATTATGGCACTCTAGCATGAGGAGGAGTATATAAGTCAATAGGAAATGGCACCTAGAATGCAAATGAAGGACTAAGTGGCATTTTCAATAAGCATCAGTTCACCTTGAGCTTTCAATAAATACATCAAATTGAGCCCCATAAGCTTAGGCGTCCTTTGCCTTCAAAAGAACCTTGTATTGACGTCAAGAGTTGGATTGTTGATGACTTCCCAAGCTAGAGATAATAGTCAAAAAAATCCTTCCACCATCAGGATATTGAAAAATAATCATATTGTAATGATATATGGGATAATTGACATACCCCTTGTGAAAAGTGATGATCATAACAAGAATAGTCACCTCAACTTAATGCCCAATAATTTTAATACTATCAAGCATCCACATAATAGTAGATAATCTTATCAAAAGTCACAGAGAAATTTCTAAGGACCATAGTGTTATCCCTATGACTTGACACATACTACTTGTTTCATAAAGCAAAGGGACATGATATAAATATTGTTGTTATATGGAGCCTAATCAGACTCAGATGTTAAATTTACCCAACTTTTATCAGCGTGGTTTCCCCCCAAATATTTTCCTACTAGTTTTGGCACCTTGAAGTCTAAGTGCATGAAAATCATGAGGATGAGCGCTTAGGGATGAGATAGTCTTCATAAGAGTTTAAATAAGAACATCATCAAAATGCACCTTGGTAGAGAGACTTGAGACCATCATCAAATAAGCCAAAATATCTATCTCCAATGTCTTGACACAGATCCCAAAACCACCTATTGGACCAATAGAATCCTAGGCGCTCACTTCATGCATTATGATTTCTAGGCGCCAGTTTGATGCTCCATCACAAGGAAAGTGCGCCCACACTTGCAAGTGTTTTTCTTCAAGATCTAGGCGCCAATTGAAGGTTGTAGTTGCCAAGAAGAGTGCCTAGCAAGAGGAAGTCTTTTGGAGTCTCCAAAACACATCAAACACTTGACTAACAACAAGATAACTTTTTCCCAAGTTAGGCACTTCAAGAGGGAAGTTAAAACATGAATAAGCACCAACTTGTCTAGGCACAAACTCAAGCTTGTTGAGAATACACATGGCGCCCAACATTCCTTGGTGATTTCATGAACTTCAAATGCTTAGAACTGTTCAAGGAATGCCCAATGCCCCTTCTTGATGATAGGCCACCAAAGTGAGGGTAGAATTGTGCCTTGATGGCATTAAGCACTATCTAGAGTATGCTACTCCATAGAATGCACCTTCTTGCTTAGAGTCTTAATGAAAAGTCCCGGAGGTTAAGATGTGCCTTGTCTTAATGAAGTGCAACTCTTGGGTAAGAAAGCTTGTAAAGTGCGCCTAACTTAGTGAAGAGGTTGATAACTTCTAAACCCGTGATGGAACTTAGATTGTTTCAACTGAAGATCATCTTGCACCAATACATCACCAAACTTTCAATCACAAGATCAATTCAAACTTAGGCGCTCATTAAGAGTCTTTCCAATGTTGGCGCATCTGAGAGGTTGAACTAGCAAGAGATGGCGCCTAGCTTCCTAGACCTTGTTTCAATATGTTTGAGTTTGGAAGTTGACTCAATGGTATCAAGATGGCGCCATAGAGTCTTTGGACTAGTTCCTTAGAGTTTCAAAAACATTCTAGCTCCTTGAAAATTCCTCCTACAGGCTTGGGCACCATTTCAAGGTTCTAGAACCATGATGTAGCGCCTTATTGCTCTAGGCGCCCATTCATGATTGTGCAACTTGAGATTGGCGCCTAGAGTGAATAGGCTTACATCCTGACTTAATTCACTAAGGCAACCTCATCTTGAAGGCCAAACAACTTTTCCTTCCAGAGCGCCCTGATTGAAGACTCCACATCCTTGGGCGCTCATTTGGACAATTTGATGTGAAATTGGCACCTAACATTGCCTCCTTCTGACGATTTTTGGGGCAGTAGAAAACCTTTCACCACAAGCAAATGTCTTAGAGATATAAAAAACTGAGAGAGGTTATTGTAGAGGCTCTCTACGTGATCGTGTTGCTTCAGATGGAATGTTTCTAAGTGACATGGTTTTCGAGTAACATCTCGTCAAAGATTGCTACTTTTTTGCACTTTAGACTCTTCAGGGATATTATCGGTACAATGTAGCTCGGACTGTTTCGACATATTTGGGTAAAAACAGGACCATGCCTAGCGTAAATGTACCCATCTGGACGTGTTGGAATAGTCATTTTGGTTACATCAGGAGCAGGACGAAAGTTACACCCCTTTGCAACTTTACACTGCCTCCTTATGATGATTTTTGGGGCAACAGAAAACCTTTCACCACGGGAAAATGCCTCAG
Organism: Cunninghamia lanceolata; assembly: GCA_027924645.1. Taxonomy (NCBI): domain Eukaryota; kingdom Viridiplantae; phylum Streptophyta; class Pinopsida; order Cupressales; family Cupressaceae; genus Cunninghamia; species Cunninghamia lanceolata. The sequence goes on along the minus strand of BSBN01000267.1, from coordinate 123,510 downwards.
AGATATAAAAAAATGAGAGAGGTTATTGTAGAAGCACTCTACATGATCGCGTTGCCTTAGACAGAATGTTTCTAAGTGACATAGTTTTTGAGTAACATCTCGTCAAAGATTTCTGCATTTTTGCACTTTAGACTCTTCAAGGATATCATTAGTACAATGTAGCTCAAATTTTTTTGACATGTTTGGGTGAAAAAAATGACCATGCCTAGTGTAAATGTACCCATCCAGACACGTTGGAATGGTCAGTTTGGCCACATCAGGAGCAAGACGAAAGTTACACCCCTTTGCAACTTTACACTGCCTCCTTCTGATGATTTTTAGGGCAGAAGAAAACCTTTCACCACGGGAAAATACCTCAGAGATATAAAAAAATGAGAGAGGTTATTGTAGAAGCACTCTACGTGATCGCTTTGCCTTAGACAAAATGTTTCTAAGTGACACAGTTTTTGAGTAACATCTCGTCAAAGATTTCTACCTTTTTGCACTTTGGACTCTTCAGGGATATCGTCGATACAATGTAGCTCGAACTGTTGACATGTTTGGGTGAAAAATAGGACCATGCCTAGCATAAATGTACCCATCCGGATGTGTTGGAATAGTTAGTTTGGTCACGTTAGGAGTAGGACGAAAGTTACACCCCCTTGCAACTTTACACTGCCTCCTTCTGACAATTTTTGGGGCAACAAAAAACCTTTCACCACGGGAAAATACCTTAGAGATATAAAAAATTGAGAGAGGGTATTGTAGAAGCACTCTACATGATTGCGTTGCCTTAGACGGAATGTTTCTAAGTGACACGATTTTTGAGTAACATCTCGTCAAAGATTATTGCCTTTTTACACTTTGGACTCTTCACGGATATCGTCGGTACAATGTAGCTCGGACTGTTTCGACATGTTTGGGTGAAAAATAGGACCATGCCTAGCGTAAATGTACCCATCCCGACACATTGGAACAGTCAGTTTGGTCGCATCAGGAGCAGGACACCAAAAATGTATAACATGATGATGTAAAAATGTGTATGTGTAAAAATGCAGGAGGAAATAAAAAAAAGACAAACCTTACAAATTAATGTGCATACTTACAACTCAATGTAACATGACTTTACAAAATCAAAGTGAATACTTACAAATTAATCCAATGAACCATCCGGGTCTGCTCTACTCTTTATTGTGTCAAGTATTGCTTCATGGTCAGACTCATGCACCTCCCACAAGATTTTGTTCAAAGGTTTACCCTGATACTTTAGCAAATGAATATTGGATGCCACGACAAGGTTTGAGTAATAAAGAATCTTTAGATGCATGTCAAAGTCCTGAAATAACCAAACATTAACACTCTTATGTGGGTACCTTCTAAGCCATGTTCCAGTAATAACCACTGAGCCTGTAGGGTATTCGATGTTTTCTCCATCTGTAACAGGGGGCCTCCAATTTATTTTTGGCCTCAACACAATGACATAAGTAATAATCTATTCCCTCTTTATTATCTTCATCTGCAATAACTGCATATACGTGCCCTACATTGATATGTGTAGCAAATTAGATGAAATTAGTCAACATTACAAAAACACTACAAAGTAAGATGACATTACCTGGTTGAACTAGATGAAATTAGATGCATATATGTGCCCTATATTACCTAGTTGAAATAAATCTGATATGTGGTCAAAGTCAACTGATGATTCCATTGTGTTAGTTCCAGTACTATCGAGGGTCAATACGTGTCAAGTGGGCTAAGATAACTTAACTACCATTTGTCAACCCACTCCTTTGACTCGCACTCATCCCAGACTTGAATTGTACAAGAAGAACAAAAGCATGACATCTTTCGCGTATGGATACTCCATGAACCTGCAATTGAGCTTCTGAAAGAGTGCATCTCATTTGATCCTATCAGTGTACAACAGTCCTCATATGGTGCAATGTTAGTATCATCTATCAACCAAAAAAATCTACGAACTAAAGACTTACCTTCATTACCTGGACCCATGGAAGCATTACACCACTTGACAGTTGATTTTACATCAAGTCAACTTTGCATTATCTTTATACTTTAACTCTTCTCGTGCTATGGCTCTTTTGATACATGCTCCTGCACCATCATGCTCCCCCTTTCCATGCCTGGCCTCACAAAAGTTCCACGTATGCTGAATACCTGTAAAATTATGCCTCCTACTCAGCCAATAGAAATTCTAAGTTCTTGAATTGTGATGCACAGTTATCCGACCATATGATATGCTGACTGAACGATATGCCCCTTCTAGCCAAATCATTGTAGAACACGTGAAAGCAACCTTGCACGAACTTTGTAGAATGCGTGCGATCATCACTAATATAGAAATTATACTCCCTTATGATTTTTCTGTCATCCTCTATACTATCATTTGCATGAATGAATGCGATGTGCACAAATAGAAACCTATGTGGAGTTGTAATATTGTGATTACACCTCACGCTGTGGCTGTAGACTGTAGTTCTCTACAAAGTTGACGACTGAAACAATGCTACCAACCAGAAATGTGTCCTTGCATAACTTGAATTGCAAGTCCAACCATCGAGCTCTATGGGCATGTCTTGCATACTCATACACTATGTTGTCACGAAATATAGGCATCAACTGATACACTGGAATCTTTTCAATAACCAATTCACACCTCTTTGCTTCTTTACCATTTTTTGTATTGTATGCCACTATTTTATACTTGCCAAACTTTACTAGTTTATTTCCAACCACATGTGTTCTTTCCATATGTTCACATATTGGCAAATGTTGCAAGCCACCACAACAATGACATGTGCCATCCAAGCATAATTTCTTGTAGAATATTTGACCTTCTTCTCTTTCACATAAAATTCTTGATATAAAGTCTCTTGAAGATGTTGGTGGGGCACATATGGCACAACCCTGCAAAACATTGTTAGTATGCATATCTAAACATATAGACCTATAAACATCAAAATGGTTAGAAAATTCAATATGTAATCTACAACAACAAGTAGTGCGTGTGTGATTTATCTTGACATAGAAAGGTTTTAGCATTTCAAAATATCTTTGACAAATTTTAATTTGAGGATACTTCTCTAGAAATTTACCATAAAACTGTGTTTGAGTCTCATCCAAAAAATGCTTTGGATGTGGCTCACGGTTCTAACTACCAATTCTCCTTCTTACCACATCTCTTTGATTCGGAGATACCCTTGTGTAATTCTTCCAAAAGTCTTCAATTAGTGATCTCAATGCTTCAACAATTAGTTTATCCTTTCGTGGTAGTCTCCCCGAGAACACCCATAATTCATTGGCATTATTGTCCTCAATTCTTTGGCATCTTCCAACGGCTCTTGATAAAGTTTTCCTATTAATTCTCAATTCTTGACTCGTCTTTCTAATGAGACGATCTTTCCTCGTTTGACTACTTACTATAGTCGATGTAATCACACACCATGTTGCATTACTATCTTTTGTGCATGAGGTGTTACCCACTCTCTCATATGTATTCATTAGACTCTTGATAATAGATTTTTCGCTTGAAGCCTCTGATGTTCTCAACCTGAGAATCTTCATGATGGACCTATACTTTATACTTTGCATCATTTCAATGAATAGTTGACATCTTGCAGTCTCATTTAACTTTTCACTCTCATGACTAGTTGATGGACCTCAACCCTCAACCCTCAACGTCAAATCCTAATCCCTTAATCCTTCACTCTAATCCCTCATCTCTAAACCCTGAATGCTATCCCTATTCCTAAACCCTCAACTGACTCGATACTATACCTTAAACCCTAATCGCTTATCCCTAAACCCTCCAACTCTATCCCTAATCCTTATACCCTCCACACTCTACTTTAACCCTAATCCCTCAACCCTCAACCCTATCCCTAAACCCTTGACCCTTGAACCTCGACCCTCAACCCTCAACGTCAAACCCTAATCCCTCAACCCTTAACTCTCATCCCTCAACCCTCAACCCTATCCCTAAACCCTAAACCCTCAAGCCTCAAGCCTCAAACCTCAACATCAAATCCTAATCCCTCAACCCTTCACTCTAATCCCTCAACCCTAAACCATAACCCTAAACCCTCAACACTATACTTTAAACCCTAATCCCTTAACCCTCAACCCTAAACCTTATCCCTAAACCCTAATCCCTCAACCCTCAACCCTAATCTGTCATCCCTCAACTCTAATCCCTCATCCCTAAACCCTAAATGCTATCCCTATTCCTAAACCCTCAACCGAGTCAATACTATACCTTAAACCCTAAACCCTCCAACCCTATCCCTAATCCTTATACCCTCCACACTCTACTTTAACCCTAATCCCTCAACCCTCAACCCTATTCCTAAACCCTTGACCATCGAACCTCAACCCTCAATCCTCAACGTCAAACCTTGATCCCTCAACCCTTAACTCTAATCCCTTGACCCTCAACCCTATCCCTAAAGCCTCAACCCTAAAGCCTCAACCCTCAACCCTATCCCTAAACCCTAAACCCTAAAGCCTCAACCCTCAACGTCAAATCCTAATCCCTCAATGCTTCACTCTAATCCCTCAACCCTAAACCATATCCCTAAACCCTCAACACTATACCTTAAACCCTAATCTCTCAACCCTCAACCCTAAACCTTATCCCTAAACCCTAATCCCTCAACCCTCAACCCTAATCCATCATCCCTCAGCTCTAATCCCTCATCCCTAAACCCTAAATGCTATCCCTATTCCTAAACCCTCAATTGACTCAATACTATACCTTAAACCCTAATCCCTTATCCCTAAACCCTCCAACCCTATCCCTAATCCTTATACCGTCCACACTCTACTTTAACCCTAATCCCTCGACCCTCAACCCTATCCCTAAACCCTTGACCCTTGAACCTCAACCCTCAACCCTCAATGTCAAACCCTAATCCCTCAACCCTTAACTCTGATCCCTCAACCCTCAGCCCTATCCCTAAACCCTAAGCCCTAAAGCCTCAACCCTCAACGTCAAATCCTAATCCCTCAACCCTTCACTCTAATCCCTCAACCTTAAACCCTATCCCTAAACCCTCAACACTATACCTTAAACCCTAATCCCTCAACCCTCAACCCTAATCTGTCATCCCTCAACTCTAATCCCTCATCCCTAAACCCTAAATGCTATCCCTATTCCTAAACCCTCAACCAACTCGATACTATACCTTAAACCCTAATCCTTTATCCCTAAACCCTCCAACCCTATCCTAATCCTTATACCCTACACACTCTACTTTAACCCTAATCCCTCGACCCTCAACCCTATCCCTAAAGCCTCAACCCTCAACATCAAATCCTAATCCCTCAACCCTTCACTCTAATCCCTCAACCCTAAACCCTATCCCTAAACCCTCAACACTATACCTTAAACCCTAATCCCTCAACCCTCAACCCTAAACCCTAATCCCTCAACCCTAATCTGTCATCCCTCAACTCTAATCCTTCATCCCTAAACCTTAAATGCTACCCCTATTCCTAAACCCTAAACGCTATCCTTATTCCTAGACCCTCAATGGGCTCGATACTATACCTTAAACCCTAATCCCTTATCCCTAAACCCTCCAACCCTATCCCTTAACCCTCAACCCTATCCTGAAACCCTTAACCCTTGAACCTCAATGTACTCAACCCTCAACATCAAACCCTAATCCCTCAACCCTTAACTCTAATCCCTCGACCCTTAACCCTTAAAACTTGAACCCTAAAACCTATCCCTACACGCTCAACACTCGACACTATATCTTAAACCCTAATCCCTTAACCCTCATCCCTAAAGCCTCAACCCTAAATCATTAAACCTTCAACCCTAAACCCTATCCCTAATCCCTTGACCATTAACCCTATCCCTCAACCTCAACCCTCAGCCCTCAACCCTCAACTCTCAACATTAAACCCTAATTCATCAACCCTAAACCCTAATCCCTCAAACTTAAACACTATCCCTAAACCATCAAACCTCAACACTATACCTTAAACCCTAATCCCTATCCCTCAACCCTTAACCCTTAAAACTTAAACCCTATCCCTACACCCTCAACACTTGACACTATATCTTAAGCCTTAAACCCTCATCCCTAAAGCCTCAACCCTCAATCCTTAAACCTTCAACCCTAAACCCTATACCTAATCCCTCTACCCTCAACACTCTAACCCTAACCTTGACATTAAATGCTAATTTGTCAACCCTAAACCCTAATCCGTCAACACTAAACCCTATCCCTAAACCCTCAACCCTCAACACTATACCTTAAACCCTAATCCATCAACCCTAAAACCTAATCCCTCAACCCTCAACCCTAAACACTATCAATAAACCCTCAACCCTCGACACTATACCTTAAACCCTATGAGAAAAGCTTTGCGTATGGTACATCCACAGTGAGTAATTAATGGTTGAAATCAGAAGGATGATCATTATGAGAAAAGATTTGCATTGGGGTACATCTATGTTTCTTGCTATCCACCCCACACTTAGGGAAGGTATATTGTTATGAAACAGGCAAATAATCTCCCATTATTTACTGGCTCTATCCACAAGAACTACTAAACTATACCTTAAACCCTAATCCCTCAACCCTAAACTTCCAACCCTAAATCCTATCCCTAATCCCTCTACCCTCAACAATCTACCTTAAACCTAATCCCTCGACCCTTAACCCTAAACGCTATCCCTAAATCCTCAACCCTAAACCCTAATCCCTCAAGGTCCTAAACTCTAATCGCTTATCCCTAAACTCTAAATCCTATCCCTAAATGCTCAACCCTCAACCTTAAACCTTAATCACTCAATCCTTATCCACCCCTCTCCTCCCCTATCTGGCTCACTCCCATCTCTACCCTCCTATGCCCTCGACACTATACATACATAAATATAGGCATACATAGATACATACATACATATAGGCATACATAGATACATACATACATACATATAGGCATACATACATACATACATACATGATTAATAGACTTGAATAGAAAAAAATTCTAAGGGGAACATAACGTGAGCGCATTATAACGCAATCGCGTTATGTCAAACATGACAAACAACAGACTTGCGGAAAAGGAAAATGCAAAGCAAAACATAATGCGAGTGCATTATAACGCACTCGCGTTATGTCTTGCTTTGGGAATCCCAAGCCTTGGGCTTGGAATTTGCTTTGGATTTCCAACCCAAAGGCTTGGAGTGCCTTTTGAATAGTCACAGACGTGTTTTTCCATATTCTTCAAGATTTCACATAATTTCATTTGTGCTAACCCTCAGATTTGTACGTGTTTCAAGGTCAAACAAATTGAACACTTGGGTAATGTTAGGCTTTCTCTTAGCCATTTGACGATGTGATTTTTTTCACATTTTAACAATGTTAAGCCTTTCATCTTTAATTTCTTTTGTTTGTGTGTCCGTTTTTGGGCAAAAACCACTGTTTGGTCTCTTTTTCATTGTAAATTAACTATTCATTGAAATTTCAAAAAAATTACATATTTAGAAACTAGACTCCATTCTACAAATATTAAAAAAAGAAAAAAATGATTTTCAATTAGTTTTCAAAATTTATAGGGGTAGCACGGCCAAAATTCTATTTTTTAGGATGTGTCCACTTTGAAAATTAGTAAAAAATCAAATATTCATCAAAAAAATATCAAAAAAATCAGGCATAAACTACATGCTATTAGCTAATTTCTCACCAAAACGATTTTAAAAATACCAAAAAAAAGTTGACCTTTTGCGGGAGCCACAAAACATGCTATGTTATGTTTTTTTGACAGAAACAACACCAATTTCTGTGGCTCCCTCTTTTGAACCCCTTAATCTATGCCATTTTTTTTTAAAGTAGTTTAGAAAGTAGACTCGGAGCACTACGAACATTGTTTTGGTTGCATCTCCAAATTTTGAGTGTAACTATGCTCAATTTCTCATCCAAGGCCAGTATTTCCTGATTTTAGAAAAAAAAAGTGGCCACTTAAGACCTCTTTTTGGCCCCCCATCTTCTTGCACTTACCCTGTTTAGGTTTGAGGATTTAGGGATAGGGTTTATGGTTTAGGGATAAGGGATTAGGGTTTAGGGTTTAGGGATTAGGGTACCATAAATTGTAATTAGGGATTAGGGTTTATGGTTTAGGGATTAGGGATTAGGGATTAGGGTTAAGGGATTAGGGTTTAGGGTTTAGGGATGTACAATTAAAGGGTACCATAAATAAACTAGAATTTAGGCAGGGTTGGGAAAATTTTGTGAATCATCATGCATTGGAGATTGGAGATTTTGTTGTGTTCAAGTACATATCCAAGTCATAATTTAAGGTTAATATATTTCAAAGAACAGGGTGTGTGAAAAACATCAATGCTCTTCGTCTTATGAATACCAACATTGATATAGATAAAAGATGCCCTTCTTCTAACAGAGTATGTAACTCAAGTCAACCGATGGGTAGTAAGTTGTTGAATGAGTTGGTTTAATGGGTGTGCCTCTTTCTTCAATGTTATGCTTGGAGACTTTACACAAAAACTAGTAACTCTATACATTATTTTTCATTCTTTTATTTCCTGTACACTATTAAGAACTTGTAAAATCTAATTGTGTAATGTGTTTATGACAGCACATTCCTCCTGCATTTGTTTCACAGTTTATAGACAGCACAGATGAACATATAGTGTTGCAAGGCCCAGGTGGGCAGGACTGGGATGTGCAATTAGGGGTACCATAAATAAACTAGAATTTAGGCAGGGTTGGGAAAATTTTATGAATCATCATGGGCTGGAGATTGGAGATTTTGTCGTGTTCAAGTACATATCCAAGTAATATTTTAAGGTTAAGATATTTCAAAGAACATGGTGTGTGAAAAACATCAATGCTCTTCAGCTTATGAATACCAACATTGATACAGATAAAAGATGCCCTTCTTCTAACAGAGGATGTAGTTCAAGTCAACTCATCATGGGCTGGAGATTGAAGATTTTGTTACATGTTCAAGTACATATCCAAGTCATATTTTAAGGTTAAGATATTTCAAAGAACATAGTGTGTGAAAAACATCAATGCTCTTCAGCTTATGAATAACAACATTGATACATATAAAAGATGCCCTTCTTCTAACAGAGGATGCAGTTCAAGTCAACTCATCATGGGCCAGAGATTGGAGATTTTGTTACATGTTCAAGTACATATCCAAGTCATATTTTAATGTTAATATATTTCAAATAACATGGTGTGTGAAAAACATCAATGTTCTTCAGCTTATGAATACCAACATTGACACAAATAAAAGATGCCCTTCTTCTAACATAGGATGCTATTCAAGTCAACTCATCATGGGCTGGAGATTGCAGATGTTGTTACATGTTCAAGTACATATCCAAGTCATATTTTAAGGTTAAGATATTTCAAAGAACATGGTGTGTGAAAAGCATCAATACTCTTCAGCTTATGAATACCAACATTGATACAGATAAAAGATGCCCTTCTTCTAACAGAGGATGCAGTTCAATTCAACTCATCATGGGCTGGAGATTGGAGATTTTGTTACATGTTCAAGTACATATCCAAGTCATATTTTAAGGTTAAGATATTTCAAAGAACATGGTGTGTGAAAAACATCAATGCTTTTCAGCTTATGAATACCAACATTGATACAGATAAAAGATGCCCTTCTTCTAACAGAGGATGTAGTTCAAGTCAACTCATCATGGGCTAGAGATTAGAGATTTTGTTACATGTTCAAGTACGTATCCAAGTCATATTTTAAATTTAATATATTTCAAAGAACATGGTGTGTGAAAAACATCAATACTCTTCAGCTTATGAATACCAACATTGATATAGATAAAAGATGCCCTTCTTCTAACAGAGGATGCAGTTCAAGTCAACTCATCATGGGTTGGAGATTGGAGATTTTGTTACATGTTCAAGTACATATCCAAGTCATATTTTAAGGTTAAGATATTTCAAAGAACATGGTGTGTGAAAAACATCAATGCTCTTCAACTTATGAATACCAACATTGATACAGATAAAAGATGCCCTTCTTCTAACATAGGATGCAGTTCAAGTCAACTCATCATGGGATGGAGATTGGAGATTTTGTTACATGTTCAAGTACATATACAAGTCATATTTTAAGGTTAATATATTTCAAAGAACATGGTGTGTGAAAAACATTAGTGCTCTTCAGCTTATGAATACCAACATTGATACAGATAAAAGATGCTCTTCTTCTAACAGAGGATGTAATTCAAGTCAACTCATCATGGGCTAGAGATTAGAGATTTTGTTACATGTTCAAGTACATATCCAAGTCATATTTTAAGGTTAAGATATTTTAAAGAACATGGTGTGTGAAAAACATCAATGCTCTCTAGCTTATGAATACCAACATTGATACATATAAATGATGCCCTTCTTCTAACAGAGGATGTAGTTCAAGTCAACTCATCATGGGCTAGAGATTGGAGATTTTATTACTTGTTCAAGTACATATCCAAGTCATATTTTAATGTTAAGATATTTCAAAGAACATGGTGTGTGAAAAACATCAATGCTCTTCAGCTTATGAATACCAACATTGATATAGATAAAAAATGCCCTTCTTCTAAGAGAAGATGTAGTTCAAGTCAACCAATGGGCAACACATTACTAATTGAATTGGTCTCTGATGAAGAAAATAATGATGTTGTTGAAGCAACGGAAGAAAATCAAAATTGTAAGTGTCAACTTTCAAAATAGGCATTTGAATTGTAGCTTTACCTGGAGGATTGGTATAACAAAAGCTTAATTATGTTACAGGCCTTTCTTTGAAGACCCCTGGACATTATGGACCCTATCATCTAGAAAAGCACATGACAGTGAATTCTACCCCACCTTTCAAATTAGATATTTACCTTTTTATTCATTGAAAATGAAGTCATGGAATATAAATGACCATGCATACTAGTAAGATCAAATTCTTTGCCTTCTATTCTTATTACTCTTACTTTATTAAGAGAAGAGTGTCAAAAAGAATGGGTAAATAATTGTAAGCTAACATAAGGCAAAGTAGTTTTATTATTACATTTTTTTGAGGGATCTCTAATAGTCTAATATAATGTAGTCTTTTATAATATAAACATCTGCATTTGTGTGAATGCTAAGCTTTAATAGTAGAGTATTAAATCAATGCAATCAGCTATTTATTGGGTTAAAATAACTTAGTTTTTGTAATGATTTGGGAATGCAGGAGTTGCCAAAAATAGGTGAATGTCCTCTACAATTACCAAGAGAAAAAGTTTAGTAGTTCTTGTGGATAGAGCCAATAAACAATGAGAGATTATTTGCCTATTTCATAACAATATACCTGCCCTAAGTGCGGGGTGGGCATATTTTGTATGCCATAATAATATCAAGGAGATGTTTAAATCTTTGAGTAGGTGGATAGCAAGAAATATGATTTATGTTTAGAGTTCATATAGATCGAAAGATAAAATAAGGATCCTTTTGAAAGAACTTCTAGGAGGGAAAAGACAGGCCAAAAATAAAAGGAGAAAATTATATACAAGAAAAGATCTTCATGAGGATTGTAATATTTTGTCTAAAACAAACAAAAATTAGTTAATTAAAAATAGAAAATCAAGAAAGAAATAGTACTAAAATGTATAGTTATTGATATCTAAAATGTATAGAACTACTAATATATCTATTTTTAAAAGACTGATTGATTTTTATGGCCAAAGTTGTTTATTTTATCTAGTTGATGGTTTTAATTACACCCCAGTTATACATTGGGAGCATTTGTGTGCACATTTTTATGGCCTCGATTTAAATTCAAGCAAATAGGTGGAGAGAGTATGCTAATCTTTTAAAAAAATCTTAATAAAAAAATGTTCACTAAATATTGACCAGGGGCTCTGATTTCAACCATTCATTGCCCACTATGGATGTACCCCAATGCAAAGCTTTTCTCATAATGATCATCCTTCTGATTTCAACTGTTAATTACTCACTGTGTATGTACTATACGCAAAGCTTTTCTCATAGTGTGTACACCTATTGGCATAATGAAGTTCCCTAGATGGGCTAGAAAAACATGCCATATAACATTACTAAGACATTACATAAAACTTAAATTAGGATTTATTGTAGACATGCATAATTAAAAAGGGAATGAAGAAAAATACTTTAAAACTAATTTCTAAAATTACCAAAAAAGTTCATAGCCATTTTTCTGACATATTCTTGCAACTCAGATATCTTTAAGAGAAGAGTGTCAAAAATGATGGGTTTAACAACCTAACATAAGGCAAAGTAGGTTTGTTGGGTTTAGGGATAGGGTTTAGGGTTTAGGGTTGATGGATTAGGGTTTAGGGTTGAGGGATTATGGTTTAAGGTATAGTGTTGAGGGTTTAGGGTTGAGGGATTAGGGTTTAGGGTTCACGGATTAGGGTTTAATGTTGAGAGTTGAGGGTTTAGTAATAGGGATAGCGTTTAGGGTTTAGGAATGAGGGATTAGGGTTGAGGGTATACAATAAATAAACTAGAATTTAGGCAGGGTTGGGAAAATTTTGTGAATCATCATGGGTTGGAGATTGGAGATTTTGTTGTGTTCAAGTACATATCCAAGTCATATTTTAAGGTTAAGATATTTCAAAGAATAGGGTGTGTGAAAAATATCAATGCTCTCCAGCTTATGAATACCAACATTGATACAAATAAAAGATGCCCTTCTTCTAATAGAGTATGCAGTTCAAGTCAACCAATGGGCAACAAGTTGCTGAATGAATTAGTTTCTGATGGGGGAAACAACAATGATGTTGAAGAGATGGAAGAAAATCAAAATTAGGGTTGAGGGTTGAGGGATTAGGGTTGAGGGTTGAGGGTTGAGGGATTAGGGTTTAGGGTTGAGGGGTTAGGGTTTAAGGGTTTAAGTGTATCTATGGTTTGAGAGTTTAGGGTTTAAGGGTTTAAGGTTTGAGGGATTAAGGGTTTAAGGGTTGAGGGATTAGGGATTAAGGCATAGTGTTGAGGGTACAGGGTTTTATTAGATTTAGGGCACACAACTGAGAGGGGGGGTGAATCAGTTGTATAAAACTTTTTGCTCTTTTATATACTTAACTCCATATTGTTAATTAGCAGCATAATACAAGATCAATCATGAAAGCACAATGTAACAAATTAAGAGAAGAAACACATCAACACATGAGACACCAAGATTTTGATGTGGAAAACCCGGTTAAGAGAAAAACCACGGGGTGATTAACCCAAGATAATATTCTCTATTAGAAGAATAGAAAGAACAAGATGACACATGCCAATTAGGGCTCACTACCCGAGTACACTGCTCACAAGAGGCTCACTACCTAAAAGAGACACACTGTCTACAAAAGAGTAAGTATCACATACTTGAACTAGTAAATAGCATCTTCACCATGCTTGAGTTAGTTCCATTTAAGCCCAGACCTTCTGCTCTGCCTTTCGCTCTTCTCCTCGCTACCACACACTCATATCCACAAGTACATGCTTGGAATGACTTTGCAATGCCTTATTTATACATGACATTGACTTAGGAACAAACATCTAAGTCGGCAACTACCTACAAAAGCATCCGCAAGACGTGTAATACATCCGGTCGGCCAGTCTCAAGAAGAACATCAATATCCAGTGGTTATTCTTCAAAAGAAAACTCTAACTTCAATGCGGACCACCAACATGAACTGGACATGATCCAAAGATCATAATAACCTTCCCTAAATCACCGAGAACATTCGCATTTCATCATTCTACTGGAATTCTTCTCTCTTTCATCCGAAGCTTCAAGAGCACAGTCTGTCATCATTGTCACAAATGAATAGGCTCTTCCAAACCTTCAAACCACGAACCAAACTAGTTGATACTTCACAGGGATGTCATCAGCACTCCCTCAAATCCGCAGAATGGGATAATGAATTTCTGGATCTCACTGGACCTATCTGTGACACTCTGTCACCTCTGAACACTTGTCAGAACTGGTTCTACTTGAGTGACCATAACTTCTTCAAATCTTCATGTGGACCTCTGAAAACTTGACTGGATCATCTCAAGGCTCATATCTACCAACCCTTTGAACCGCAACCTCTTATCCTCAACCTATCTTGGATTTTTACCTTGTTGTCATCACTGTTCTTCACTGTTCCTGATTGAGACTAATTTTCTCAATATCCTCAACACACAACTCATCCAATCCTTCACATTAGTGCAACATGAGTATGTTGACATCAATGACAACACTGGTTAAACCCATACTTGCAACAATCTCACCCTTTGTCATTGATGGCAACATATGATGTGAAAAACAATCAAGACAGGAATTTCTCCTTACTGTCACAGCTCCCCCTATCAACAACATCTATTCACATGTCTTCTCTTCCTGTACTGCTCCCCCTTTGATCATCAACCACTTGTTTTTCACATGTCTTCTCTCCCCCTTTGACATCAATGGCAAAGGGCTCATACTTGCAACTTCATAATCACACATGCTGCTCCCCCTGAGTAGCAACTCCCCATCATCAATCCGGATCACAAGATATGATTGTGATATCCACCGGACTGATGTACACCAGTGCATCCTAGTTTATCACTGGAGGGGCAATAACCCCTAATGTCTCCCTGAGATACTTGAAAAAGTCCTTGGGAAGAGGTTTAGTAAAGATATCTGCAATCTGATCCTTGGAGGGCACATACTCCAATTTGACTTCATCCTTGTTCACTTGCTCTCTCAGAAAGTGAAACTTGATAGATATATGCTTAGTCTTAGAATTCAACACCGGATTCATAGAAATATTTATTGCACTTGAATTATCATAGAAAATTGTGATAGGCTCCTCATATTCCACTTTAATATCTCTTAGCATCTGCTTCATCCACAAAACTTGGGTGCAACTACTTGCTGAAGCAATGTATTCTGCTTCAGTTGTAGATAGAGATATTGCCTCGTGTTTCTTGCTTAGCCAAGAAACCAATCTTTTTCCCAAAAAGAATGCTCCACCACTGGTACTCTTTTGGTCATCCACATCTCCTACCTAATCTGCATCTGTATATGCATGAAGAGAGAAGTCATGATCTCTAGGATACCCAGACCATACTCAACTGTTCCTTTTAGATACCTAAAAATCTTTTTGATTGCCATGACATGAGATTATCTAGGATCAGCCTGGAATCTCGCAACAAGACCAACAGCTTGCATTATATCTGGTCTAGTTTGAGTGAGATACAGTAATCCTCCAATCATTGATCTGTACTTTGTCTGGTCTACCTTAGGAGAGTCATCATCTTTGCTCAACTTACATCTGGTTGCCATGGGAGTATGCATTGGCTTTGAATCTTCCATTCCAAATTTCCTTAACAATTCTTTCACATATTGTGTCTGGGAAATAGAGATTCTTTTCTTTGTTTGAGTAATTTGCAGACCCAAGAAGAAATTCATTTCACCAAGCAATGACATCTCAAACTCACTTTTCATTTGATTTGCAAAGGTTTTACACATACTGTCTCTTCCTCCAAAGATGATATCATCAACAAATACTTCAACAATTAAAATGTTTTCATGATCAATTTTGAAATATAAGTTACTGTCAGCAGTACCTTTGTTGAAGCCAGTCTTCAAAAGATGTTTGTCCAATCTTTCATACCAAGCTCTTGGGGCTTGCTTTAATCCATATAGTGCCTTCTTCAACTTGCAGACCATATCACCATGCTCAGATAATTGAAATCCATCCGATTGTTCAATGTACACTTCTTCTTCCAAATTACCATTAGGAAGGCATATTTGACATCCATCTGATACACCTTGAAGTCCTTAAAGGCAACAAATGCAAGAAATAATCTGACTGCTTCAATTCTTTCTACCGAAGTAAAAGTCTTTTCAAAATCAACTCCTTCAATCTGAGAGTAACCCTTGCAAACTAATCTGGCCTTATTTCTGATTACTTCTCTGACTTCATTCAATTTGTTCTGGAAGACCCATTTGGTTCCAATCACATTTTTATTTCTAGGTCTGGGAACAAGATCCCAAGTGCGATTCTTCTCAATTTGCATCAGTTCTTCCTCCATTGCCTTAGTCCAGTTTTTATCATTGCATGCTTCATTTACTATCTTAGGTTCAGTCTTTGAAATTAGACAATACTCATCTGAGTTTTGAGCAATTCTCCTCCTTGTTTGCACTCCTTTGCTTTTGTCACCTATGATCTGATCTTCAGAGTGGTTTAGAGTTACATACCTTAGAACTTTGGGAGTTTCTTGCACTTCTAACTCTTGATCAATCTCATTGAGACTTGTCTCTTCTTCTTGTCTTACCAGATCAACTTGACTTTGTTTCTCAGAAGAGGCTTGGATACTTTAAATCTGAACACCATTCTGATCATCTTGATCATACTCATGAATTCTTGAGGGTCTTTTAATTTCTTCATCAACCTTCACATTGACACTTTCTACAATCTTTCTCAGTCTCTTGTTGTAACACCAGTATGCTTTGCTTTGAGTAGAGTAACCCAAGAATATTCCTTCATCACTTCTAGCATCAAACTTTCCTAGATCTTCATCCCTTTTAATATAACATCTACTACCAAAAACTCTGAAGTATCTTACAGTGGGAGTAATGCCAAACCAAAGTTCATAAGGAGTCTTACTGGTATTGTTTCTAATTTGAACTCGATTGAGAGTGTAGACTGTAGTGCTGACATCTTCTCTCCAATAGATCTGAGGAACATTTGCTTCCATCATCATGGTCCTGGATGCTTCCTAGATGGTCCGGTTCTTTCTCTCAACTACTCCATTTTGCTGTGGAGTTCTAGGGGCAGACAACTGTCTCTTTATTCCATGTTTCTCACAGAAGTCTATGAACTCACCAGATGTGAATTCTCCACCTCTATCAGACCTCAGACATTTCAATTTTAATCCGGTTTCATTCTCCACCATGGCCTTGAATATTTTGAATTTCTCAAGTGCTTTGATTTTTCTTTCAAAAAGTTTACCCACATCATCCGGGAATAGTCATCAATTAGCAACATGAAGTATCTATCACCTTGGATACTCCTAACTCTTGCTGGACCACAAAGATCAGTATGAACTAAGTCCAACAGTCCGGTAGAAGATAATTCCTTGTTTTTGAATGTGACTCTACTCAGTTTGCCCAACTGACATTCTTTGCATAAGCTATTAGTAGGTTTCACTAATTTTGGAAGATCTCTTATAGCCTGAGTATTGCTTATCTTGATGATATTATCAAAATTCACATGACACATCCTTCTATGCCATAACCAACTTTGATCAATTTGAGCAAATAAGCAACTTTTACCAGTACCAACGAAGTGGAAGATATTACCTTTAGTTTGAGTAACGGATGCAATCTCTGTTTCAGAACTTTCAAAGATCTTGCATTTTCTATTCCTAAATCTGAGATCATAGCCTTTGTCCACCAGCTGTCCAACACTGAGAAGATTGTGTTTTAATCCTTCAACATACAATACATTATCGGTTTTGTTCTTTCCATCAAGAGAAATAGTTCCCCTACCTCTAATTCTGCCAACAGAATTATCTCCAAACTTTACAATTCCTCCTTCATACTTTTCCAAATTCAAGAACTTATTCTTATCACCTGTCATTTGGTGAGAGAATCCACTGTCAATGACCCAATCATCCTTTGCTTCAACTTGGGCAGCTAGAGGTTTTTCTTCAACTTTATGATTGACAGATACAGAGGATATTTGTTCCTCTTCTTTGATGGCAATAAACACCCATTCATTACCGGATTTGTTTCCTATCTCTGATTCATCATCTGTTACTCCTTCATTATCATCTTCTTCATGAACATAGTAACAATTATTTTGAAACCTTGGTCTATTAGGATTTGGTCTTGAGAATCATTCCGGACATCTTGAGGCAAAATGACCAATTTTATTGCAGTTAAAACAATTAAAATGTAATTTCCCTTCATACTTACCGGATCCTCTTGGCAGTCTTTTTGCAATAAGAGCTTCAAGATGAGCAGTTTCAACTTCTTCTTCTTCCAAGTCTTTTCTTGCTGTTTCATACCATGATAGGTTCCTTGAAGAGTTTTCTCCTGGATCAAACCTTTGTTTCCCTTTTATAGAGGCACTGGCTTTGAATGTAGATTTAGTCTTTGGAGGATCATCTCCAAATTTGGCCATTTCAAAAGCAACCAACTTACCAACCAATTGATCTCTTGTGACTATTGTGTGAGCTCTGAATTCTTCGATTGCAAAAGCCTTGATTTTATATGAGGCAGGAAGGGATCTGAGAACTTTGCCAACAATCTCTTCTTCACTTAGGGTTCCACCTGCATTTCAAATTCCACAAACTAGCTCATTCACTCTTGGCATAAACGAGGTAATATTTTCATCATTTCTCATCTTCAGTTTTTCAAATTTCTCTTTTAGACTTTGTAACCTTGCACATTTAACAAACTGATCTCCTTCATGCAAAAGTTCCAATTTCCCCCAAATCTCAAAGGTAGTTGGTAGATCAATAACATTTAAGAGCTCTGAGTCAGATAATGTGCTTAGAAGAGCCTCTTTGGTCCATAGATTGTTTTCAGCATCTGTGATTTCATTTAGGGTTGTCGGACCACCCTGTGGAGGTACATAAGCTTTTGTAACCATGGACCAGTATGCAAATCCCATACACTATAAGTGACATTTCATGCGACCTTTCCAAAGAGTAAAGTTGGTTCCATCAAATGTCGGACTATCCTTCTTGTACGATGACATCCTGGATCTCCTCAAGCAGTTAAGCTCCTTTTAGAGGAACTTGGCTCTGATACCAATTGTTAGATTTAGGGCACACAACTGAAAGGGGGGGTGAATCAGTTGTATAAAACTTTATGCTCTTTTATATACTTAACTCCATATTGTTAATTAGCAGCATAATAGAAGATCAATCATGAAAGCACAATGTAACAAATTAAGAGTAGAAACACATCAACACATGAGACACCAAGATTTTGATGTGGAAAACCTGGTTAAGGGAAAAACCACGGGGTGATTAACCCAAGATAATATTCTCTGTTAGAAGAATAGGAAGAACAAGATGGCACATGCCAATTAGGGCTCATTGCCTGAGCACACTGCTCACAAGAGGCTCACTACCTACAAGAGACACATTGTCTACAAAAGAGTAAGTATCACATACTTGAACTGGTAAATAGCATCTTCACCATGCTTGAGTCAGTTCCATTTAAGCCCAGACCTTCTGCACTGCCTTTCGCTCTTCTCCTCACTACCACACACTCATATCCACAAGTACATGCTTGGAATGACTTTGCAATCCCTTATTTATACACGACATCGACTTAGGAACAAACATCTAAGTCAGCAACTACCTACAAAAGCATCCGCAAAATGTGTAATACATTCAGTCGGCCAGTCTCAAGAAGAACATCAATATCCGGTGGTTATTCTTCAAAAGCAAACTCTAACTTCAATGCAGACCACCAACATGAACTGGACATGATCCAAAGATCATAATAACCTTCCCTAAATCACTGAGAACATTCACACTTCATCATCCTACTGGAATTCTTCTCTCCTTCATCTGGAGCTTCAAGAGCACAGTCTGTCATCACTGTCACAAATGAATAGGCTCTTCTAGACCTTCAAACCATGAACCAAACTAGTTAATACTTCACATGGACATCATCAACACTCCCTCAAATCTGCAGAATGGGATAATGAATTTCTGGATCTCACCGGACCTATCTGTGACACTCTGTCACCTCTGAACACTTGCCGGAACTGGTTCTACTTGAGTGACCATAACTTCTTCAGATCTTCATGCGGACCTCTGAAAACTTGACTAGATCATCTCAAGGCTCATATCTACCAACCCTTTGAACCACAACCTCTTATCCTCAACCCATCTTGGATTTTTACCTTGTTGTCATCACTGTTCTTCACTGTTCCTGATTGAGACTAATTTTCTCAATATCCTCAACACACAGCTCATCCAATCCTTCACATTAATGCAACATGAGTATGTTGACATCAATGTCAACACTGGTTAAACCCATACTTCTAGGGTTGAAGGTTTAAGGCTTGAGGGTTGAGGATTTAGGGCTGAGGGTTAAGGGATTAGGGTTTAAGGTATAGTGTCTAGGGTAGAGGATTTAGGGATATAGTTTAGGGTTTAAGGTTTAAGGCTTGAGGGTTGAGGGTTGAGGCTTTAGGGATAGGGATTAGTGTTTAGGATTTAAGGTTAGGGGATTAGGGTTTAAGGTATAGTGTAGAGGGTTAAGGGTTTGGGGTTCAAGGTTTAAGGGTTGAGGGTTTAGGGATAGGGTTTAGGATTTAAGGTTTAAGGGTTGAGGGTTGAGGCTTTAGGGATAGGGTTTAGGGTTTAGGGTTAAGTGATAGGTTTAGGGTTTAGGGTTTAGGGTTCAGGGGTTAGGGTTTAGGGTTTAAGGTATATTGTTAAGGGTTGAGGGATTAGGGTTCAACCCTCGACACTATACCTTAAACCCTAATCCCTCAACCCTAAACCCTAATCCCTCAACCCTTAAATCTTAAACCCTAAACCCTATTCCTAAACCCTCTACCCTCAACACTATACCTTAAACCCTAATCCCTTAACCCTCATACCTAAAGCCTCAACCCTCATCCCTTAAACCTTCAACCCTAAACCCTATCCCTAAACCCTCTACCCTTGACACTATGCCTTAAACCCTAATCCTTCAACCCTTAAACCCTTAATCCCTCAAAACTTAAACCCTTAAACCATAAACTCTCAACCCCTAGATACCATTAAACCTTAAACCCTTAAACCCTATATCCTATACACTTAACCTTGGACACTCAACCTTGAACATTATCCCTCAACCTTCAAACCTCTACCCTATACCATATACCCTCAACCCTCATCCATATACCTTATACCCTCAACCTTGAACCCGATACCCTATATCTTAGACACTCAACCTTGAACATTATCCCTCAACTGTAAACTCTCAACCCTCAACCCTATACACTCAACCATATACTTAAGCCCTAATCCATCAATCCTCAACCCTATACTTAAAACGCTGAAACCTACACCCACAAACCCTCATCCCTTCAACCTCACCCTTATACCTTCAATCCATATCATAAACCCTAAGTTCCCAATATCCTAAACCCTAATCCCCATACCTTACACACTTAATCTTATACACTCAACAAGATGAATATTATCTCTCAATTGTAACCCTCAACCCTCTACCCTCTACCCTCTACCTATTACTTAAGCCCTAAATCCCTCAACCCTCAACCCTATACCTTAAACCACAAACCCAAAAACCTCAACCCTCAACCCTAAAAACTATATGGGCTCAGGTCCTTATATACCCTAAACCCAAAACCCTTACATACATACATACATACATACATACATACAAGCATACATACATACATACATACATACATACAAGAATTCATACATACATAAATACAAGCATACATACATACATACAACCATATATACAAACATGCATACATATATACATACATACAAGCATGCATACATACATACATACATACAAGCATACATACATACATACATACATACATACATGCTTACATACAAGCATGCATACATTCATTCATACATATAGGCATACATACATACATACATACAAGCATACATACAATTTGGCATACATACATACATACATAAATACAAATATATATACAAACATACATACATCAAACATACTTAACAAACTTGAACATAAAACATTCAATAAACAACCTCAAACTTCACAAACATTGGGCAAACTTTTGCAAAAAAGAAAAAAAATGTAAAGAAAACAATAACGCGCTCACGTTATAGTGCGAGCGCATTATGGTTTTGTGTTGCCGAGCCAAAGGCTCAGTAACACCAAGCCATAACGCAAGAGCGCTATAACACGAGCACATTATAATGTGCTCACGTTATGGCTTTTTAAAACGTTTTAAGAATTTTGGCCACTTTTTGGCCCCCCATCTTTTTGCACCCGCCCAAATGCATCTATAGAATGTTGAGGTGCAGTACCAATTAGTTCAATATATAGATTCAAAAGTCTTCATACTGCGTAAGTGCAAGAAGATGGGGGGGCAAAAAGGGGTCTTAAGTGGCCACTTTTTTTTCTAAAATCAGGAAATGCTTGCCTTGGATGAGAAATTGAGCATAGTTACACTCAAAATTTAGAGATGCAACCAAAACGATGTTTGTAGTGCTCCAAGTCTACTTTCTAAACTACTATTTTTTTTTGAAAATGGTATAGATTAAGGGGTTTAAAAGAGGGAGCCACATAAATTGGTGTTCTTTCTGTCAAAAAAACATAACATAGCATGTTTTGTGGTTCCCTCAAAATGTTAACCTTTTTTTGGTATTTTTAAAATCGCTTCAGTGAGAAATTAGCTAACAACATGTAGTTTATGTTCGATTTTTCTGATAATTTTTTGATGAATATTTAATTTTTTACTAATTTTCAAAGTGGACACATCCTAAAAAACATAATTTTGGCTGTGCAACCCCTATAAATTTTGAAAACTAATTGAAAATCATTTTTTTTAATATGTGTAGAATAGAGTCTAGTTTCTAAAAATGTATTTTTTTTGAAATTTTAATGAACGGTTAATTTACAATGAAAAAAGACCAAACACTACTTTTTGCCCAAAAATGAACACACAAACAAAAGAAATTAAAGATGAAAGGCTTAACATTGTCAAAATGTGAAAAGAATTACATTGTTAAATAACTAAGAGAAATCCTAACACTACCCAGGTGTTCGATTTGTTCGACCTTGAAACACATGCAAATCTGAGGGTTAGCACGAACGAAATTATGTGAAATCCTATAGAATTTGCAAAAACACATCTGTGGACATTGGGAAGGCACTCCAAGCCTTTGGGTTGGAAATCCAAAGCAATTGCCAAAGAAAAATATAACACGAGCGCATTATAATGCGCTTGTGTTATGTTTTGTTTTGCATTTTTTTCTTTTTTTGCAAAAGTTGGCCCGATGTTTGTCATGTTCGACATAACGTGAGCGCGTTATAACGCGCTCGCGTTACGTCTCCCTTGGAATGTTTTATGTTCAAGGTTATTAAGCATGTATGTGTGTATGCCTATATGTATGTATTGATGTATGTCTGTATGCCTATATGTATGTATGTATACTTATATGTATGTATGTATGTTTAGTGTCGAGGGTAGAAGAGGGTAGAGATGGGGGTGAGGCAGATAGGGGAGGAGAGGGGTGGATAAGGGTTGAGGGTTTAAGGGTCAAGGGTTTATGGTTTAAGGGTTGAGGGTTTAAGGTCAAGAGGGATTAGGATTTAGGGTTAAGGGATTAGGGTTTAAGGTTGAGGGTTGAGGGTTGAGGGATATGATTTAAAGTTTAGGGATAAGGGATTAGGGTTTAGGACCTTAAGGGATTAGGGATAAGGTTTAGGTTTGAAGGTTTAGGGTTGAGGGATTAGGGTTTATGGTTGAGGGCTTAGGGATAAGGGATTAGGGTTTAAGGTATAGTGTCAAGGGTTGAGGGTTTAGGAATAGGAATAACATTTAGGGTTTAGGAATAAGGAGTTAGGGTTGAGGGTTTAGGAATAGGGATAGTGTTTAGGGTTTAGGGATAAGGAATTAGGGTTGAGGGTTGAGGGATTAAGGTTTGGGGTTGAGGGATTAAGGTTTAAGGTTGAGGGTTGAGGGTTTAGGATAGGGTTTAGAGTTTATGGATAAGGGATTAGGGTTTAGGGTTGAGGCTTTAGGTATAACATTTAGGGATGAGGGATTAGGGTTGAGGGTGTGTGCAAGAAGTTGTGTCCACTTATTGGCCAAAAAGTGGAAGTTTTTTTCTTGATTTTTAGAATTTCTCACATTTGACCTAAAAATTTGAAGCACTTAAAGGTGGAATTTTGGAAAAAATCACTAAATATGAAATGTAGTACTCGGAGTCTAGTTTCTAAATATGTAATTTTTTTTCAATACCCAGATGATAGAAATTGATTTTGAATAGGCGTTTCTAAAAACCACTATTTAAAAGTCATTTTTTTTACTATACCATGTACGTGTACATCCATATTTTGACCTAAATAATCATATTTTTCAAAATCCTTTTGGGAAAAGATTTGTAACTCACTAAAGCACGTTTTCTATATTTATTTGTAATTTGTTATTCAATATTTTTTTTATTGGCCATTTTTTGTCTTTTAAAAAATCATCGTGTACGTCACGCATAAGATGACTTAAACTTAACATTTTTTGAATTTTTTTTTTAAATTGAAAAGAATTGTCTAAAGTACATTTTCATACAATTTTTTTTACAAAAAAATAATTTAATAAAAAGTTATTAAAATATTAAAAACCCTGATAATTCAAGTTTATGGACCTATTTCATCAGAAATTGATTAAAAAATAGAAAAATTAATCCAATTGTAAAAACAATTACATATTTGGAATCTACATTGTCTCCTCTATAATGGGTTTTAATTTCATCAAAATATTTTGCAAAATAGACCTTTAGATATATGCCCAAAGTCACTATTTTATTGTGACATTGACAGGGGCTTCAAGTTGTAGGTCAAACCAGGTCCAGAGGTTAGGGTCAGGTCCCCAAAGCATTTTCTGAAGTGGGTTACAAAGCAAAACCTGAGCCTAAAATTCAAATTTTGAATAACACGATCTCGTTTACTAAACGCGATCCCGTTTATTAAACGCGATCCTGTTTATTAAATGGGATCCCGTTTCTTTATGCATCAGTCGAAAATAAAATGGGATCCCGTTTAATATAATGGGATTCCGTTTGTTAAATGGGATCCCATTTATTATTTGCCCATTTTTTTAATAAGATTGTACTATGACTGTCATTTCTGCAACTTGCTCTATAGTACGGCTGACAGTGACTCTTGCAGCATTCTTTGCCATATTTTTTTCTTTTGCAGGTCCATCAACTTGAAATATTGTTTGTATTTTGATAGAAGCCATCATGGAGACACTATTTGAGTAAAATTTTGTTGAATTGGTACTTGTTTGAAGGACTTGAAACACATTCAAGTTTTTGACATTCATTTGTACATGCTTCATAAATTTTTTAATCATGGGATCACAAAGTCGTAATAAGAGGAAAGATAGGAAGCTATTAACCCCTGAAGAAATTGAAGCAAAGAGAGAGAAGGAGGCAAAAAGACAAACAGATAGAAGAATAAAGATTCAATCAATGAATAATGCTGAAGCATCTAATTCCACAACTATTGAAGATAAGAACATTGAGGAGACCATGGATGTCGACGATGCAAGTTTGCAAGAGGTGAATGTGGAAACTAATATGATTATACAAACTACTCCTGGTATGTCTTCAAATCCCTCTATTAATGCTATGGAGAATGTTTCAATAGGCACAAATCCAAGTACTTCTTCAAATCCACCTTTGAATGAAATGGAAATAGTGTTGATAGGAGATTTAAAACAAGCTGGATATAACAATGTTGAGATTGATAATATTCGTAGAGATCAAAATTTGAAACAAATTGTTGTTGAAAATGAAAATGAAAATACTTTTGTTGAAAATGAAAATGAAAACCGTTTTGTTGTTGAAAATGAAAATGAAAACCGTTTTGTTGTTGAAAATGAAAATGAAAATCCTTTTGTTGAAAATGAAAATGAAAATCGTTTTGTTGTTGAAAATGAAAACGAAAATCCTTTTGTTGAAAATGAAAATAAAAACTATTTTGTTGTTGAAAATGAAAATGAAAATCCTTTTGTTGAAAATGAAAATGAAAACTGTTTTGTTGTTGAAAATGAAAATTGTTTTGAAGTTGAAAATGAAAATGAAAATCTAGGATGTGATGTTCAAAATGAGAAATATTTTTTCAAAATTGAAAGAGATGTTTTGGATAATCTTCCTGGTAAAATTTCTTGGAGACAAATAAGAACACATGCCAATAGATTATACAAGGAATTTTTTTATCGTAAAAAACTATCATTTTAATATCAACTAATGATGCAATTAATGAGAATGTGGAAAATGAGAAAAGTAATGAAAATGTTAGGCGTTTTTGTTAAACTAAGAAGAAAAGATCAATCACTAAAACATGCTATGTCTACTGTTGCTAGTGCCATTGAGTCTATTGGAAGTAATAGTCGATCCAAAGATAAAAATGCAGCAAGACAAGCTATAACAACTACTATAGTGAATAAAATAACTTTGAATAGAAGAATGGTAAGCAATATTAGTGGAATTCTAAAAATACATCCTAAAACATTGGTAAGAGCGGCAAAAAAAAGAGAAAGTATAGAAAATGATCCAATTAACCAATGTTGGAGTTTTAGTGGTCGACTCCCGAGATCTAACATGAAACTGAATGTTGAAATCAGATCTTTGATCAAAAACTATTGGCATAATAATACTAAGGTATCATCTAATGCTAGAGATGTTTTAAAATTAAGAGTGGGGTCCAAAGTTCGCGATCCTCATCCAAAACACCTATTAGATACAACGCAAACTAAATTTTATAGAAAATTTTGTAATGAAAATTTAGTGTTACCTGGTAATATTAAAATAAGTCAAAGATCTTTTGAAAAATGCAAACCATGGTATGTAAAGATTAATAAAGAATGAATATCTTATTGTTGTAAAACGCATGTTCAATTTTGTTATTATTATGATGTGTTTCAATATATACGTTGTACTTTACATCGTAACATGATTACATAGGAATGTGATATTAATATGCCAACTGAAGCAATAAAAGAGTTTATATCAAGTTTGTTCTGTGAAAGATCTAATGAAAAATTATTTTATTTAAGTTCATGTATTTTTGGACAATGCACTAGTTGTGGCAATCTTTCTTTGTTAAGAGTTTGTATGCATGAAAGTGTTGAAAATAACTTTGGACAACAATTAGTGGATGTTAAAAGATTTAAGAATGTTGAATATTCTTTAAAAGATGGAAAATTTGGAAAGCGTTGTGATTTAATTACAGAAAAGGTTAGTGTGCATGCATTCATATTAGAATTTAAAAGTAAAATTGTACCAAAATATGTCAAGCACTCTCAACAAGCTCGATGGCTTGATGGACAATTTCGTGAATGTAGAAACACATTTCCAGTTGGTACTATACTATCAGTGGTTGATTTTGCAGAAAACTATACTTTAGCTCCACAAGAGAAAATTCAATCATAATATTACAATTCAGTGCAGGTTGCTATGTTTGTTCATTGTTTATAGACATGCAAATGATAGCACAGAGAATGATAGAAAAGTTTTGAGGGAGTATCATTTCTATTTGAGTGACAACTGGTTACACTCATCAGAGTTTGTTCAATATTGTTTCAATATATTTTATACAAATTTAAGAGAAAGAGGAATCTAGATGACTAAACATCTTATATGGTTAGATAATTCTACGGGGCAGTTTAAGAATGCTCAAATGTTCTATTGGTTAAGTAGGGTTCACAAGGAGAATAATGTCCAACATATGTAGAATTTTTTTGAAGCTGGACATGGTAAAGGAGAACATGATGGAGCTGGTGTGTGTGTTAAAAGAATTCTTGCTAGACAACAATTAGAATTTAAGGATGCAGTAAAATTTAAAGATGCACGTGGGATTGTAGATTGGTGCAATACAAGATTATGTACACCTGGATCAAGCGAGTACTCTACAGTTTGTCGATTCTTTTGGTTGGTTGAAGAAAAAAACATTCTACCT
This sequence comes from Cunninghamia lanceolata, assembly GCA_027924645.1. Lineage (NCBI taxonomy): Eukaryota > Viridiplantae > Streptophyta > Pinopsida > Cupressales > Cupressaceae > Cunninghamia > Cunninghamia lanceolata. Next base: position 95,814 of record BSBN01000267.1, on the reverse strand, counting down.
AGACTTGATTGCCAGACAATCAGTGGATCTACTAAATGGCATTCATTTAGGAGTTTGAATGCAAGTACATGGACTATTTGGATAAGGGAGCTTGCATGTTTTTGTCAGTTTTGTATTTCAGGAGATTGGGAAGCATGTGAGAATACAGAATGGGTTGAAGAGTGGAAGCAAAGACCATTGACACTTGCACAAGCACACAATCAAAGTGAAACAACAATTGAAGACAATGATCAACTGTTTGTATCAGACGATTATGATCGTGTTTCAGACCTTGTACAAGAAGGTAATTTAATTCAAATCATTTCATTTTATTTCACTTCATTACTAATTTGTAGTGCTTTTATTTATTTATGTGTACATATGAATGCATGTATGTTGATTGGTAAAATTTTATGGACATGTGCAAGTTATTGAATCAAAATTTGTTTGCAGGACATGTGTATGCTATTGTTGCACCAAAGAATAATGAAGAGGAAACTGAATATTGGTTGGCTTGTTGTGTGGAGACTAAACATAAGTTAACAGCACCTCGAGAAGATGATGATGGCTTTCCTTATCCAACAGGTTTGGTGATCCCCTTAAGACATCCCCTTAAGCAAATTTTGATAACAAGTCTTTGATCCCCTTAAGCATATTTTAAGAACTTCTTTGATCCCCTTAAGCAAATTTTAAGTATTTATTTGATGATGGCTATCATTATCCAATAGGTTCGGTGGTGGTTGTTGGCACTTGGCTACGGAAATACCTAATAAGGAAGAATGGTTTGCCTGCATTCGAAGATTATGAACACATAAGAAGATTATACACTACTCACATTTGGTGTTGGCAACAAATATAAAACTGGAGAGGTATTGTGGAAAACCTACAAATAAAGAGCTATAGAACATTTCTATGGAAGACCATGAGACAATCATCGATGCGTTGGAAAAAAAAGAGGATGGAGATGGTACAATGGAATAAGTAAATACAGGTAAATATAGTTAAATAGATTTATATTGTTGTTTTAAATACATTAAATACATGTTTTGATATTTCTTGTGCATTATTAGTTGAAATTGATTTAATTTGTCCTTTTATATCCTTAGGCCATCATCACAAATTCATCACATACTTTGAAACAAAAACTTGAGAGGCACTTGTAAATAAAGGTACAAATTGTGTATATCTAGATAGTTTTATATAAATTAAAATACATGTTTTGATTCAGATATATTGATAAATTGCTTGTATTATTTTTACATCAGGTGGCATGAAGACCTGCTACATTCCCCACAAGTTTTGGATTTTCTTGAGATGGCATATAACCACATTTTGTATTTACATTATTTTGAGTTGGCATATATGTACATACACAATTACATTATTACACATTTTGTACAGAAATTTGTATACATGTGTATGTACACAATTTTATACTCTACAGTATTAAATTTGTCAAAATTATTATTCTATGTATTTTATTTGTTAAATGTCCATGTTTTTTACTTTGAATTTACTTTAAATTTTATTTTATTATATTGTACAAATAGAGAATCCAAGAGATTGGAAAAAATATTGAACTTTGCATGTGAAGGACTAAAAATGTCCACTTTCTCATATGGTATGTAGGCTCCTATCATTGAGCAAGTGGAGTTAGGTAAAGTTTATGCATGGGGGATTGCCATCCTACATTCAAGGTCTACCATGACCATTATTAGATTGTGCACCATAAGGCACTAGGATTTAGTCATCCTTCTCTAGTTATGGTATGGATATTGGAGCATATTAGACCAGGCATCAATGACCCATGCCCACACCAGATCATTCACTTCCTTGAGGTATCAAGTAGTGTTGATTGGGTTACTATGGCACATGATTACACATTTACACAATGGTGACTTTGACTAACACAGACAAATTATTACAAACCCATACATAGAGATAGAGAGGAGATGGGTCTAGGAGATGACATGACTAGATATTATTGAAAAGGGGTGACTTTCTAAAGGATTTCCCCTAGTACACTCCCATGCTACAAATCTACTTAAGATGTAGTAGAGGTTGGTCAAGGGACACTCCCATGGACTCTTACTCTAGGGGCTCCTATTAAATGGTCAACACAAGAACAAGCACCAAGGCACTTGGATAAATATAACTATAACCATGCTAGGATCATTTAATATAACTTAGTTGATCTAGATGATAAGATGTGAGAGATTGATCCCTCCTAGTAGGCAAGAGATCCTCATGAGTATCTCACTTTTTAATTCTTTGTTTTGATTTGCTTACCATTTTATTGCTTAAAATTTGACCAGGACCTAAATATGCATACCGTGAATGAATGGAGGAACTTTATTAGGACCTCATCACTACATATTCTTTCAATGCAATTTCTTCATTAAGCGCAAATCTAGATCAACACTCTAACACTTGTAGAGATTTATATTATTGAAAAGGGGCAACTTTCTAAAGGATTTCCCCTAGTACACTCCCATGCTACAAATCTACTTAAGATGTAGTAGAGGTTGGTCAAGGGACACTCCCATGGATTCTTACTCTAGGGACTCCTATTACATGGTCAACACAAGAACAAGTACCAAGGCACTTGGATAAATATAACTATAACCATGCTAGGATCATTTAATATAACTTAGTTGATCTAGATGAGAAGATGTGAGAGATTGATCCCTCCTAGTAGGCAAGAGATCCTCATGAGTATCTCACTTTTTAATTCTTTGTTTTGATTTGCTTACCATTTTATTGCTTAAAATTTGACTAGGACCTAAATATGCATACTGTGAATGAATGGAGGAACTTTATTAGGACCTCATCACTACATATTCTTTCAATGCAATTTCTTCATTAAGCGCAAACCAAGATCAACACTCTGACACTTGTAGATTTATATATGACAATCGATTATTTCTATTGATGTCAATCTATATCTTATTATGGTTGATCTCAAATGTTTACATTTCTTTTCCTTCATGCACATGGTTAGATTAGATTTTGATTTATGATTAAATTTAGGGATGCTTGTATATACATATGTATGTGATGTTATGCTTTTATAGTTTATGATGTATATGCAATGTATGTATGCATGGATAACAGATATATGTATGGATGCACCTAAACTAACATGATGGTTTTACATGATTATTACTTTGACATGTGTATGATTTTGTTACGACAAGATTGCATTTATTGTGTGACATGTATATGATATTGATAGTGTGGTTGCTCTTTATAAGGTTTTTAAGTTAAGGGATTGTAGGTTGACTACATAAGACAATGCATTAAGCTTTCATAATGCAACAATTGGGGGATCAAGTAGCAACAAAAAGGTGATTGAAACAATTTTGGTATGATTACAAATATATAACCTTACAAAATCCATAATTATAAACTATAAATAAAACAACAATATCCAGAAGAATAAAACAATGCCTAAATAACCCACACAAGAACAAATAGAGGAAGGTCAGGTTGTATAAACTCTAGGTCCATGTTCAAAAAATATATAAAGTCCATGTTCAACAATATATATATATATAAAGTCCATGACAAACAGTATATAACATATAGTCCATGAAATAGTCAAATTATACATAGCCCATGTTCAATAACCTATCACATACTATCTCTATCATCAAGAGTCCTCTTCACACCATGCGAACTACTCAGATGACCTGAATCACTCTGCAAAAGAGAAAGATTTAGATGAAATTAGATGTAAGATGATAAGAAAGTCTAATTTAAAATGACAATTTTTAAATTTATAATTTATCATAAAATTAAATTACCGTGTGAGGCTGCTCTCCATGCTCTGGTGCACCTGGACCTGTCTCTCCATGCTCTGAATCAATCTATTTAATACAAGAGAAAGTTCAAGTTGAAATTAGATGTACTTGACGATTTTAAAAATGATTTAATTCAATTTAATTTATAAGTTAAATCATATTTAAAAATTATTATACCGTAAGAGGAACTTGTTGTGAATCCTCTATTCCAGGACCTGTCTCTACAGGCTTAGCTCCATGACATGTATCAAGCTATAAAAGAAAAAGAATTTTGAATGTACATGTCAACATATATATATGTATATATATATATATATATATAAAGAAATTTACCTTAAGTTCACAATGTATATTTTAATTGTTCAATTTAAATATAATCTAAATTTTAAATTATACCATATCATGCTGCCCATCTCCTTTGTCCTCTTGCTCTGCATGTGCTGTGTGTTGATGAAACGTGTCACTAACAAACTCCTACAAATTATATTTATATTTAAGTTAGCACATGTGTGTACAAATTAGGTTTTAAAACATATATATAATTGACTTGTGTACATGTTATACATTTTTCAACAACCTGAAATGCAGTCGACTCTTGATATAAACTTGGATTATCCAAGTGTGCTACAATGCCCATCCTCATTGTTGTGTCAACTTGCATAAACATATTTATAAAATATTAAATAGTACATGTGCACGTTTTCAGATACACTGATATCAAAATACAAAAATTTAAGTATATATATAGTTTTTTAAAACAATATACATACTGCAAGAGTGTTATGTGAGATGCCCAATGATGGAGGAGTGCTCGAGATACCCTGAGATGGAGGATTCAATGTGGAAGAACCCTGAACCAGTTCATAAATAAGTTCATAAATATTTAATTGTACACACATTCAAGACTAAATTTTACAAATTTACAAATCATTGAAAATGTACCCCAAATGGGTGCCCGAGATGAACATGTGTCGATGAAAATTAATTCGATCAATGGTGACCCCTGTTGCCATCATCTACACCAAACAATTCAATTGTTAAAATATTACAATTTAATTGATCTATATGTTGATTAAAAACACGTGGTTAAAAAATTGTTTTAAATTCAACATGTGTACATAACCTATATATACCTGTGTCGAATGATTAGTGGGATGATCCTCAGCAAATAGATAATCAACAAATGATTCAGTGCCCACATTATCAGATGATGCATGTGTAGTTGAAGTGGGTGCAGCTGCCTGATAAGGTCCATAACACAACTGATTGCAACTCATACATGTATGAGGCATCAACACATGTGGAGTGGTACTAGGACCACTTCCATCATCAACTCCTCCATGCTCTCTAACTCGAGCTACCATCATAGAAGTCTGCTCATGTAGGCTACTTGAGAGTGCACTCAATGTGCCTAGTGTGGATACCACTGCATGATGCTGGAAGGGCGAAGGAATGGCAGCAACAGAAGGGTCAATAAGAGGTTGAACATGCACTGGTCGTTGGGGATCAACCCGTGCCCCCAACCTCTGTTGTGGGATGCCACCACCAATACCCTGGAATGATCTAAAATCAAAGTAGTTGGGTTTTTTATTCAGAACAAACTCTACATATAATTTTCTCAAAAAATATAAAGGAACCTCACAATTAGCATGAGGTGGATAATCAAACACCATCCACCATCTATCCCCAAAATTGGTAGACATTCCTTCATGCCTACACCACTTGATTGATATTCTTTTCTTATTTGCAGGAATAGGTTCAATTGTAATGGGATGTCTAAAATATTGCGCTAAATGAGCTTTTGTGATTTTAAGATCCAAAATAGTCTTATAGGAGAGGCCATCAACATAAAATTGGCACCTCTCCTCTCTCCATTTTTGGAATCCATCAAAGTCCAAGTCAATAGACCTCACAGAAACTACAATGTTTTGCATCAAAGATGTAAAACGTACCACGTGAGGTGGAATGAATTGTTCATTGCAAATGGAATTTAATTTTTCTTGTATGGAATCCACATTTTCATTAATTATGGCTTGCAAGCGAGTCTGGTCAGTTCCAGGTGGGGGTGGAGGTGGAGGTGGAGGTGGGTCATCTAGAGGTGGGGCATCTGGAGGTGGGGCATTTGGTGCTGGCGGTGCGGGTGTGGGTGGGGGTGTGGCCGGATCATCTTGTGCATTAAGGAAGTCCTCAACATCAAAGTGAATATCATCTAGATTCATGATGTATATATAAAAATAGATATGAACCTGCATATATACATATAAACATACAAACTTGAGTACAAATTTAAAATTAAATCAAGAATATATATATATATATATATATATATATATATATATATATATATGTTTCAAGAAATTACACTTGAAATAAATTTAAATTAAACATACAGATATGTATACATGCATGTACAAATTTCAAAATGTAAGAGAGCTATTAGGACTACCATAATGAATTTGTTCTCGAGGTTTGTTATCATATGTTAGGTCCAAGGTTTCAATTTTGTTAATTTTTCTATGGAGTTGGCTATTGGTTTGATGTTAAGTACTCATTCTAGAGGAGATCCAACATTTCCTATAAGCTTCCAGGACCAACAAACAATAGTCATGCTTGCATTGGTTTGAGCATTGGATCAATCATGAAATCATTTTGTTTCCTATTTCCTATTTGTAATTGTTGTTTTCTATTTAGTTGTTAGTCATTTGACTCTTATGTGTGTTATTTAGCTTAAGACTAAGCCCATTTAATTTAAAGTCTAAATAGTCTTAATTTGCACTAGATCTTAACACTAGATGATTGTCCCAAACCTTAAGAACAATTTAAAACTCTATCTTACTATCAATATATATATCAATGAAGGCTGAATGTCTAGGATTAGGTGGATGGATAATAGGAGAAAATGGATTAGGATTGGGAGTGATCAAACTTAATAGAGAGGGACATGGCATATAGGTTTGTCTTTGTAATATAGTTCATAGTACATCTATAGCAGTCATTTAAGAGAGGATATTTAAATTTAGGATGTGAAGTTGGAGGATTAGATGGTGGTGAGTGTAATGAAGGGATTGATGGATTAAAAGGTGGATGGACCAATGAATTAGGATTGGGATTACATGGTGGTGTTGGGATAGGACTAGTAGGCTCTTGGATAGGCATTCGATTGGATGATGATGATGTAGGCTCTTCAAGGTTCTCATGATCATTGGGAGGAAATTAGGGACCTCTTAGGATTGTGACTTTGGGTTTGGCATGGTCAACTTGGAGAGGTTGTGTGGCATATCCCTATAAGAGGATGAAGGGTGATAGGAGGTTGAGGTGGATATCTTGTGCATGCCACATGATCTGAAAACCTAAATTTGGTGAAGTTGCCTATGGCAACCAAATTTGATAATGGAGATAGGATTGAAGTTACTAGTTGCCTACCTGACTAATCTGAGTATGAAGATGAATATATTCTGATGATTAAATATGATTTAAATTTAATGAATAATTTGATGCTTTGTTTTTAACTTGTGATTGTAGGGATTCAATCTAGCTAGAAAAGGATAAATTAGTCAAGATGGTTCTAGCTCAATTTTATTTCCTATTTCCTAGATTTGCAAAATTATTGTTTTCTATTTAGTTGTTAGTCCCAACTCTTTCCTTTTAAGAAGTATATCAAATCTAATGTAGTAGTAGATACTTCTACATATACAAGTTTCTGTTAGGAGAAAATATCTTTTGCCAAATTTGTATAGAGTTGTCTATAGTGTGTTCCAGGGTAATCAAATGATGTAAGTCACAATTTAGAGGGTTGAGTCTACAGGAGGTGTTTTCTTACATAGACTGAGCTCCATAATCTAGGTGTCTCCATGTCTAACTCAAATGTTTCAACTTGGTCCATATTATATCCAGATTAATGATAAAATTTTATATATATGGCTATGAGATCCACAATCATATCAATGTTTGGTAGAGAAAAGTTTAGGGTAGATCCTTTTTTGATGTCTCAAAGTTAGTGCAAACATGAATTCCCTTAGCTTTCTTGTTAACTAAGACCACATTAGAGACCCATTTAGGATAAGTAATAGTCTGAATGAACCCTGGACATCCAAGAGTTTATATAATTCTTCTATGACCACGAGGGCTACTTGGGGGTGCATTTTGCGTAGCTTTTATTGAATAGGTTTGGCATTGAGGTGAACCACAAGATGATGCATGACTTTAAAGATGGAGTCTCAAGGCATATCACCATAAGACCACATGAAGAAATCAACATAATCTTTAATGGTGACATGGTTATGCCTTCTTTGATGTCAAGGTCCAGTGGAGCTACTATCTTAGAGAGTTTAGGGTCCTCTTCTATTCACAGGTTGATGTCTATAGCATCCTCAACAAGGAGAGGGGAGTCATCTTGTATCTGAGTGGTATCTAATGGAAGGTGAAGTTTGTCAAATTGAGGAGCTCCTGGGAAGTGTCCATTTTTATTGTATCATTTTAATCGATCACAAGTTTCTTCTTATATCTTGTTGCTATTCTGCCTAGACTAGGGTGCCTTAGGACTAAAGGGTTCTTTCTTTCTCTCCAAAATAAGCATATGTAGGTGTTAAGTATGGTGGAAAAGTCTTTCTTATGATTACAATGGGGATGTGGTCTTGACACTTCATAAGTTTCATGATGGCTTCATCATTTTGGAAAACATCAAATCATAAAGGGTCGTGTTGGTCCCAATCGATAAGCTCAAGGTATTATAGGTCTAAGGAGATGGTGAGGATAGTGACCTATCATGAAAGAGGTTAGTGGTGGAAAGATCTTCGTAAGGATCATGAGTGGAGCCTACATCAATGTCATTAAGATTAGGGGAAGCATTACCAATGAGGTTGGGCTCATATCACAATTAACATCACGATGTTCATCCCAGGGGCATAACCTAGCTAGTGAGGACATCTACTTGAGTATCTCAAAAGTTACATAAATGTTGGCTTCATTTCATTCTTGATTAGTTGGCTATCACAAAAACTATAAAATTTTCTCAATTCTTGATTAGTTGGTTGTCTCTAAAGGTTTGATTATGAAGGATGTGATAAAGGTTTTATTATGGTTTGTTGTAATTTTTTTACATGATAGTTACCTATTCAATAATGCCTTTAAAATACAATGACATACATTGTTATAAGTAAATTTTATAAAAACCAAATATATATATATATATATATATATATATATATATATATATATATATATATATATATATATATATATATATATATATATATATCATCCCAATGTTATATAATTTTTGATAGTTTGTTCAAAATCTCTCCTTTCATATGATACAATCATTTCAAAATTTCAATTGTATTTTACAGCTAAAATGTTTAAATACAGCTATTCAACACTCAAATTGAACTCAAATTTTGACAGTTGGTTCAAAATCTCTCCTTTCATATGATATAGTATTTTCAAAATTTCAATTGTATTTTACAGCTAAAACGTTTAAATACAGCTATTCAACACTCAAATTGAACTCAAATTTTGACAGTTTGTTCAAAATCTCTCCTTTCATATGATATAGTATTTTCAATATTTCAATTGTATTTTACAACTAAAATGTCTAAATATATCTATTCAATTCTCAATTTCAAACATAATTTTGACAGTTTGTTCAAATTCTATCCTTTTATATGATATAGTCTTTCAAAATTTCAATTGTATTTTACAACTAAAATGTCAAAAACTAGCTACTAATTTCATAAACAGAAACCCTAAATAATAATTCACAATTTAAATTCTGATTGTATTTTACACCAAAACAAACAAGGGAAGCTTAAAAAGATTGATGGGTAATTTGTAGAACTGGAAAAATCCACTTACCTAGTGGGTGGATGGTCACTCAACTCGGGATCCTATTCTCGCCTGTCGACTGTCGTTGGTGAAAATGGGGTCTCTACCATTTTTTAAAAATTTAATACTTTTTCAAAATGGGATCCTGTTCCATGAAACGGGATCACGTTGAATGGGATCCCATTCCATAAAACAGGATCTCATTCCATAAAATGAGATCCCGTTTATAACAAGATCCTGTATTATGGAACGAGATCCCGTTTTTGGCATCTAGGTTTGGGATCCCGGTAAAAAATGGGATCGCATTTTGTGTTTCAGGCTCGGGATCCCAATCCAAAATGGGATCCCATTTTATATAAATGGGATCCCGTTTTATATAAACGGGATCCCGTTTTTGGTTCCCCAATTTCAGATTTTTTTCTAACTCTGAAACTTCCACCTTAAGTGGACACAACTTCTTACATTTACCCTTGATGGTCGATGGATTAGGGTTAAGGTAGAGTGTTGAGGGTAGAGGGATTAGGGATAGGGTTTAGGGTTGAAGGTTTAGGGTTTAGGGATAAGGGATTAGGGTTTAAGGTATATTGTCAAGGCTTGAGGGTTTAGGGATAGGGTTTAGGATTTAAGGTTTAAAGGTTGAGGGTTGAGGCTTTAGGGATAATAGAGAGACCTAGATGGATAAGGGTTGAGAGATAGGGGAGAGATGGGGTGAGGCAGATAGGGGAGGAAAGGGGAGGATAAGGGTTGAGGCTTTAAAGCTTTAGGGTTGAGGGATTAGGGTTTAAGGTATAGTTTTGAGGGTTGAGGGTTTAGGGATAGGGTTTAGGATTTAAGGTTTAAGTTATGAGGGTTGAAGATTTAGGGATAGGGTTTATGGTTTAGGGATAAGGGATTAGGATTTAGGGTTGAGGGATTATGGTACCATAAATTATAATTAGGGATTCGGGTTTATGATTTAGGGATTAGGGATTATGGTTTAGGGTTTAGGGTTCAGGGATGTACAATTATGGGATACAATAAATAAACTAGAATTTAGGCAGGGTTGAGAAAATTTTGTGAATCATCATGGGTTGGAGATTGGAGATTTGGTTGTGTTCAAGTACATATCCAAGTCATATTTTAAGGTTAAGATATTTCAAAGAACAAGGTGTGTGAAAAATATCAATTCTCTTCAGCTTATGAATACCAACATTGATACAAATAAAAGATGCCCTTCTTCTAATAGAGTATGCAGTTCAAGTCAACCAATAGGCAGAAAGTTGCTGAATGAATTATTTTCTAATGGGGAAAACAACAATGATGTTGAAGCAATGGAATAAAATCAAAATTAGGGTTGAGGGTTGAGGGTTGAGGGATTAGGGATTAGGGTTTAGGGTTGAGGGATTAGGGTTTAAGGTTTAAGGGTTTAAGGTTTGAGGGATTAAGGGTTTAAGGGTTGAGGGATTGTGGTTTAAGGCATAGTGTCAAGGGTAGAGGGTTTAGGGTTGAAGGTTTAAGGGTTGAGGATTGGGGATTTAGGGCTGAGGGTTAAGGGATTAGTGTTTAAGGTATAGTGTTGAGGGTAGAGGATTTAGGGATAGGGTTTAGGGTTTAAGGTTTAAGGGTTGAGGGTTGAGGCTTTAGGGATAGAGTTTAGAGTTTAGGGTTTAGGGTTAAGGGATTAGGGTTTAGGGTATAGTGTCGAGGGTAGAGGGTTTAGGATTTAAGGTTTAAGGGTTGAGGGTTGAGGCTTTAGGAATAGGGTTTAGTAGTTAGGGTTAAGGGCTTAGGGTTTAAGGTATAGTGTTGAGGGTTAAGGGTTTAGGGATAGGGTTTAGGATTTAAGGTTTAATGGTTGAGGGTTGATGCTTTAGGGATAGGGTTTAGGGTTTAGGGTTAAGTGAGAGACCTAGATGGCTAAGGATGGATGGAGGTTAAGTATAGGGTTGAGGGTATAGGGTATAGGGTATAGGGTAGAGTTTTAAAGGTTGAGGGATAATGTTCCAGGTTGAGTGTCCAAGGTTAAGTGTATAGGGTATATAGGGTTTAAGGGTTTAAGGGTATCTAGGGTTTGAGAGTTTAAGGGTTTAAGGTTTGAGGGATTAAGGGTTTAAGAATTGAGGGATTAGGGTTTAAGGCATAGTGTCGAGTGTAGAGGTTTTAGAGACAAGGTTTACGGTTTAAGGTTTAAGGGTTGAGGGTTGAGGCTTTAGGGCTGAGGGTTAAGAGATTACGGTATAAGGTATAGTGTTGAGGGTAGAGGGTTTAGGATTTAAGGTTTAAGGGTTGAGGGTTGACACTTTAGGGATATGGTTTAGTGTTTAGGTTAAGTGAGAGACCTAGATGACTAAGGATAGATGAAGAGGCAGACAAGGAATGACTGAACGACATAGAGAGGGGAGAGGTAGAGAGGTGAGTGGGAGATAGAGATGAGAGATAGAGAGGTGAGGGGAGAGATAGAATAAAATGAGAGAGTGAAGTTGACAACTTGAGGGAAAGATGGTTAAGGAGGAGGGAGAGAGGTGGAGAGGAAGGGAAATATCTAGAGAGCCCTGAGAGATATACAAGTGAGAGACCTACTTGTATATCTCTCAGGGCTCTCTAGATATTTCCCTTCCTCTCCACCTCTCTCCCTCCTCCTTACCCATCTTTCCCTCAAGTTGTCAACTTCACTCTCTTATTTTATTCTATATCTCCCCTCACCTCTCTATCTCTCACCTCTATCTCCCACTCACCTCTCTAGCTCTCCCCTCTCTAGGTCTCTCGGTCATTCCTTGTCTACCTCTTCATCTGTCCTTAGTCATCTAGGTCTCTCACTTAACCTAAACACTAAACCCTATCCCTAAAGCATCAACCCTCAACCCTTAAACCTTAAATCCTAAACCCTATCCCTAAACCCTCAACCTTCGACACTATAACTTAAACCCTAAACCCTATCCCTAAAGCCTCAACTCTTAAACCTTTAAACCTAAACCCTATCCCTAAACCCTCTACCCTTGACACTATACCTTAAACCATAATCCCTTAAGCCTCATCCCTAAAGCCTCAACCCTCATCCCTTAAACCTTCAACCCTAAAACCTATCCCTAAACCCTCTACCCTCAACACTATGCTTAAACCCTAATCCTTCAACCCTTAAACCCTTGACCCTAAAACCCTTAAACCATAAACTCTTAACCCCTAGATACCCTTAAACCTTAAACCCTTAAACCCTATATCCTATACACTTAACCTTAGACCCTCAACCTTCAAACCTCTACCCTATACTGTATACCCTCAACCCTATAGTTATGCCCTAAACCCTCAACCCTCATCCATATGCCTTATACCCTCAACCTTAAACCCTATACCCTATATCTTAGACACTCAACCTTAATTAGGGTTTAGGGATAGGGATTAGGGTTTAGGGTTGAGGGATTAGGGTTTAAGGTATAGTGTTGAGGGTTTAGGGTTGAGGGATTAGAGTTAAGGGTTGAGGGATTAGGGTTTGACATTGAGGGTTGAGGGTTGAGGGTTTACAAATAGGGTTGAGGGTTGAGGGATTAGAGTTAAGGGTTAAGGGATTAGGGTTTGATGTTGAGGGTTAAGGGTTGATGTTTTAGGGTTGAGGGTTTAGGGATAGGGTTGATGGATTAGGGTTGAGGGTTGAGGGATTAGGGTTTAGGGTTGAGGGATTAGGGTTTAAGATATAGTGTTGAGGGTTTAGAGATAGGTTTTAGGGTTGAGGGATTAGGGTTTGATGTTGAGGGTTGAGGTTTTAGGGTTGAGGGTTTAGGGATAGGGTTGAGGGTCAAGGGATTAGAGTTAAGGGTTGAGGGATTAGGGTTTAACATTGAGGGTTGAGGGTTTAGGGATAGGGTTGAGGGTTGAGGAATTAGGGTTTAGGGATATGGTTTAGGGTTTAGAGTTGAGGAATTAGGGTTTAAGGTATAGTGTTGAGGGTTTAGGGATATGGTTGAGGGGTTAGGGTTTGACGTTGAGCGTTGAGTGTTGACGTTTTAGGGTTGAGGGTTTAGGGATAGGCTTGAGGGATTAGAGTTTAAGGTATAGTGTTGAGGGTTTAGGGATAGGGTTTAGGGTTGAGGGATTAGAGTTAAGGGTTGAGGGATTAGGGTTTTCCATTGAGGTTTGTGGCTAGAAGGGGTATATCATTCAGTCAACATATCATATGGTCAGATAACTATGCATCACAATTCAAGAACTCGTGGAATTTCTATTGGCTGAGAAGGAGGCATAATTTAATAGGTATTCAACATAGGTGGAACTTTTGTGAGGCCAAACATGGAAAGGTGGAGCATGATGGTGCAGAAGCATGTATTAAAAGAGCCATAGCATGAGAAGAGTTAAGGTATAAAGACAATGCAAAGTTGATAGATGCAAAATTGATCGTTGAGTGGTGTAATGCTTCCATGGGTCCAGGTAATGAAGGTAAGTCTTTAGTTCATAGATTTTTTTGGTTGATAGATGATACTAACATTGCACCATATGAGGACTATTCTACATTGATAGGATCAAGTGAGATACACTCTTTCAAAAGCTCAATTGTAGGGTCATGGAGTATTCATACATGAAAGATGTCATGCTTTTGTTCTTCCTATAAAATTCAAGCCTAGGATGAGTGCAAGTCAAATGAGTGGGTTGATGAATGACAATTAATTTATCTTATCCCACTTGACACATATCGACCCCCGACGGCACTGGAACTAACATAGATGGAATCATCAGTTGACTTTGACCACATATCAAATCTAGTTCAACCAGGTAATATATCTATTTGCATAGTTTTTGAAATTCCTAATGTCATCTTACTTTGTAGTGTTTTTGTAATGTTGACTAGTTTCATCTAATTTGCTACACATATCAATGTAGGGCATGTCTATGTAGTTATTGTAGATGAAGATAATGAAGAGAGAATAGATTATTACTTTGTCATTTTGTTGATGCCAAAAAGAAATTGGAGGCCCCAGTTGGGTATGTGTAGGATCATTGCAGGCCAAACAGTGGCAATAGGAAAAAAATCACATTTTTACTTAGCCAAATTCGTGACTTGGAAAAATTTGACTTTGAAACGGATATCTGTTTTGGAAATTTTTTTGGGAAAAAGGCTTTTTACTGTAGTCATCAATTTTCCACAGTCCATGATGTTGAGTTTGAAATGCTTCTGGATTTGACTATGTATTATTATTTTCCTCAACATTTCGAATCACACACAGTGATCCATCATCAGGAGAAAGATAGCAAGCAAGAGAAGAGAGAACATGAATGATAGTATGCAAACTTAATACCACTTAAAAGGAGTGAGAGAGATGTGAGGCGGAAAGCAAGATCAATTAAGGGAGAAGGATAGCTGCCTATCAAACCTAGTGAAGTGAGGGACAAAGAGGAGTGGGGGACATCTAGGCACACTAAGACAAAACAAACAAAGAAATACTAACTAGGATGAGAGGAAGACCCAAGTAAAGAAAATTAAAAAAGTAAACAAAGGAGCAAGGCCACAAATTAGAAGGGAGCAAAAAGAGGAATAATTGTAATACAATCAACCATAAAGAACAAACCGAGGATGAAAGAGATAAGATAATTAAATAATTTAATAAATAATAAAAAAGGGGGGGACAACCGAAGAGGTTAAAATGTGAGGGATAGATTGGGAAAAGCTACATATAAAGAACAAGAGAGGGCTCCAAGTTAAAAGAGAGAGAGGGGTGAACTACAAAGGCAAAGGAGGGGGGGCTAACAAAAAAGAAAGGTAAGCCAATAACTATCCAAAGGAGGAAAGAAACTAACTGGGAGAAAGCATAAGAGAGAAGAGTAAATCATAAAAGGGAAGACAAGATACAACGACCAAATAATATATATAAATATATATTCACAACAAACTCCAAGCCACAAATGGAGCACCAGGGGGCAACAAGAAACGAAGGATATGGTTAAAAACCTAGAAATTAAAGAGGAGGGAGAAGGGGGCAACGAGATCTAGAGGTTGGAGACGGGAGGTTAAGCTAGGGGACAACGGTATGAGAAATAAAAAGGTGAGAATGGGCCAAGGAGGGTAAAGAGGAGGGAGGACAAGGAGCAAAGGGAAAGGGGGGAGAGGAGCCTAGGGGGGCGAGGAAAAGGGGATAAGATGAGGGAAAAAGAGGAGGGGCAAAGACTCAATCCCACAAAAGGGGACAAGGAGGGGACAGAGGGGGGGTGGGGGCAAGAACCGGTAAAGAGGGGAAAAAAGGACAGATAGGAGAAGGGAGAGGGGAGCTAATAAGATCAGGTCAGGAAAGAGAGGGGAGGGGTAAGAGGGGAGGATGGGGAAGAGAAATTGACTAAGAGTGAAGGAAATCATGATGGGGTAAGAGGGGAGGCTTTTTACTCTTTTTGAAAATACACCTCTTAAATCTTGGATCTCCCATCAATATATGAACCTCCTTAAAGACCGTTTCTAGTGAAGGAGGAGGGCAAATTAACATTGGTAGCTTCTTTACACATTGATCCATAAGGATTTGTTAAACACTAAGAATCATCACTAATGAATTACTCAAATAATCAATAATAAAATATTCAATTTTGTTCATCAGGTGAAATAATCACTTTTCTAGACTATGTTCCAATATTTCGGGGATAGGAATGGTGGGGCAGCAGGGGTTGTGTTTTGGGGCATTTTGGATTTCATGCCAAAATTGCTTTACGCAATCCTTCATATGATTTGATTCATGACACATGGTTTGAGAAGGATACACATGATATACCCTTACCCTCTAGTGATAAAATTATGAATGATACTTTATGTGGTGACACTACAACTTCGTTAATCCTTCATGACATTGTTATTCCTTGTGATGATGATGTCCTTCATGTGATATGTTAGGAAATAATGCAAAGTTAACATGGCATGAACTCTCTTGGAAGGGTAAGCATGGACTATAAGAACATTGAACTAGTTGGATTTGTTAAGCTCGCCATTTATGAAAGAACCTTTTAAAAGGTTAACCTTAATTAGGTAAGGTTATGTTTCAGTGTGGTTTGTGCAACAATGTGTAAATTAATGTTACTGAAGGATAAATCTAACTATAATATACTAACATTTTAATAACCATGAGAGCTGGGACTAACAATTAGACTAAAAACTTGACAAACAATACAACTTGGACACATGTAGGACTTGGAAAATGGAAAAGAATATAATTAAATGTGGAAAACAATGAAAAAGTGGTATTAGTTGCACCTATATAGAGAAGTGGTTTAGAGGTTGGTTAGGGAATTATTTAGGGTTTAGAGGTTTAGGGTTGCTCGGGTTTAGGGGTTTAGGGTTTACAGTTTAAAGAGAGATAGAGAGAGGGGACTGATAGAGTTTGGGAGAGATAGAGGAGACAAAGGGGAGAGATAGGAGATAGAGAGTGAGAGACATGTCCAAAGACATAGAGAGAGAGAGAGATTGAGAGGTAGAGGGATGATAGAGATAGGGAGATAGAGGTTTAGGGGTGCTTGGGTTTAGGGGCATTATTTAGGGTTTAGGGTTTATGGTTTTGGGGTTAGGGGTTAAGGTTTAGAGGTTTAGGGTTTAGGGTTAAGAGAGAGATAAAGGACCAATAGGGAGATATAGAGGAGTCTGAGGGGAGAGATAGGGATATAAAGAGTGAGGGGCATGGCAAGAGACATAGGGAGAGAGATTGAGAGGTAGAGGGACAAAGGTGATAGGGAGATAGGGGAGAGATAGGGAGCTAGTGGTTTATGGTTACTTGGGTTTAGGGTTTAGGGGTTTGGGGTTTAGGGTTTCTCAGGTTTAGGGGTTAGGGGTTAGGGTTTAGGGGCATTATAATTTAGGGTTTAGGATTTATTGTTTAGGGGTTAGGGGTTAGGTTTAGAGGTTTAGGGTTTATAGAGAGAGAGGAATGATAGGGAGATATAGAGGAGATAGAGAGTGAGGGACATGGCTAGAGACATAGGGAGAGAGATTAAGAGGTAGAGGGACACAGGTGGTAGGGAGATAGGGGAGCGATAGGGAGATAGTGGTTTAGGGTTACTTGGGTTTAGGGTTTAGGGGTTTGGGGTTTAAGGTTTAGGGGTTTAGGGTTTCTCAGGTTTAGGGGTTAGGGGTTAGGGTTTAGGGGCATTATTTAGGGTTTAGGATTTAAATTGTTTAGGGGTTAGGGGTTAGGTTTAGAGGTTTAAGGTTTTGGATTTAGGGTTTATAGAGAGAGGAATTATAGGGAGATAGAGAGAGGAGATGGAGGAGAGAGATAAGGAGATATAGAGTGAGGCACATGGCCAGGGACATAGGGAGAGAGATCAAGAGAGGTAGAGGGATGATGGAGATAGGGAGATAGGGGAGAGATAGGGAGATATAGGTTTAGAGTTGATTAGATTTAGGGTGTACCTGGGTTTAGGGTTTCTCAATTTTGGAGATAGCTAGATAGAAAGAGAGAGGAGACGGATAGGGAGAGATAGAGGTGACAAAGGGGAGAGATAGGGAGATAGAGAGTGAGCGATATGTCTAGAGAAATAGGGAGAAGGATTGAGAGGTAGAAGGACGATAGAGATAGGGAGATAAGGGAGAGATAGGAGATAGAGTTTAGGGTTGCTCATGTTTAGGGTTTAGGGGTTAAGGTTTAGAGGTTTAGGGTTTAGTGTTTAGAGAGAGAGGACCAATAGGGAGATATAGAGTGAGGGACATGGCTAAAGCATAGGGAGAGAGATTGAGAGGTAGAGGAATGATAGTGATGGGGAGATAGTGAGATAGGGAGATAGAGCTCGATAGAGGTTTAGGGTTTCTTGGGTTTAGTGTTTAGGATTTAGGGGTTTATGGTTTCTCAAGTTTAAGGTTTAGGGGTTAGGTTTAATCATGCATCCCAGTCATTCCCCTATCATTCCTATATATCCTATCTCTCCCCTCTATCTTTCCCTCTCCCTTATCGACGAAGCAAATGGAAACAAGAAAACTAGGACTCCCTTTCTCAAGTTTAGGGTTTAGGGCTTAGGGGAATTATTTAGGGTTTATGGTTTAGGGGTTAGGGTTTAGTATTTGGAAGAATTATTTAGGGTTACTTGGGTTTAGGGTTTAGGGGCATTATTTAGGGTTTACGGTTGCATGTCAAAAGTAGTATCTCTCTCTCTCTAAATCTGTAAACCCTAAATAATGGCCCTAATC
This sequence comes from Cunninghamia lanceolata, assembly GCA_027924645.1. Taxonomy (NCBI): domain Eukaryota; kingdom Viridiplantae; phylum Streptophyta; class Pinopsida; order Cupressales; family Cupressaceae; genus Cunninghamia; species Cunninghamia lanceolata. The sequence continues at coordinate 77,091 of BSBN01000267.1, read as the reverse complement.
CCTAACCCCTAACCTGCATCTACCTCTCTCCTGTATCTATTCAGAAGTGCCTTTAAAATACTATGAGATACCTTAGTATAAGTAAATCATATAAAAATCAAATATATATATCATCATAATCCTATATAAATTCTGATAGTATTTTATAGCTAAAATGCCTAAATATCATCATAATCCTTTATAAATTTGCTTGTATTTTATAGCTAAAATGCCTAAATATCATCATAATCCTTTATAAATTTGCTTGTATTTTATAGCTAAAATGCTTAAATATCATCATAATCCTTTATAAATTTGCTTGTATTTTATAGCTAAAATGCCTAAATACTTAAAATGTATGCAATGCTAAAATAATAAAATAAAAAACAATCAATACAATAGGGAAAAAGAAAACGGATATCCGTTTTGGAGATCATAAAAAGCAAAAAAAGACTACATTTTTGTAAACCCGCAGCTTGCAAAAATGCAGTCTCATCTTCAAAAAATGGATATCAGAGCTGAGGAACAGATATCTGATCCAAAGAGATAAGATTTCATGCATTTTTTGTTTGTTTTGTATTTTCAAGCAATTTTTTTGGTTTTTATGCTAAGTGGGTATGTTTTATAATTTAATTAGGTAAAATGGATGTACAAAATGAAAACCCAAACCCTCCACCACCAAACCATCCCCCTCCAACAGTAGAAGAGAATATTCAAAGAAATATTGATCATATAAGCAGGATCATAGAAAATGTGAATGATGTGGCATCTTTGCCAATAGTCTTTTCTCGAACTCCTGATTGACCCAAGGGACTATCATTTGCAGAACGGCTTTCTCAATGCCAACAAAGGGTGGAGGTAATTTGATTGAATTGTACTTTAATTGATAATTTAGAAAACTTAAATATTTGATTATAGTCATTTAGAGTCTTACATTCTTGTCCTTTTTAATTGATGCAGGAGGCCTCGATGGTGGTATGTGCTTGTTTTCTAGTAGATAAGTTTTTGTGTAGTGCATTTCTTATTTTAAATGTATGCATTTCCTATTTTGTTTAATAATTATATATTAATTTATTTCAATGTTACTTTGCTTTTATGTAGTCTGTTGAGAATGTGAGTGATGTGCCACCTTTGCCATCATGCTTCACTAGGACACCTTATCGTCTTAAGAGAAAATCATTTGCAGAACGATTGTCTGAACAACAACATAGAGTCAAGGTAATTGAATTGAATTTTTCTAAATAATTGATAGTTTATCTAGCGGTCTTATAGTTGATTGTAGTGATTTAGATGTATGTTAATAAATGAAAGTTCTTAATTGTAGTAGATAAGAATCTATTTACTAACTTTAACTTATTTTTATTTACCATTGAAGAGATTAATCAAATTTGTGTTTTGACTTGTTAATGCAGGAAACTTCACCTCCATCAATTACTAGACATTTTGGTACAAAGAGGACACTTTTTCCGGATCCATCACAGATTGTGGATCCATCATAGATTGAGGGTCAAGTGGACTTGTAGTATTTGATGTAGCTATTTGGCATGTAGATTGTATATAGATTTTGAGACATGGCATATGCCACATTTTGTAAAAAATATTTTGAGTTGGCATATTTGCCAAATTTTTGTATATGTCTACCATTATGGACTAGATTTTAATGTATATACACCTTGATATACATATAATTTAAATTCTTTATGTGCAAGTCATGATACTTCCCATGATGCCATACATTATGATGATAGTTCTTTAGTCCATTGATGATATGTTTAGCATTGAGAATGGTTTTAGATCAAGAGAATGGTTTTAGATCAATAGAATCAATATGAAAAAATTCCTTATATATGCCCTAATCAAATAAGGTCATGATAAACCATTTCATCATGTATTTAATCTTCATCTTGTCAAATTTTGTATATATGTCAAAGTTGTCATATGAAAAATGTAAAAAAAATGCAAAAGTATGGAAGATGAATAGTCAAGTACTCAAGAGTCAGTTGGAGACTATTGGTTTCCCTCAAATCATGTATAAATATGCATAAACCTTCATGGAAAAGGCATTGGAGATGTATTGAAAACATTTTGAAGATGAATTGAAGACATGTTTGAATGAAATTAATGTCAAGAAACTTTATGTCAAGGACACTGGGGGCACATTACAAACATAAAAAACTTACATCTTGGGGGCAGGTGCCAATAAGGCCAATAAGGATACTATTTTAGTTGGGTGTGTGTGTATGCAAATCCCATTTATGGCCGAGAAGATCTCTATTTACTATTACTTACACATCAGAGTATGATTATCCTAAAACAACATCATGTATATGCTCATAAAAGCCATCAAACTCTGAGAATAAACTCGTCATTAGATAAGGAGTGGAAGGCTAAAGTCACATTCCCAAAAAACTCTTAAAATCACATGTCTCCTCTTATGAAAACTAGGGTCTTTGCCGATACATTGTTCCGTAAGAGCAAAGTCACTTAAGATCCTAAGAGCAAAAACTTTGCCAGGTGCCATATTTTTTGTTCTGCTCATCGTGGGGTTGAATGGATAGTGCCAATGCATTGGGGTGGGGCGGTAAATGCTAGGGGAGGTCTCGTTTCATGCCCCAAGCGTCCCATTCATTCCGGGCAAGAGGCTACCGGCAAAGTCCCTTAAGATCCCTGAGACCAAAAAACTGCCAAACTTTGACCGGGCAGTTCTCAAATTTTGTGATAGTTGGGAATGCTTTATTTGGACCTACAGGTGCATGTGACATCCTTCCACAATAACCTCTCTCATTTTTGGTCAACTCCATTCCATTTGACCGTGCCGAAATCAAATGCATTGTTGCAAAATGCTTCAATTTGATGTAGTGGAAAGGTGCTAGGTGCGACATTTTTCATTCCATAGCTCGTGTGGTCGAACGGACTGCACCAACGCATCAGGGTGGGCGGGTAAATACTAGTGGAGGTCTCGTTTCGTGCGCCAAGCGTCCCAATCATTCTGGGCAAGAGGCTACCGGCAAAGTCCCTTAAGATCCTTGAGACCAAAAAACTGCCAAACTTTGATGGGGTAGTTCTCAGAATTTGTGATAGTTGGGAATGTTCTGTTTGGACCTACAGTTGAACATGGTATCCTTCCACAATAACCTGTCTCATTTTTGGTCAACTCCATTACGTTTGACCGTGCCAAAATCAAACGCATTGTTGCAAAATGCTTCAATTTGATGCAGTGGAAAGGTGCTAGGTGCGACATTTTTCATTCCATAGCTTGTGGGGTCAAACAGACTGCGCCAACGCGTTGGGGTGGGTGGGTAAATACTAGTAGAGGTCTCGTTTCGTGCGCCAAGCATCCCAGTCATTCTGGGCAAGAGGCTACCGGCAAAGTCCCTTAAGATACCTGAGACCAAAAAACTGCCAAACTTTGACCGGGCAGTTTTCAAAATTCATGACAGTTGGGAATACTTTGTTTGGACCTACAAGTGTACATGGAATCCTTTCATAATAACCTCTCTCATTTTTGGTCAACTCCATTCCGTTTTGACCGTGTTGAAATCAAACGCATTGGCACAAAATGCTTCAATTTGATGTAGTGGAAAGGTGCTAGGTGCGACATTTTTCATTCCATAGCTCGTGGGGTCAAACAGACTGCGCCAACGCGTCGGGGTGGGCGGGTAAATGCTAGTGGATGTCTCATTTCATGCGCCAAGCGTCCCAGTCGTTCCAAGCAAGAGGCTACCGACAAATTCCCTTAAGATCCCTGAGACCAAAAAACTGCCAAACTTTGACGGGGCAGTTCTCAAAATTCGTGAAAGTTGGGAATGTTCTGTTTAGAACTACAGGTGTACGTGGCATCCTTCCATAATAACCTCTCTTATTTTTTATCAACTCCATTCCATTTGACTGTGCTGAAATCAAACGCATTGTTGCAAAATGCTTCAATTTGATGCAGTGGAAAGGTGCTAGGTGCGACATTTTTCATTCCATAGCTCGTGGGGTCAAACAGACTGTGCCAACGCATCGGGGTGGGTAGCTAAATGCTAGTGGAGGTCTCATTTCATGCGCCAAGCATCCCAGTCATTCCGGGCAAGAGGCTACCAGCAAAGTCCCTTAAGATCCCTGAGACCAAAAAATTACCAAACTTTGACCGGGCAGTTCTCAGAATTCATGAAGTTGGGAATGCTCTATTTGGACCTACAGGTGCACGTGGCATCCTTCCACAATAACCTCTCTCATTTTTGGTCAACTCCATTCCATTTGACCGTGTTGAAATCAAACGCATTGGCACAAAATGCTTCAATTTGATGCAGTGGAAAGGTGCTAGGTGTGACATTTTTTATTCCATAGCTCGTGGGGTCAAACGAACTGTGCCAACGCGTCAGGGTGGGTGGGTAAATGCCAGTGGAGGTCTTGTTTCGTGCGCCAAGCGTCCCAGTCGTTCCGAGTTGTAAGCTACCGATAAAGTCAAAAGTTGCTAGGATTGAAATTTTGCATTCCGCAGGTCCTGGGGCCGAACAGTTTGCGCCAACACGTTGGGGTGGGCGATTAAATGCTAGGGGAGGTCTCGTTTTATGTGCAAAGCATCCCAGTCCTTCCGAGCTGTAAGCTACCGGCAAAGTGTGAACAACTCGGAATGACTGGGATGCTTTCCACACAAAACAAGACCTCCCCTAGCATTTACTCGCCCACCCCGACGTGTTGGAGCAAACCGTTCGGCCCCAGGACCTGTGGAATGCAAAATTTCAATCCTAGCAACTTTTGACTTTGCTGGTAGCTTACAGCTTGGAACGACTGGGATGCTTTGCACACAAAACAAGACCTCCCCTAGCATTTCCTCGCCCATCCTGACGTGTTGGAGCAAACCGTTCAGCCCCAAGACCTGTGGAATGCAAAATTTCAATCCTAGCAACTTTTGACTTTGCCGGTAGCTTATAGCTCAGAAGGACTGGGATGCTTTGCACACAAAACAAGACCTCCCCTAGCATTTACTCACCCACCCCGACATGTTGGAGCAAACCGTTCGGCCCCAGGACCTGTGGAATGCAAAATTTCAATCCTAGCAACTTTTGACTTTGTCGGTAGCTTACAGCTCGGAATGATTGGGACGCTTGGCGCACGAAACGAGACCTCCACTAGCATTTACCTGCCCACCCCAATGCGTTGGCACAGTTTGTTCGACCCCACGAGCTATGGAATGAAAAATGTCGCACCTAGCACCTTTCCACTGCATCAAATTGAAGCATTTTGCGCCAATGCGTTTGATTTCAACACGGTCAAACGGAATGGAGTTGACCAAAAATGAGAGAGGTTATTGTGGAAGGATGCCACGTGCACCTCTAGGTCCAAACAGAGCATTCTCAACTGTCACGAATTCTGAGAACTGCCCCATCAAAGTTTGGTAATTTTTTGGTCTCAGGGATCTTAAGGGACTTTGCCGATAGCCTCTTGCCTGGAATGACTGGGATGCTTGGCGCATGAAACAAGACCTCCACTAGCATTTACCCACCCACCCTGACGCGTTGGCGCAGTCCGTTCGACCCCATGAGCTATGGAATGAAAAATGTCGCACCTAGCACCTTTCCACTGCATCAAATTGAAGCATTTTGTGCCAATGCATTTGATTTCAACACGGTCAAACGGAATGGAGTTGACCAAAAATGAGAGGTTATTGTGGAAGGATACCACGTGCACCTGTAGGTCCAAACAGAACATTCCCAACTATCATGAATTCTGAGAACTGCTTGGTCAAAGTTTGGCAATTTTTTGGTCTTAGGGATCTTAAGGGACTTTGCCGGTAGCCTCTTGCCCGGAATGACTGGGACGCTTGGCGCACGAAACGAGACCTCCACTGGCATTTACCCACCCACCCTGACGCATTGACACAGTCCGTTCGACCCCACGAGCTATGGAATGAAAATCGTCACACCTAGCACCTTTCCACTGCATCAAATTGAAGCATTTTGCGCCAATGTGTTTGATTTCAACACGGTCAAACGGAATGGAGTTGACCAAAAATGAGAGAGGTTATTGTGGAAGGATGCCACGTGCACCTCTAGGTCCAAATAGAGCATTCCCAACTATCACAAATTTTGAGAACTGCCCCGTCAAAGTTTGGCAATTTTTTGGTCTCAGGGATCTTAAGGGACTTTGCCGGTAGCCTCTTGCCCGGAATGACTGGGATGCTTGGCGCACGAAACGAGACCTCCACTAGCATTTACCCGCCCACCCTGACGTGTTGGCGCAGTCCATTCGACCCCACAAGCTATGGAATGAAAAATGTCGCACCTAGCACCTTTCCACTGCATCAAATTGAAGCATTTTGTGCCAATGCATTTGATTTCATCACGGTCAAATGGAATGGAGTTGACCAAAAATGAGAGAGGTTATTGTGGAAGGATGCCACATGCACCTGTAGGTCCAAACAGAGCATTCCCAACTATCTCAAATTCTGAGAACTGCCCTGTCAAAGTTTGGTAATTTTTTGGTCTTAGGGATCTTAAGGGACTTTGCCGGTAGCCTCTTGCCCAGAATGACTGGGATGCTTGGCGCACGAAACGAGACCGCCACTAGTATTTACCCGCCCACCCTGATGCGTTGGCGTAGTCCGTTCGACCCCACGAGCTATGGAATGAAAAATGTCGCACCTAGCACCTTTCCACTGCATCAAATTGAAGCATTTTGCACCAATGCGTTTGATTTCATCACGGTCAAACGGAATGAAGTTGACCAAAAATGAGAGAGGTTATTGTGGAAGGATGCCACGTGCACCTGTAGGTCCAAACAGAGCATTCCCAACTATCATGAATTCTGAGAACTGCCCAGTCAAAGTTTGGCAGTTTTTTGGTCTCAGGGATCTTAAGGGACTTTACCGGTAGCCTCTTGCCCGGAATGACTGGGACGCTTGGCGCATGAAACGAGACCTCCACTATCATTTACCTGCCCACGTCGACGCGTTGGCACAATCCGTTTGACCGTACGAGCTATGGAATGAAAAATGTCGCACCTAGCACCTTTCCACTGCATCAAATTGAAGCATTTTGTGCCAATGTGTTTGATTTCAACACGGTCAAATGGAATGGAGTTGACCAAAAATGAGAGAGGTTATTGTGGAAGGATGCCACGTGCACCTGTAGGTCCAAACAGAGCATTCTCAACTGTCACAAATTCCAAGAACTGCTCGGTCAAAGTTTGGCAGTTTTTTGGTCTCAGGGATTTTAAGGGACTTTGCCGGTAGCCTCTTGCCCGGAATGACTGGGACGCTTGGTGCACGAAACGAGACCTCCACTAGCATTTACCCACCCACCCCGACGCATTGGCCTAGTCCGTTCGACCCCACGAGCTATGGAATGAAAAATGTTGCACCTAGCACCTTTCCATTGCATCAAATTGAAGCATTTTGCAACAATGCGTTTGATTTCAGCACGGTCAAATGGAATGGAGTTGACCAAAAATGAGAGAGGTTATTGTGGAAGGATGCCACATGAACCTATAGGTCCAAACAGAACATTCCCAACTGTCACGAATTCCAACAACTGCCCCGTCAAAGTTTGGCAGTTTTTTGGTCTCAGGGATCTTAAGGGACTTTGCCGGTAGCCTCTTGCCCGGAATGACTGGGACACTTGGCGCATGAAATGAGACCTCCACTAGCATTTACCCACCCACCCCAACATGTTGGCACAGTCTGTTCGACCCCACGATGAGCAGAACAAAAAATATTGTTCCAGTTGACACATTCTCAATCATTGACATGGATGATATCTCAGTACTATTCCTTTAGGCACAATATGAGCTTCCAATGGAAGGCACAATTGTGAGGTTAGAGATGATGAAAAGTGTGCCTCATTCATAGTCATGTTTTACTTGTCTTCAATGATGATTCCTTGATTCAACTTAATCCTTTGATAATACATTTTAACCTCCTTGTGAAAGCGCACTTTCAAGGTTGCTTGAGCAAGAGCTAGCGCCTCAACATCGAGGCACACTTTTGGTGTTCTAGAAGCATGAACTAGCACCTCAAATAGTAAGGCACTCATTCTAGGTTGTTTATTCAATAATTGGCACTAGTCACATATGGTGTAGAGAGGTAGATGTGCGCCCAAGTCATCATTTGATGCCTTCAATAACTATAAACTCCTTTGATGATGCATTTTATCCTTCCTATTCACTATCTAGCCTTAGGCACACATTTTAGGTTGATAAGGATTGAAAGGAAATGTTAAGAAAATGCAATTGGCGGGTGTAAATCCAAAGTGTGGAAGCATAGACAAGGCATGTGAATAGTTTGGCATGACACCTCAAAGAGATGCTATCTCATGGAATGCAATGATTGCAAGATATGCACAAAATGGATTTTTTGAAAAGGCTTTAGAAACTTTGAAGCAAATACAATTGGAATGTTTAAAACCAAATTCCATAACCTGTGCAAGCATTCTCCCTACTTGTGCCGAATTAGGATCTTATATATACATATATGCACATAATGTCATGAAAATAATGTATAGTGTATATATCAAGCCATATAGGCATGTACAAATAAAACCATATGGGTATATACAATGATATACATCGATAACATACAAAAGTATGTTTACAATGCCAAATACACATATGTAACAAAATGCCCCAAAATCAAATCTCCTATGGATTGCTATCAAATAATCTATGGCTCTTGCTAGGCCATGAAGATGGTGAACTAGTCAATGACTCATCTTCCATCGCTCATCGACTAGACCTCCTCGATAGAGATTTTTGAATTTCCACCTATTAATACAATCAAACAACGTGCACATTAATATAGAATTTAATATTCAAAATATATAACATGACATAAGTAATCAATCACTTACCACCAATTGGTGATCCCTTTTGATCATTTGTTGTCTCTCTTCTTCTATAGAGCTGGATGGGTAGGGGAGGTGACATCCTGTGAGAAGCATGAACAAGCAAATTTAAAAGTAAACATGAATATCATAAATATGTACATTAAATGATGCGCTTATTATAGGACTGTTGTAGTTAAAACTATCCTAGTAGACATGTATAGGACTGTTATAGAACTGTCATCTCATGGAATACAATGATGGCAAGATTACTATCAAGATTAGTATGAAGATTAATTATGACTGTTATAGGACTTTTATAACAATGCAAAGTAAGGAAGCATAGGCAAGGCACATGAACTGTTTGGTGGAATACCTCAAAGAAATGAGAATTTTGTCAGATGTTGTAGTTGCAATTGCCATGTGACACATGTATGTAATATGTGAAAGCATAGACAAGGCACATGAACTATTTGGCAAAAGACATCAAATACATGTCATCTCATGGAATGCCTTATGTAGAAAAAGGTACAAATGTGCAATATTAAGAAATACAAATGAGAACTAAAAATCATACCTCGAGTATAGTCAAAATAACCTACGATGCCATACAAAATAATTTACAATGCCATGCAAAATAATCTACGATGCCATCTAAAATAACTTTATTCCCTATCCTGTATAGTCAAAAGCATGCATTATAGTTATTAAAGTAACAAGATTTTTAATAAAACAATTCTAAAAAATAGAAAAAATAAGAACAAGTTAAGATAAAAAATGTCATACCTATCCATGTGGAAGTTTAAATGCTAGTCAAGCATACCTGAGGGGTCATCTCTTACCTTCAAAGTATCCAATATTGCTTCATGATCAGCATTACTAATTGTCCATAGTTCTTTTGATTTTGGTTTTCCACGATGCTTTAGTAACTTGACATTTGTTGCTACAACTAGGTGAGAATACATCAATATGGTTTTATGCTTCTCAAAGTCTTCAAAGGCCAGGATGCCATTCTTTTTAACCATATATGTTCGTAACCGAGTCCCAACAATAACAACTGATCCTGTAGGATATGTGAACCCATCATCATCTGTCATAGGTTGTGTTAGCTTTTGTTTTCCCTATACACATCGTGCCAACCAATAGTCTAACCTCTCTTCATTTCCATGCGGTGCAACAACTGCATAAACATGACCTGGCTGTACAAGGTCTGAAAGATGTTCATAGTCAAATGAGCTCTCCATGTCATTGATGGAAGATGATTGACCTTCATATAAAGGGATTAAATATTGTGGAATCCATGCATCTACCCACTCACTTGACTCACAATTGTTCCAATCACATTTAATACAACTCTGACAAAAATAAGCTAATTCTCATGTCCAAATAGTCCATGTACTTGCATTTGAGCTTTGAAATGAATGCATCTTTGATGATTCACTGATTCTCTAACATTCCAATTTCTCTATCGCTATCCCATCATCAACTAACCAAAAGAACCTGCGCACTTCAGAATCAAGAGCCACTCCTCATGACAATGCATAGTTACACCACTTAACAATGGAATCTACATCACTAAATGTAGCACCACCTCTAATCTTTAGTTGTTCTTTAAAAAGAGCTCTCTTCACGCATGCACTTGCTCCATCATGTTCACCTTTTCTGTGTCCAGCTTCAAAAAAATTTCAAATATGAGGTATACCCTTCTCTACATGCATTTTGCTCAACCAATAGAAATTATGAGCATTCTTGAATTGACCAGTGTAATTATCAAACCAAATGAGATGTTGATCTATTCTAATATCTTTTTCTTGCAAGAACCCATAAAATTGTTGAAAACAATATTGCACAAACTCTGCTAAATGAGATTGATCATCACTCATGTAAAAATGGTATTCTCTGACAATCTTCCTGTTCTCTTCTGTACTCTCGGGGGCATGTCTGTATGTGATGTGAACAAAAATAGCAATCTAAATAGAATTGTAGTACTGGGATTGAACTTCATTTTAGGGTTGCAATGTATAGTTTTCTACAAAATCAACTACAGAGACAATAGTTCCAATTGGGAAAAAGTCTTTACACATCTTGAACTGTTGATCTAACCATCGAGACTTGTGGCTATGTCTGACATACTTGTAGAAAAGATTTTTCTTAAAATCATCATTAAAATCAGCAATACTTACCTCTCTTACAATCAACTCACATCTAGAACCTTCACCTCCACTTTTCAAATTGTATTTCATTGTCTCATATCTCTTTTTCTCAACCATTCTCTCTCCAAAATCATGCTCGTTGCCCTCATGAAAACATGATACAAACTTTGATAACCCACCACATTGTAAACACTTTTCATTTAAATAATCATTCTTGTAGAACATGCAACCATCATCTCTAATACATAGAAATAAATCCAATAAGTCCCTAGATGACTTTGGTAGTTGAATTGCACCACACTCCTATAACATTTCGTTAGTGTGCAAAGTAGAACGAATATTGCATAATAATTCATGGTACATAGAAAATTCTACATGGTATTTGCAACAACATGTATTACGAACTTTAAGAGGAACACAATAAAATGGCTTAAGAGATTCAAATGCTCTTTGTGAGATTGTCATACGTGGGTGAGTTTCACAATATTGTTTGTACAATGTTGTTTGGCTACATTCCAAGTAATGTTTAGGATGTGGTGTGTGGTCTTTATCACCAATTCTTAACTTTACAACATCTTTTGCATTCGGTGATACCCTAGAGTTAGTGTACCAAAATCATTCAATTTCTTCCTTTGTGCTATCAATTAGCTTCTTGTCAACTCGTGGAAGCCTACCACTGAAAGCCCAAGTATCATTGGCAACAGGACTATCTAGCCTTGATCTTAATGCTAGTGCTTTTGACAATGTTTTACAATTCAATCTTAAGTCAACACAAGTTTGCCTCATTAATCGAGCATTTCTTAATTGTTTGCTTACTATTGAGGTTGTTATTACTCTACGGGCAGCTCTTTTATCTTTCTCCTTGCTAGTCTTTCCAATAGAATTTAGTGCATTGAAAAGGCTTCTTACAATAATTTTATTCCGATCGGACACTTTGTTTAACCAAATCTTTAATTTCTTTAGTAAAGGTCTCATTTTGTAGATCTTTAATAATTGCACAAAAAGTTGGCATTGTTCGGTTAATGTTTTCTTCTCAAAGTATTCATTGAAGAGTTTTGTAGCCCACAACCGAACCGTTCGTGATGACCTCTTCCCTTCAAGTTTTTCCATTATGTTCTCATCAATTTCAAGTAACCATTTTGAGGTTTTTGGGTGTTTTCCAATTTCATCATGGTTATTCTCTTCTTGACAAATGTCCTCTCTTCTTATGAAATTTGGAGATACATTGATTGTTCTTGTTTCATCTATGTTATCAACCTCATCAATTTTATCAACAAATGGATTATGGAGTGCAATTTCAACATCATGATGTTCATATCCACTTTCTTCAAGTGCACGTCTTCATTTTTCTTCTTCTTCTTTGTCCATGGTATTGCTATTATGAATAGGTGTTTCATAACATTTTTCAATATTTTCATTTGCAATATCATGGTGAATTTGATTCTTATCTAACATTTCATTATAATCAAAATTAACATCTTCAATTTGCATGTCATTAGATGGTAAAGAAGAAGATTCACCTTGATGAGCATCTGCCAAACCCACCCTTCCAATCCTCTTCCTTTCCCTATCTTTTTTCCTAATTGCTTCAATTTCCTCCAATGTAACTTTCCTCCTCCTTTTTGCTTTACGACGACTGTTGCTCCCCATTAGGGGAACAAAAATATCACCCTTATGATTGTAACAAGAAAATTGTGTCTCCAAAAGTGCATAAAAATATTCCTTTCACTGTCATAGCCAGAAATCACGAGTATTTCGATAGCAGAGGGTCTCTGGTTGCGGAAGTCGGGCCCAGCAATATTCCTTTTGTCTTTTTTTTGCTTTTCCAAAATGGATATCCATTTTGGAAAACCCAATTCTTTGCAATGGACACTTGCAACATCCATATGCCTACTACAAAATAGATATCCGTTTTATTATGTACATTTGGATTCTAGACTAGGGATTCATTGTATTATTCAATAAACTTGTGAATTACCATCTAATTTCAATGTTTACACACTAATCCACCTAGGTATCAACTTAATAAAGCTCTGGATATAAGCCATTATTTTATTTTAGGCTATCATCAAATGAGGAGCTTCTAAAGGAAAAAATGTTGTCCCAAAAGAAGACTCAATGTTATTCGTAAAGACATTAGATTGTTAAAATACAAATTCAAGGTTAGATATTCCTTGGGCTATTTTAGTATAGAGAAGCAAAATTGCAATATATGACTATCCTAGGAATTAGAATGCTTTATCATAGGATATTCATGGCATTTTGATATTAATGGATGGATTGATGGATGTTTAGGGAGTTTAAGTTTAAATGTAATGTATGAGAATTCTTATTTATGAAGGATCTAATATGTCTTATGTCTTATTTGCAGGCCATTCAAGAAAGAAATGAAAAGATACCAAGGACTATCATAACACCTATTATAATTAGGTGCATCAAAGGATTGTCATCCAGGACCTTACCAATATGGGAAGTTATCAAAACCATGTCATGTTTAAAATTAAAGGCTTTATCACCTCTTTGTCCCTATAGGCCTATTAGAACAATAGGTCACATTTTATTCATATACCGGGGTTGAGAATAAACACTAAGCATTTGTAGTTATGGCAAGTGTAAATGGAAATAGATCACAACTTTAGACAATCTATCCTCTCCTAGATTGCACTGACTGAGTGGAAATTAAAAATTCCCTATTAATGTCCTTTATATACTGAAGGTATGGGTGAGAAAGGTAAACTTTGTATGTTGTAGACAAGTGATGCAGAGCAACACAACAAAAGCTTACAAACAGGGTGTAAAATACCCATTAACCCACCAATTGCTCAAATAGCTTTTAAAATATCCTTCCCAAGGTCCAAATGAGACCGAAATGCACTCTTTCTTTACTATCGGCAAGACATTTCTAATGTATCATCGAACTATGCTTCACATGTTCTTCCTTTCTCTATTGTCGACCATAGTTATCATTATCGGTAACCTTCAAATTTGTTAGCCCGATGTGGGACCTCTCGCCGATGTGTAGAATCCATCGCTCAGGCTTATGCTGTCGGTGTGACTCCTCTGTTGTTCTTCGATATGTATAAGAGGATGGATCAAAGTAATTAGCATGCTCCCTTCAAAGTAAAGACATGAGAATAGAGCACTTGTGAGATGGTTATTGTAAAGGGACAAATCAATTAGAGACATGCAGTTTCCTAGAGAATTTGGAATGCTTCCACTCAAGCGATTGTAGGACAAACAAAGATGTTCTAACTTCCCCAGACCACCAAATTTTGCAAGTATGCTCCCCTTCAAGTTGTTGTGTGAAATTCTTTTCCAGTGAAGTTGTGAGTAATTGGCAAGAGATTTGGGAATAGAACCCTCTAGTCCATTTCTTCTTAAGTCAAGTATCTTCAATGCTTTCAACTGGTCAAACCAAGGTGGAATCCTTCCCTTGAAAGAACTAAAAGAGAGATTTAAAGTGCATAACAAGGAGAGACCTCCTTCGGATGGAAAAAGGGTACCTTTTAATTCCAATTGAGGGAGAGTTATGGCCACCACTCTATTGGTATGTTTCGTGTACCAAACATTGGTCCAGAAGCACACATTTTCTGAATTGGTAGAAGTCTAGTTGGAGAAATGTGGTCTCCTCAACTACTATTATTGTAGGATATGCATAAACGGGTTTGTTGAAAAGGCTTTAGAAATTTTCAAGCAAATGCAATTAGCAAGTGTAAAGCTAGATTCTGCAACCTTTGTCAGCATCCTCTCTACCTCTACCAAAATGGGAGCTTTGGAATAGGGTATGGACATTCATCAAAGCATAATGGAAGTGGGATTTTTATAGATATTCTAGTTGGAAATGCTCTGGTAGACATGTACGGAAAGTGTGGAAGCATAGACAAGACACATGAACTGTTTGAAAAAATGCCTCAAAGAAATGTGGTCTCATGGAATAAGATGATTGCAGGATATATACACACTTACTCCGATGTGAGATTCACCACCCTTGTCTATCGGTAAGACCAATACCCTCGGTGAGACTTTTTACTTGCATTCCGACATTATAACTCTCCCCGATGTGTTTACTGTCCATTAGTCATCGGTAAGACTTCTACATCGATTAGACATTCTCTTCGATTTTCGATATCGTATCTCACACCAAAACAATAAACACCGAACTACACCATCGGCCAGACTGCCTCTATCGGTGACACTTTTCTTCTTGCCTTCGAGAGTCCATCTCTTTCCAATGTTCCTTCTGTCGGTGTGACTCCCTCTCATCGGTGTAGTTCTCAACCATTCTTCCGATGTGCCGATAAATAACCCATCGGTGACACTTAATGATTGTCACCCTGATATGACTTGATTAGTGAGATCAATGTTGTCAGCTCAATGGAACTTTGTCTCTCTGATAACTATTGTCAGTCTGATGTCTTCGATTTAGCCTATACATAACATGACTTGTTATAACCGGTCAACTAACATATCTTTTCCCAATTTTCCTGATATGGCCGGTCAACCTTTGTATCCTTTGACATGTACATTCACCATTTACAACCACGATAAACGATAGCAGGATATACATGAAATGTCCACGCATACATAAACGATATACCCATGGATTGTATCTTTGGTGAAACAATACCAATGGTACAAAATATGTTGCTTCTCTTCATCCAAAACCAATGGCACAAATTTTTTCATAGATCAACAAAATGGATATCCGTTTTTAGAACGGATATCTGTTTTAAGAATGGATATCCGTTTCGAGTTGCTTTTACCGAAGCAAAACTGATATCTGTCTTGCTTTGGTGCAAAGCAAGACGGATATCCATTTTGATTGTAGATTTTTTATGGATTGTAACGTGTTTTAATGTTTCAGTCTCTTCTTCGAACTTCACCCTTCGTGCTGACAACTTTTTTTTATGCAAAATTGATAAAACGAAAATGGTTTATAGAAAAAATTGTTAGCTTTCTAAAAATATAAGATTTATTTGGTTATCATTTTATTAAATAATTATTAATAATTTTCAATATACCATGTCTCTGAAATCCTGATGGACACACTGATTGAAAAACATCCATAACTTTCAAACCATTTCACCTTTTTGAGATCCAAAACTTGCGTCACACTCTATGCTTTTCTGGCTATAGGTTAAAAAAAAAATTGAATTTTGATTTTTTTTTATCGAGTTAGGTTGGCTGGAAAATTACTTTTTATTTAAAAAAAAAAGTCAGTAAAAAAATCATAACTAATTATTTTATTAGAAAAAAATTTCAAATAAATATGCATCACATCTGGACATGAGTCCTCTACTTATTTTGAAAGTTTAAAAAATATATATATATTTTTACTCATAGTTAGGTTGGCTGGACAGACACCCACTTTTTATTTTTTCTGAAAAATTTAATAGCTGTTCATTGAAATATTCAATTTTCACTAAGTAAATTTAGTTTTAAAAAAAAAAAAATAGTAGCCTATAAACTAGATTCAATTCTCTACAAATTTCATTCTTACATCTTTTTCAAATTGTATAGATAATCCATTCAAAATTTCACATGAACTTGATAGTCTGATTTTTTGTATTTTCATTGCCACTTAGAGGTATAGTTTGGCCCATCATGATCCTGCACATACCTAGTTACAGATGGAGAAAACATTGAATACCTACAGGCTCAATGGTTGTTACTAGAACATGTCTTAGAAGGTACCCACATAAGAGTGTTAATGTTTGGCTATATCAGGACTTTGACATGCATTGAAAGATTCTTCATTACTCAAACCTTGTCGTGGCATCTAATGTTCATTTATTACAATATCAGGGCAGGCCTTTGAACAAGACCTTGTGGAAGGTGCATGAGTCTGACCATGAAGCAATACTTGACACAATAAAGAGTAGAGCAGAATCAGATGGTTCATTGGATTAATTTGTAAGTATTCACATTGATTTTGTAAAGTCATGTTACATTGAGTTGTAAGTATGCACATTCATTTGTAAGGTTTGTCTTTTTTTATTTACTGTTGCATTTTTACACATATACATATTTTTACATCATCATGTTATGCGTCATGGGGTTAGACCTAAGTTATGGATGAAGTTGATCCTAAGAATAATGTATAAAATCTAGGTAATGTATAAAATATAGGTGTCTCTAGGTGTCTTTGCTTCTAACTAGATAATAGGTGTCTCTAATTGTGTCTTAGGTATATACGATATGTCAACTAGGTAGATAGAGACTAGAAAAAGGTATTTAATCTAATCTTGGTGTCTTAGGTAGATACTATATATCAATGACCTGTCTAGAGACTAGAATAAGGTATAATCTAGAATGATCTAGGTGTCATCTAGGTAGGTGTCTTCTATAATTTAATCTAGGTGTCTTAGGTAGGTACTATATGTCAACTAGGTCACCATAATAGGTGTCTTAGGTAGAACTATAATCTAGGTGTCTAGTTGACTTAGGTCTAGACTATGATAAGGTATAAAGACTAGGTGTCTTAGGTCTACTGTCTATAAAATCTAGATACATACTATACAATAGGTGTCTTAAGTGTTCTACATCTACCATAATACATGTGTCTTAGGTCTTAGGTGAGGCCACATGAGTTTCCACCTTCACGTGGTTGACCTTGTCAGTATAGAATATTTATATTTCTTGAAGCTAAGGGAAGCTCTTTTTCTTAATAGGAAAACTTTATCGACTTCAGTTGCACTAATGGTGTAGGGGCACCCAGGTTGTCATGCCTCCAAGAGGGGTCAAAAAGTGAAATTTTGTTTTGATTGAGTCAATTGTATGTAATAAGGTCTTCTAAGACCATTTCATATGTTTGAGTTAGTTTGAGTCTTTGACCCTTGTTACAAAAAAATGTCAATGTTGTCAAGTTACACAAAGCAACTTTTGCATTTTTGGTGTCCTGCTTCTAATGTGACTAAACTAATAGTTCCAACACATCTGTATGGGTACATTTAGGCTAGGCATGGTCCTATTTTTCACCCAAACATGCCAAAGCAGTCCAAGCTACATTGTACCAACGATATCCCTAAAGAGTCCAAAGTGCAAAAAGACAACAATTTTTGACGAGCTGTTACTCAAAAATTGTGAAACTTAGAAACATTCTGTCTAAGGCAATGTGATCACATAGGGTTCCTCTACAATAACCTCTCTTAGTTTTTTATATCTCTGATGTATTTTCCCGTGGTGAAAGGTTTTCTGCTACCCCAAAAATCGTCAAAAGGAGGTAGTGTAAAGTTGCAAAGGGGTGTAACTTTCATCCTACTCCTGATGTGACCAGACTGACTATTCCAATGCATCTAGATGGGTACATGTATGCTAGATATGGTTCTATTTTTCACCCAAACAAGCTGAAACAGTTTGAGCTACACTGTACCGACGATATGCCTGAAGAGTCCAAAGTGCAAAAAGGCAGCAATTTTTGACGAAATGTTACTCAAAAACCATGTCACTTAGAAACATTCTATTTAAGGAAACATAATCATGTAGAGTCCCTCTACAATAACCTCTCTTGGTTTTTATATCTCCAAAGCGTTTGCCCATGGTGAATGGTTTTCTGTTGCCCCAAAAATCATCAGAAGAAGGTAGTGTAAAGTTGCAAAGGGGTGTAACTTTCCTCCTGCTTCTGATGCAACCAAACTGACTATTCCAACATGTCTAGATGGGTACATTTATGCTAGGCATGGTCCTTTTTTCACCCAAACATGCCGAAACAGTCTGAGCTACATTGTACCGATGATATCCCTGTAGAGTCCAAAGTGCAAAAAGGCAACAATCTTTGATGAGATGTTATTCAAAAACCATGTCACTTGAAAATATTCTTTCTGAGGCAAGGTGACCACGTAGAGTCCCTCTACAATAACCTCTCTCAAATTTTTATATCTCTAAGGCATTTACCTGTGGTGAAAGGTTTTCTGCTGCCCCAAAAATCGTCAGAAGGAGGTAGTGTAAAGTTGCAAAGGGGTGTAACTTTCATCCTCCTCCTGATGTGACCACAATGACTATTCCAATGGGTCTGGATGGGTATGTTTAGGCTAGGCATGGTCCTATTTTTCACCCAAACATGCCGAAACAGTCCTAGCTACATTGTACCGACGATATCCCTGAAGAGTCCAAAGTGTAAAAAGGAAACAATCTTTGATGAGATGTTACTCCGAAACTATGTCACTTAGCGACATTCTATCTAAGGAAACGTGATCATGTAGGGTCCCTCTATAATAACCTCTCTCAATTTTTTATATCTTTGAGGCATTTGCCCATAGTGAAAGGTTTTCTGCTGCCCCAAAAATCGTCAGAAGGAGTCAATGTAAAGTTGCAAAGGGGTGTAACTTTTGTCCTTCTCCTCATGTGACCAAACTGACAGTTCCAATGTGTCTAGATGGGTATGTTTAGGCTAGGCATGGTCCTGTTTTGCACCCAAACATGCCAAAACAACCCGAGCTACATTGTACCGGTGATATCCCTGAAGAGTCCAAAGTGCAAAAAGGCAACAATTTTTGTCGAGCTGTTACTCAAAACCATGTCACTTAGATACATTCTATCTAAGGAAATGTAATCATGTAGGGTCCCTCTACAATAACCTCTCTCAGTTTTTATATCTTTGAGGTATTTTCCATTTGTGAAAGGTTTTCTACTACCCCAAAAATTGTCAGAAAGAGGTAGTGTAAAGTTGCTAAGGGGTGTAACTTTTGTTCTTCTCCTTGTGTGGCCAAACTGATAGTTCCAACACATTTGGATGGGTATGTTTAGGCTAGGCATGGTCCTATTTTGCACTGAAACATGCTGAAACAATTCAAACTACATTATACCTGCGATATCCCTGAAGAGTCCAAAGTGCAAAAAGGCAGCAATCTTTGATGAGTTATTACTCAGAAACTGTGTCACTTAGATACATTCTATCTTAGGAAACGTGATCACATAGGGTCCCTCTATATTAACCTCTCTCAGTTTTTTATATCTCTGAGGCATTTGCCCATAATGAAAGATTTTCTGTTGCCCCAAAAATCGTTAGGAGGTAGTGTAAAGTTGCAAAGGGGTGTAACTTTTATTCTTCTCCTTGTGCGGCCAAACTAACAATTCCAACATGTCTGGATGGGTATGTTTAGGCTATGCATGGTCCTGTTTCACACCCAAACATGCCAAAACAGTCTGAGCTACAAACACTAACTAGTCTTCAATCTTCAAACACTACAAATACCACGATATCCTACATAAAACTATCTTTTAGCCTTTTATAAAGGCATACGCATCAAATTCAACCACATAGAGATGACTATTTGTATTCCAAACTCCTTTTAAACACTGACCTTCCAATCCTTTTTCTCGCCCTCATATCAATTAAATATGACCTTCGATTATGATATGGCGCTCGAGCTTATGAGAGTTTACTAGAGAGGCGGGTTGAGTTAGGTTGAAAGGCTGGTAAACTAATGACTTAAAGACCCTTTAGTAGGTTGATTTAAGTGATAGTAACTTGTGATTATAAGTCAATATTAAATTAAAACAAAAGTGCACTTTACACACGATAGGCAATTGAGGGTTTTGAAGTCTTAAGAAAAGTAGATTCTTTTTAGGGTTTAATGCCCAGTAGGCAAACCCTAACTATCAATAAGAAAGACTTAAACATTCTAACTTTCATTAAGAGATATCTAGGACATTTCAGAGACCTCAAGGACATTTGAAGAAAGACATTAGAGTATGACACTTATCATAGGCTTAAGGTTCTAAGACATGAACAACTTGACATTCGAATCAAACTCATGACTCTCCTTGATGATGACATTGAATTATGATTATGAAAGCTTGTGTCTTCTCTAACTTATTATTACATGAACAAAACTACATCCACCCTGAACATGAACCTTGCATCATATCAACCTTCCAAGATAGACCTTATCATGAAAACCATATTCACAACAAAACCTTGCATGAACAAAACCACATCCACCATGAACATTAACCTTGCATCATATAAAACATGTTTGTCTTGTGCAACATCAAAATGAATTGAGAGACCTTATCATGAAAACCATATTCACAGCATCATGCACCTCATGACCATCACCTACCTTGAATCACTGTATCACTGTATCAACATCATGGCATCAACCTTGACATCAATGACAAACAACCTTGACCCTTTGACTTTAATGACAACCTTGAACCTTGATTGTTGATGACTTATGGAAGCCTATAGCCCCAATGTTATGTTGCATACTAAAATTAGGTAAGACTCAATGTACTCTCATAACCTCGCCTTATATGCAAGAGGAATTACATTTAATAACCACAATGGTCATCAGGTGCTCATAATCATATGATTTTGACTATCTTATTCAAAACAACAAACATACTCTTTGCATCCCAATATGGTATAATAACATGAAATTACAAAATATTTTCAATTGACCAACTCATAAAGAATATGGACAAACATACTCATTTGAATATTTTCAATTGAACAACTCATAAAGAATATGAATATTTTCTATTCAACATGATGATTCATTTTTATTTTAAATACAACTTTTATCTTTAGTTCTAGAATGAGGTTTAGGTGATACTTGAATAATAATAGCTGGCTTATTGGATCAACAAACATCCTATGTAATACAATTGGACTTTAAATATTTGAAGTAACCATCTACAAATATCCATTCAAACGTGGATTTATGATACAAGTATGGACGCCATCAATAAAAAGATTTGTATTAACCAAATATCTATATAGGCATACATCAATATCTGTCGATATAAGTATAACATATATACAAAATAACCGTATAGGCTTACAAGAATGTCATATAGGCATATAATGTCAACTATATGCACAATACAAAGTATATGTCCACAAATGCCATTTAGGCATACAACAAAGGAACACAATAAAAAGTCATTTCCCTCTGGCTGGTGAAGAGAATAGATCATGGGCAGCCTTTGATCTTCTAGGGGATGGAGACATGTATGTGTGTGGTCTACTACGAACCCAAGGGCTACTCCTCCTATTTAGTTGTTCGTGCATCTGTAGTTGTTACAATAAAAAGTATAGACATTAATATATAAAAATTACATGTTATAAAAATAAAACATTTAACAATATAATCACTTACCGCTACCATATAATTTGTCTCCTCATTTGCCTTAGTAGCAGGATTAGGCTGTGGTGATGTCATGTCCTATAGAAACCATCTAGATAGAAATTAAACTTCAAATCAATAATCTTTTAATTTTTCAAAAATAAACAACTATAACAATAAATGTAAATTGAAATTTACTAATCTACCTTATACCCCCATCAATGACATGGAGCTATGAATCGCAGAGGACACATCATGCTCCATTGACCCATGAACATCGGGAGGTGTCTCCGCAACTTACATCATCCAGAAATAAAACAATATTATTCAATTACAAAAACTATAATAGTGATGCAAATCATGGATCCTAACATGCACACACATTCACCTAAACATGGAAGTACACACAATAATGTACACAAGTCACATACAAAAATCTAGTAAGTACAATTCATTGATTAAACTATTTATTTTATTACCTTTATGAAGCTTTGAAGTCCACCACTACTGGAAAGTGTGGCCGTGAAATCTCCACTATTAACCTATTCAACATCCAAAATCAGATATTAGAATACCATTCATATAACGATGCTATTCACATGTAATATTTATAATTGTTTACTAGTTACATACCCTGACAGTAGATGATGTAGTGTAATATGTAGGTGGAGAACCACTGAAAACTACATCAATGCTATGACCCTAAAATTTCATTAAAATCATCAAACTAAATTAGTTAATCTTGCATTTCAAAAATGAAATTCAATGAATTAAATAAAATGAACTTGCTAAGATTTACCTGAGTATCAATCCCGAAAGTCTCACTCAAGAGGGCATCTGTTATCACCATCTGCTTAGCTGTAGATGTAGCCTACACACCTGCATCATGACTATCTATGGGGTCATAACCACATACTGACCCGCAAGTCTGACAAGTATGGGGTGGAACCATACTCGAACTCTCCCCTGACCCATGCTGTGCTGCAGGACTAGCATGCTATACGATGCTCTAGGTCAAGGCACTAATGGCCTGAAGTGTCTCAACCTCAACACTATCCTTCACAACAGAATGGATAGAAACATGCTCATGGGCTGGTTTGGCGAGTGCTCATCTTGCTAGTCATTGTGGGTCAACATGTGCCCCTAGTGTATCTTGTACTGACCCCCTACCTCTACCCTGGAACTCCTGCATATCAGTAGAGTTTCCTCAAAAAATATTATGAGACCTCATTATTGTTGCATGGAGGATGGTCAAAAACCATCCACCACCTCTATACAAAATTGTCCCTTATTGCTTGGTTGTTACACCAATGGATAGGGAACCTCTTGCATGTAAGGGGTAGAGATTCATTTGTTCATGGGTCTACGAAAATAGAACACAAGTTGAGTTTTGTAATTGTTCATTTTTATCTTATTCATATGACAACTGGTCAGCATAATACTCTCTAAATTCTCTCCTCTTTTTTGTCGAACTAGTGATTTTCTTGCTTATTGAATCTACATTTGATAACATAGCTTCAAGGGATTGAGCAAGCATGGATCTATGCAAGGTTAAAGTTGCAAGTTCTTTCAACCTTGCAATTATGTGCTCAATTTGTTTCTTATTGTTTTCAATTTGCCCCATTATATTTTCTTGTGTTCCAGGGGCAAATTTAGGAATAAATAGAGGTGTTTAAAGTTTGGGGTTCTTCTTCAGCAGGTATTTGTTGTTCAGTTGATGGAAGATTTTGTGGATTTTCAAGAGAAGGAGGAGGTGCATTATCAAGTCTTGTAAATTTAAGAAATTTACATCAAAAACTATTTTAACCTACCTATTTAGCAACAAATTCACACAAGAAAGCAAATAAAACTTACTTCTTCGATTTCCCTGATTTCGTGGTGACATTTTGATGATGAATCAGTGAGAAATAGCTGACAATTAGACCTTAGATAACGTGAGCGCGCTCTTTTCTCTCTTCAAGCCACGGGTTTCTTGCAATTTTCTATGAAATAATGAAATGGAATGTTGTTTTTTTATATATAACAACACATAACATGCTCACGTTATAACGCAAGTGCATTATAATGTGCTCGCGTTATTTCTATTTTTTTTTTAAAGTTGGCCACTTTTTGGCCTCCCAACTTTTTGCACCCACCCTACTGTCTGCTCTGCTTTTTCTATTCTTCTCTCATAAACTCTACTCTTCTGCCCTTATTGTCTTCTTTTGGTCACAACTCTACTTTTGAATCGCACACACATTTTGTTTGTTCATATCACAATCTCATATAATCACTCAACACCGAAATCTAACCCATATAAATATTTGCAACTTTGAATTCAATGTCAAAACTAAGTTAGCCTATCAAGCACAACATTTTATCAACTTACATTGACTTTGTCGGCCCAACACTTCCACTAAAATTCACATGGAACTCCAAGAACCACATCAATCATTCCTAATGCTTCAGAGATCATATCTTATCAACTGTAGATCAAGATTCCCTTATGTGGTGAAATGCAGAACTCAGAACTATCTCTTCTGCCTTGGTGAAATACTAGCAAACCAACTACCGGATCATGGAATTTTGTAGGCAATCTTCCAGATCACTTCAGACTCTATAACTTCTCCACTGGATGCTTCTAACACCTATCCATACTACCTCAAAATGGAATACCAATACAATCACTTGCAAAGAAATGCGGACCAAAATAACCATGCACTCTGCATTGTTCCTAACTTAACTGTGTTCACCCGAACTTAGACATTTCATAGTATGACTTTTAGAGGAAGTCAGGTCTTGATCATTGGAACACATCATCATCAAATAGCTATAAACAACATATCTGAAATACATATAATGATCTTCTACTGCGGAGGCATACTGGCCCAATCTTTATCACTTACTATGTATATTGTCCATACTTAGTCATTTTAGCCTTCCAGACTAGAATACTTTTGTGCCTTGTTGCCAAAACAAGTTGGTCTTCTAGAGTAATGTCTCTTTGTCATGTCAGTGGAATCCCTTTGCCTTGTTTCCATCAATTACAACATGCAATCCTTCATCAGAGCAGTGTCTCTTGCCAACAATCTCCCCCTTTGGCATTAATGGCAACACTTAGTGAAAAATGCTTGTGTCTGTTCCCCCTTACTCTGTATTTCTTCTCTCCTTTAGATGTTTACCCATTTTTCACCAGTCTTCTTCTCCCCCTTTGAATTTCTTCATCCCATCATTTATTAGCTCTTTCCAAAATTTGAATATGACCATTTATCAAAAAGACTGATTCTTCTGCCTTTTGCACATCAGAATGTGTAGCAATTTGTGAAGCTACCTGTGCTTCTACTACAATACTGATCATTGAATCTAACTTGGGACTAATTAGTCCTCTCAACAAACACATTTTATTTTTCATTTGATCCCTCTTATTCACAAGATTACTTAACTCATCATGAATATTAATTACTTGTATTTCTTTTTTGCTCACTGACTCAATTGCTGGGTTAAATGATTTAGAAATATTTATGAGCTACAGTTTGAGATCTTTTATATTTTCTTCTAGCTCTTTTGTGGCTTTTGACCAAGATAAGAAAAATTTGTATAGGTCACTTGCTTCTTTGATAACATTCTGTATGTCTTTCATTTTATTGTCTAGCAAAGCTTTGCCATTTACTATCATAGTCTTCAACTCATTTAGTCTTTTCTCATCAAATTCTTATCTTACTTTTGTCTTAGTAGATTTCTCAAAAGATTCAAAATGCTCACTTATAGAATTTATGAGTCCTTTTAGTTGACTTATTGAAGACAATAAGGTGTCCTTCTGATATGATGGCATCAACTTCTCCAAAATGTTGGATCCCTCACCAATCAGTTCACTGTCCTATATGTGAGACTTGAAAATTTCTTCTTGTGCCTTTGTTGCACAATTGATACCAGTTTAAATTTATGTGCAGGAGACATTGAGTCTAGGTTTATTGGTCCCTACAAAAATTTAAGCTCATCCAGGACCTGTTTCTCTTTCTCCAAAAATTCTTTGATCGACTCTGCAGTGTCTCTTGTTATACCAGAGACTTCTTCTTCTAGGTTTAATTTCGAAGGATCTAAATCCATGACCTCATTATTCTTTTTTTTCTGGAGAGGAGTTTTCTTCAGCTTGTTTCTCTTTAAGATCATCTTTTTTTAGTTCCTCACACTTCTCCTTGTTTGTTTGAACACCAGTCTCTTGTTCTAGAGGACTACTTATTTTGGATTTTACTGTAGTATCAGTAGCAGGGACCGGATTATCTTTCTCTTTCATCTCTTCATCACTTTTGTCCAAGTTTTCCTTGGGAATAGGTGTGCCAACCCCAACATTTGTTTTTTCTTTATCATATATAGTTGGGAGATGATGACCCCTTAATACTTTCAAGGTGATTTCCTTTGTATCCTTTGCTACCTTCTCAATGTCATTTGACATGAGAGTGTTCATCCTTTTCTTTGTTTTGAATTCCTTTTGCAACACGTTGGAGACTTTTGCTCTGTCTTCTGGTGTGATCTCCAAACATAACTTTATCAGTTTATATTCTCTGAGATCAACATCCTTAGCCATAGTTGCTTCCTTTCTTACAGTCATTATACTACCCATGCTATTTGGGAGATCAGTAATGATCTCAATAAGGGCTTTTTTGTAGATGTCCAGATAGCTGACAACAACAATCTCAATAATTCTTTTATTTGGATCATTATACTCATCATAGAGTTGGGCTATGGGCTTTAAATTTCCATCAATAGTTATAGCTTTTAGGACATCCTCAAGAATTATAGTGGCTTCTCCTATTTGAGACTCATCTTTCCCTGGCCTTTTGTCAGCTTTACTCTTACCAGAAGCTTTCTTCTTGCTTCTCTCGGAGGCTTTGGTGGCCTCAAGTTTCATTTTCTTCACTTCTTCATCTGACTTAGTCTCTTCCTCATCAACTCCTATTCTAACATACATTCTATGAACTTTGGTTTTTTGTCTCTCGTGGTTCGTTGCAAGGGTTTCCATAATTGCAGAGGGTGCAGGTCATAGATGTAGTTCCTACAGAAGTAGAACCTCTTTTTCTCCTTTTTGTTACTGATAGGTTCTCAGGTTGCCTCTTTGGCTCTTCTAGAGCCTTAACCAGTTCACTTTCCTTCCTCTCTTTTGCTTCTCTCTCTGCTTGTGCCTTTTCTCTTGTCTCTTTGATTTATGTTTTGGTGAAACCCCTTTTTAAAGTATAATCTTCTGCGATCTTCTGGGTTTCTTGAAATTTTAGGTTTTCTCACCTCAACATGTATTTTTATAGACAGTTCCTCATAAGTCCCAAATCTTTCTTCATTGGGATCTCTAGGTTTGGTTAGCATATTTTGGGCATAATTTTCTAATATTCCTCCATCTACTTCATAGCCCATTGGCATAACCCATTCTATTCCAGGCTCAATGGCCTCCATCAAACATTGGTCTTTTGTCACAATAAAGTAGATAGTGTCATTAAACTTTTCAACAACTAATTTAGGGATCCTTTCCCTAGTTTGCATTAACTTCTAGGTAGTTTTCATTAACTTCTAGAAGTTTTTGAAATAGCCCCATAGGGCTTTTGTGCCTCAATATTTCCTATACTGCTCAAATGGTTTCTGATCTATACTATAAAAGGTTTGTCTTTAGTCCAAAATATACTCTTCATGTTTGGTAACTCTTGCATAAAGTAGAAAAATAAGCACAAAGTCAACATACCAAACATGAAGGGATATTTGGTTTCATTTGTCTTCTTCAAGTTCTCCATTAACTACTGTCGGAGTAGTTCACACAGGTCATACTCTATATTTTCCTTAACCATTTGATAGGCAGTATATATGGTAGTACCGGAGATAGAGTTTTCCCAGTTTTTGAAGTAGACCTTATAGCCAATTACAATGGATGCAAATCTAACTGCATGATCTTCAATATCACTGATCATGAATGCCCTTTTATCAAACTTGGTAGAGTTTAGTCATGTGATGACCCTTATGGCATCTTTGGTGATCTTGAATGTAGAGTTGAGCCACATAAACTCATCATGAATTTAGCTTAAGACATACCAGACCCATTCATCTTCCACGAAAATAGGGAAATCTATATACTGAATAAGTTTCTTTTCTTCTAGTACTTTGAATTCTTCCTTCAGATCAAGTTTATTGTCACCCAGATGATTTAGATACAGATCTTTGAGTTGACTACCTTTGTGTTCTTCTAGGGGAACATGTATATAAGCCATAATGTCCTCTGCATACATCACATCGAACGAAATCTCTGAAAATACACCATTTGGATCGACCTATATTGATTTGAATGGGTGCTTCTTGAATTTTGGCCAAGCTCTTTTGGTTATATAAATCACATGTGGTGTTGCCATTTTTTGCAAAAGTAAATAAATCACAGTAGGGTTTCAAATCTAAAAAATACATCTTTTCGCCGAATTAGGGTTTTCTTTGATCTTGTCTTAATTTTCTTTGGAAATCATTGAGTCGCTTGGAATTTCGCTTCAATTTTCCTTAGACACTTTGATAGTTTGAATGTAGAATGAATTTTCCATTGAATGAACCCCTTTTTAACTCTTGACTTCATCGCCATAAATGCTCCTATTAAAAAGCTATCAACCACATTTTTGCAGAATGTAGTTTATTAGGATTTCTCTGCAATGTTTCACACTTGAACCTTTTTCACCAAAATTTATTTCAAAGGATCAATCATATGCATCTTTTCCATATATCTTCGTGCCAAATTCTAGCACTAACAATCTAGCTAGGGGATTAAGATTTTTATAATAGCTCCCCCTGAGCTAGAGATCACAAATTCACTTACCGGAGGAAGTATCTGCACTAGATGCTGGTGCAGATCCATTCTTAACTTCAATCACATCTTTCTTGATCCAGATATTTCCCATTTCTTTCTTAGTTTCAACCGGATCAACTTTTTCTTTTCCCTTATCATTCCTCTTCTCTATTTTCCTTTCTTTAGCATAGTAGTTTCTTTTCACATTCTTTCTTCTGTAAAGTTTTGCCATATGACCAAGTTTGTTGCAATTATAGCACACAATACTTCCCTATCCTTGTTCCTTCCTCTGAATGAATTCATCCTTGATCTACATTGATTAGCCATGTGTCTAAATCTATTGCAAGAAAAACACTTTCCATTGAATGATTGAGTATTCCTTGCATTGTGAAACCCATTTCTTACTAGACTTATGCATTCATTTGATCTATGACCAATTTTCTTGAAATTGAAACATTGACCAGAGAATGATGGAACATTTTGATTTATTCTACTCCTACACTGAGTAGCCTTATGACCAAACTTATTGCAATTAAAACAATGGCCATTGAAAGATGGGTACCTTTAAGCATTTGGCTACTTGACTGGAGGTCTTCTAGGTCTTCTTATTTGATTCCTAAATTGGTTGCCTTTATTTTTCTTCAACTAAAATTTTTCTTGACTTGATTTTGAAATTTCTCCTTTCTCAAATCCCAAGCCTTTCTTGTCACCTGAACTCTTCTGACTTGCAATTAACTCTTCAATCTTTGTAGAGCTTATCTTAAACTTTTCTTCATAGCTCTTAGCTTTCTCCAAATTTGATTTTTGGATTACAACTTCTTTTTCAAGTTTATTGCATTCTTCTAATTTGCTTTTTACCAACATATTTAGATCATCTTCTACTTTAGCTCTTTCTACAACTTCCACTTTCAAATCATCCAGGGTTTCATTGGCTGATATCAATTGTTCACTAACCTCTTTGTATTTTTCTTTGAACTTCTTGACCTATTCTTTTAGCTTAAGAATGCATTCATTAGCTTCTTGAATGTTATCCTTCAGATACCTAATTTCTGCTTCAGATTTTTCAAGATCAATAAGAGCAACTTCCAATTCAACACTATTTTTATATGAATAATTTCCAAGTCTTCTGGCTGCCATGAGTGAACTCTCCCAGATCTTCCTCAAGATGTTAGGCTTCTTCCAAGGAACCTTGCTCTGATACCAATTGTTGAACACAAAGAATACTGAGAGGGGAGGTGAATCAGTATTCTACAAAACTACATAGTTTGTTGTTCCTTAATCCAATTACCAAATTCAACAACATGAAAGCATAATAAACATAAGAACAAAAACCATAAAGACATAACACATAGACACCAAGATTTTTATGTGGAAAACCCAAAAGGGGAAAAACCACTGTGAGTGTTAGCTCACAATATATTATGATAGCACAATACCAAATTACAAGAAGGCTCACTGCCCTATGAAGAAGTGCTCACTGCACAAAGGCTCACTACCAAGAGAAAAGAAGATAGAAGAAGGATTGGCTCACTGCCAGAAGATGATTGCTCCAAATGCATCTACAAAATGCTGAGGTGCAGTACCAATTAGTTCAATAAACAAATTCAAAAGTCCTCATACTATTTGCTGTATTTTTTTTGCTCTGCTCTTCTGCCCTTACTGTCTTCTTCTTGTCACAACTCTGCTTTTGAATTGCACACACATTTTGTTCATTCACATCACAATCTCCTATAATCACTCAACACCAGAATCTAACCCATATAAATATCTACAACTTTGAATTCAATCTCAAAACTGAGTCGGCCTATCAAGCACAACACTTTATCAACTTACATTGACTCTGTCAGCCCAACACTTCAACTAAAATTGACATGGGACTCCAAGAACCACATCAATTATTCCTAATGCTTTATAGATTATATCTTATCAACCGTAGATCATGATGCCCTTATTTGGTGAAATGCGAAACTCAGAACTATCTCCTCTACCTTGGTGAAATACTAGCAAACCAGCTGCCGGAACATGGAATTTTGTAGGTGATATTCTAGATCACTTTAGACTCTGTAACTCCTCAATTGGATGATTCTGACACCTATCCATACTACCTCAAAATCGCATACCAATACAATCACTTGTAAAGAAATGCAAACCAAAATACCCATGCACTCTACACTATTCCTAACTTAACTGTGTTCACCCAGACTTAGACATTTCATAGTATGACTTCGAGAGGAAGTCAGGTCTTGATCATTGGAACATATCATCAGTAAATATCTATAAACAACATATCTAAACTGCATATAATGATCTTCTACTACGGAGGCATACTGACCCAATCTTTGTCACTTACTCTGTATAATGTCCATACTTAGTCATTTTAGCCTTCCGGACTAGAATACTTTTGTACCTTGTTACTAAAACAAGTTGGTCTTCTAGAGTAATGTCTCTTTGTCATGCCAGTGGAATCCCTTTTCCTTGTTTCCATCAATGACAACATGCAATCCTTCATCAGAGTAGTGTCTCTTGCCAACAATAACAAGCGTCCACTTTCCCTATCAATCCTTCTTCCTTTTTCTGATGTCATGTTTGATAGATCAAACTCTATCTTCTTTTGGATACTTTGGACAACTTCTCCTTCACTGTCTTCCCCCTCTTTCTAGGGAACATCTCTCTTCATATGCATATTATTATTTGTTCTACCCTTCAACAACAACATCTTGAATGCATCGGTTTTGATTAAATCAACATTGTCCAAGAACTCTTCATAGGCCAAAGACCGCACATCTTGAATAACTTAGTCACCTTTTGCCAAATTTAATAATGATCTCCCCTAAGGGAGATTTGTTATATCTAGCCTTCGAGGAGGAGGGACTATATGCAATATCTCTTGATACTCAATATTGTTCTCATAAACCTCATCAGTAACATCATAATTCACCAAAGGAGGGATCATATGCCACATGTCTCAATTTTATCTAGATTTTTTCCTTATTCACTTTTAGTAGTACTTATTTTTGGAACTTTTTGCAAGTGGAGCTTGATAAATAGGTTCCAAATGAATCATGGGCTTTACTTCCACCTTACCATATTCCCGCATAAGCCCCAAGGTATCCATACTACCAATCATCATTTTCATTCTAATTAATGGGTCTGTAATAGAAGGGAATGCCCCTTTATATGAAGGAACTAGCTCTTTCTTTTTATTTTCACATTCACCAATTCTCTTCCAAACTTCCCTTCTTATTTTGATTTCTCCCTAAGTTGAGTAGTTTCTTTTGAGATCCCCATGGATATTAAATTGATGGTTGTATCTTGACATACCCTATGGCCTTCTTGATTTGTCAATGGAATGTTCAGGGTCACATCATTTTTTAAGCCCTAATCTTAACATGTAGCCAATCAATTTTCATCCTAACAGATCAAGGTCTTCCTTGGAAGTAACAATAAAATCTAAGAAATTAATTGTGGAAGGTAAGAATGAAGCTTTCTTATGACTCCTCATGTGTAATTTATCTACTTCATTAATTTGTCATATCACCTCAAGGAATGCAATTCTATTAGGTATGAAGATGGGCAACAAAAGGGGCTATACCTAAGCTCCATTAATCTAAACCACTATATAATCATAATAGAGAAACCAGTCTCCCAAATTGTAGCTCCAATTTCCCTCTGGTTCAATTTGCTTAGGTCTTAAGAACCTCATGAATGTAGGAGTCCATATTTCATTTCCTAGGAGATCCAATATTATTCTCACAAAAAATGTTTCGAAGATGCAATAGTCATAAGTCTTGCAATGGGAGTCCCATTTATAGGTCCTCATTTGAATTGGAATTGTCTTACCATTTGGTGTTTTATAAACCATTCTGAGAGTAGGGTGCCACCTCTGTTTTCCTTGATATAGAAGGATGTGCAACAACACTGAATACCATTTGAAATAAGGGATATGCTCATTCTCCTTCAACCTCTTCACATCTAGATGCATCTTCTTAGCAACATAAGAAGCGTATTCAAAAGGCCTATTCACTTCCCAGTGTTGAATTTTAGCAGCCAACATCATAAGTGTTGTGCCCTACACAACACGCCCCATTTTTCCTCAAAATGTGGGCCCCCTTCTTTGATGAATTCAAGTATTTGAGGATTCTATGCTTCATTGAATTAATTTGATGATCCCCTAGTTCCTGGTTGGTGAGTTGATTTGGTCTCCCTGGGTTTGATCTCATGTGTATGATTTGGTGCTTTCATGTGCTTTGATATAATTTATCTAAAGTCAATTTGGAGTATTATAATTTCTTTGATGAGTTTTGGAATTGATCCATTTGATTGCACACTTTTTCCTCAGTCTTTTCAGTGGTTTTATACTTTTCAGGCTTTCAGACTTTATCATTTTTGCATGCTAGAAGAGATAGGCCCGAAAGGGGTAAATGCAAGAAGTTGTGTCCACTTAAGGTGGAAGTTTCGGAGTTAGAAAAAAATCCGAAATCGGGTTAACCAAAACGGGATCCCGCTTTTTATAAAACGGGATCCCGCTTTTTAAAAACGGGATCCCGTTTTGCTTCGGAATCCCGAGCCAAAAGCGGGATCCCGTTTTCAAGAAACGGGATCCCGTTTTGAGTTTCATAAAAGGTTAATATTTTAACCTTTACAAAACGGGATCCCGTTTTAAAAACGGGATCTCGTTTCAAAAACGGGATCCCGTTTCAAAAACGGGATCCCGTTTCAAAACGGGATCCCGTTTCAAAACGGGATCCCGTTTTGTAAAGGTTAAAATATTAACCTTTTATGAAACGGGATCCCGTTTTAAAACGGGATCCCGTTATTTAAAATTTGAATTTTAAGCTCGGGTTTTGCTTTGTAACCCGGTTCAGGAAATGGTTTGGGGACCCGAACCTGACCTCTGGACCAGGTTTGACCTGCAACTTGAAGGTCCTGTCAATGTCACAACAAAATAGTGACTTTGGGCATATATCTGAAGGTCTATTTTACAGAATATTTTGACGAAATTAAAACCCATTATAGATGAGACAGTGTAGATTCTAAATATGTAATTTTTTTTACAATTGGATTATTTTTTCTATTTTTTAATCAATTTCTGATAAAATAGGTCCATAAACTTAAATTATTAGGGTTTTTTAGTATTTTAATAACTTTTTATTAACATATTTTTTTGTAAAAAAAATTGTAGGAAAACGTACTTTAGACAATTCTTTTCAATTTAAAAAAAAAAATTCAAAAAATGTTAAGTTTAGGTCATCTTATGCGTGACGTACACGATGATTTTTTAAAAGACCAAAAATGGCCAATAAAAAATTAATAAAAAAAAATATATTCAATAAAAAATTACAAAAAAATATGGAAAACGTGCTTCAGTGAGTTACAAATATTTTCCCAAAAGGATTTTGAAAAATATGATTATTTAGGTCAAAATATGGATGACGTACACGTACATGGTATAGTAAAAAAAAGTGACTTTTAAACAGTGGTTTTTAGAAACACCTATTCAAAATCACTTTCTATCATCTGGGTATTGAAAAAAATTACATATTTGGAAACTCGATTCTGAGTACTACATTTCATATTTAGTGACTTTTTCCAAGATTCCACCGTTAAGTGCTTCAAATTTTTAGGTCAAATGTGACAAATTCTGAAAATCAGGGAAAACACTTCCACTTTTTGGCCAATAAGTGGACACAACTTCTTGCACACACCCAACCCCTACACATTACGTATCGTCAAAGTCATGGCGTTGGGCCTTCCCATTTCACCCTTCCATATTGGAAGGTGGGGGAGGTTTCTCCCAACCCTCAACTCCTAACAATTTCTCACTTACATATCGTTGAAGTCGCAGCATCGAGCCTTCCCATTTCACCCTTCCATCTTAAAAGGTGGTGGAGGTTTCTTCAGACCCCTGACTCCCAGTGATTTCTCACTTATGTATCATTGGAGTCACGATGCTAGGCCTTCCCATTTCACCCTTCCATTTTGAAAGGTGATGGAGGTTTCTCCTTACCCCCAACTCTCAACAGCTTAGCACCTATGTTTTTTTTTCCTTTGGAGATACAACATCGAGATGTTTTGTTCCAATTTGAATTTTTGAGCATGACTCTTCTGGTATCCCCAATCCTTGAAGCCCGATACTGGGTTACATAGTTTTTAGATTGGTCTATATGCCTTAGAGGATTTCACTTGAAGTCACATGTCTTGGAAAATCATTCAATAGGTTGTGGATGCTAACATTTGAATTAACAAGGAGGGAAATAAATTCAAAATTTAGTTTTACATTACTTTTCACCTAAAATTTGACGGTTTGAATATAAAGGATAAACCATTTTCCAACTGTATATCCCTCTTTAGGAATGATTTAGAGTTTTTGAGGAAAGTTTATAAATATGAAAGGATAATTAATTCATTTTTTATTTACAATGAGCCCACTTTCTATTTTGTATGGATGGAAGTGTAGTGAAATGAGTAAATTATTAGATTTTCTTGATTTTTCCATTTCATGAATAATCTTGTTCTTGCATACAGCTATAGATAGCCTCATTGAATACCAAACTCTCTATAAGTGAGTCCTCACATGTGTGAAGGCTAGGCAAAGGCATGAAAACTCCATTGTTGCAAGTTTTGGAGTTCATTGTGCATGGTTTTTATAGACGAAAAAGAGGAACAAACTTTTGTGTTTTCAATTGCAGCCATGGAAGAACTATCAAAAGGGTTATAATTTCATTATTTAGGCTTGCCTCTAGCCATCCAATGGATCAATATGCTTATCAAATAATTTTCAATATATTTCTAGGTGGTTTCCTTTAGTTTTCCATGACATCCCATAAAGCTTCCAATTGAGACCTAGGGTTTGGTTGCCAAGGGAAACTCACCAAACCCTGGGCAAGATTTGGATTAGGGGACACAATGTTATGCCCAATATCTTGAATTCATGCACAGTTCATGTTTTTTTCATGTAGGTCTAACATGGGTTTGTATGCAGGGATATCAACCTCATGTTCTTAACCATGGCTGTCAAGGTTTCTCCATTTTGGATTGTATATCCTACCTCATGAAACCATAGATAAATCTAGCCAAGTGATTTTGAATTTTGTAAGGAAGAATAATACCCAAATTTCATAAAGATATGGCTTCAAAGTATCGAGAGCTTTAAAGATCTCAAGGGTTTCAAAAGAGTTTTTAGAAATCTTAAAACGTGACAGCCCTATGGACTATTCATTGCACTATTTATAGACCTAAATCCTTGGTTCCCATGACAAGGAAGGAGTGAAGATCATCTTGGGACCCTTAGAAATCATTTGGGAGTCATAAGGTGAAGTGGGCACCTGTGAGAAATGGTCTTAAATCAGTTTTGTGACTGTCATAGTTTTAATCAACTAACTCTCTCATTTAAACAATAGTATGGTGAAGTTTCCAAGCCCATAGGCCATGAAACCTTGCTAAATTGGACTATAAAAGTGGTCTATGTAATGTTGAGACACCATCCAATGAGTTTTGAGGTGGAGGTCTTCCCAAAAAATGAGTTTTCCATCCGATGTAAGGTTGTCCCAGTCATGTTCATCCTATAACCTTTTTGGAACAACATTATGAAGTTTTCATGCCCATAAATTATGAAATATTGCTCAAAGAGATATTAGGATTGGTATACAAGAGGTCAATACATCATCTCATGATTTATAGGGCATATGGCTGACAAGAGAGTAAGTTTCAATTTGATATAAGGTTGTCACAGTCAATGACCAACCAAGGCTTTTTTGGGATAGTGATAAAAACCCATGATTAGAATGAATAAATAATGGTAAAAATGAAGGATTTCTATTGCCTAGAGTAGTCCTCATAAAACCCTAGCTAGGGGTATTAGTAGGAAATAAATAAAATTATAAAATAAGGAGAATATGACTTTTGTACAGTCGTAAAGAGGGTTGTTATGACAGTCCTAAATAGGACAACCCTAGGTCAAGTATGCAAAGATATGATTTTGGGCATTTTGGGTGTTGAAATGGATGAAGATAGGTACATTAATGTTGTCCAAACATGCAAAGATGATAATTATGGAGAAATAAAGGGAAAAATGAGTAAGAATGCTTCTTGAAGCTAAGTTGTCAGCAACTTTGGCAATTTTCCCATTCTTGATTTTTTGATTTTAATGATGAATATAAGGATAGATACTGATTAAAATTGATACAAATGGTTTTTTTATGAGTAATTGATACTCTTCTTATTTGTTTGCAGGTCTAGGGTGTTGAAATGTTGTGGAGGCATGCTAGGGCATGATGAAGATACACTGTATGCACATAAACCTATCTTCTACAACTACTTTAGAATGTTAGCATGTGAGGGAAGGATAGCTACAACTACTCAAATGAAGGAAAAAAGGGAATGGCTTTGGTTGAAAGGAAATTCATTTATTGAAGGTCCAAATATGGTGTATCTTGCAAATTGTAAATTAGAGTATTTATAAAACATAAAATGCAAACTGACTTGGATAAATTTTAAGGTGTAATGCAAGCTCTGACTTGTACAAAATGTAAAGTGTAATGCAAATATAACCTATATAAAAATGAGGTTTATTTTCATTTTTGAAAAAAGGGGGGCATGGGGACTACACAGAGCACATAAGTACAAAATGGCAATGAGGGTGTGAGAATTTTGCTAAATTGTTACATGCAAACTAGTTCTCCAAAAAGCACAGCTAGGGCAAACTAATATACATTTGGAGTGTGGAGTCTCTACTCATTTGTAACCTGCTAGTTTGCTACCAATTGTAATTCTGAGGGCATTGTGAGGGAAAATTAATATACATTTGGAGTGTGGAATCTCTACTCACTCATAATCTACTAATATGATGTCAATCAATATGAAACCATAAGTTTATTTCTATCTATTGGTGGTAATGTGTCTGTAATTTCCTTTTCTTGCATATGATTATGTTGGTGAGATCCATTACTTGAATTCTTATCTTTAAACCTGGTAGATGAATATAGTTTGGATTCTGCGCATGTAATATGGTGTCTTCATGGTTATATTTTGATGCCTTCCTTTCCTTAGAGTCTTGCACTAGTAGTGTCAATGATTGTGTGAAATACTGGTCATCCACTACTTGGTTAATTTGATCTCATTGGTTTTTCATGTGAAGTAGAAGGTCAGATATAGAGGTTGTCCATTACATTTGTTTTTTTTCTTTTCATTTTCTCTAAAACCCTTGTCCTTTTATTCTTTTTGGCATTTTTGGTTAGTTTAGAAGTAAGTTAGGATTAGAATTGGATTTCATTATTCATTACTTGTTGTTATGCAAGTTGCCCTATTGCTGGTACAACATTGTAAATGTTCATTCCTAAGCAATAGGTGATTGGAGTAACCTATTTGTGCATTGTTTATTTTACTTGTTGATCTTCTTGATGCAAATAAATCATCTTTGCTTGATTACTAGTAGCCCCTTGAACAAGTACAACTACATATACCACTAATTTATCCATCAAATCTAAGACCCAACTAAACAAGAACCTTGGGGTTATCAACCTCTTGAGGTTGGTTGACTTTCAAGGGAGGTGATTCATTTGTTGTTCTACCTACTTGTTGTTGAGTGTGTCAAAACACCCCTCAATAATAAGATGTATTGGCATCTATATTTTGTGATCAAATCCTAAGACTTGACACAAATCCATGTAAGTACACTTGAAATATTCAAAGAATGGGATGACATCCAAAGGCTCCACTTCATCTGGATAAACCTTTTTATTTCCTTGCTTATCATCTCTTATGTGCATGGGAAACCATTTTATTCTGTAGCTGCTTTTATCCCTTCTATACTCTCGGCATAACTCATCGAGGTCAATCTTAACATGGGCATGAGGGTTCAAGTTAAACACAAGTTCCACAATCAAATCCCTATTTATTGTGAACATCCTTTTACCCTTAGCATCCTTCAACTCCTTGGTGTTTTGATTATACTGTCTACTGATAGCTTAGATCAACTCAGGGTCAACAAAGACATTTGACACAATTAGTTTCCACAAGTCAAACTACCAAATGCTACAAATTGGGGTGCATTCATCAGCACGTCTGTAGCAAAATTTAAAAAATTCCCAACTTGTCCATGGGATAATAGGATCCCTAATGTTTTCCTTTTTATCTACCAGGTTTTGGAAAAATATACCCATACCTTGAGACCACTTCAAGTTCTCTTTGAAGACCCAGACAACAAATTAAGGATACCTTGGTCTAAATCCCTTTAGAACTATCGGATTGAGTCAAATCTTGACTCATGTTTGCATGCTAAGATTCTTAAAGAACAATGTGATCAATAGCCAACAAATTTGATAACCCTTCAAATGCAGATTTGTCTAATATATTTCTTACTAGAATGAAAACCCTAGTTTCTTATTTTAAAGTATCATATTTAGAAGGTCACATAACTCATACCTTATGGTTTTCCTAAGAAATGACACTCCTTTGCTTCTTCTCCACACAAGCTCTTACTAAATTTTGACCCTCTATTTAATGGTGGTTACCCGCACAATTCCCTGTCACCGATTAGGGCACTTGCGTGAAATATCCTTGGAAATTCCAGCTTACTCACAAGACATTCTTCTCCACCTTTGATTTAATTCTCAATCGTGCTTCAATATTAGGGTGGCATATTCATTTCAAAATTTGAATTCAGACCATTTATTTTGATAAGGATAAATGGTGTGCTTGACCCTTGAAGGAATTTTGAAAAGACATTTGATGGGTGCCAAATTTTACTCCAGGTCAAGACATATCAGATCACTCAGTCATACAATGCACATGCGGCCCAATCACCTTTTGACAACCAAGAATTTAGTAGTGGGTCCCTCTTAACTTTTGAATGCCCATCACATATCACAAATGCTACCCAAAAGCACATTGATAAGTTTATTATGCAATAGATTCATGCAATATAATAGGATAATGCCATATTTACTCCACATCAAGTGTTAGTAGTTTGTCAGCCAGATTTCACATATCATGAACACTATGGTGGGCCCTCCTTTTGATTTTGTGAAGTTGAAAAGGACTATGATGCAATAAGAAAACTCCACCTAGCAAAGACCACCTATGAATAAAACAATTAAGATATTATGGGGGCATTTTGACACTTGTTAGCATTTTGCAAGCTCCCGAAGTTGAGCTGGGCCAAACAAACATGTATGCGATAGACCAAAAATTTGAAATGAAATAACAAGTGGACACATATATGCCAACTCAAATTTGCCAAAAGCAATAGCACATGAAGCTCAAAAAAATTAAATAACAATTTTAGTGGGGCCAGTAAACACATGTTTATAAGGACTTCCGGAGACAACTTAGATAGACTCAACTAACCAAACAAGTCAACAAAGAATTATAACGCACATCAGCCAAGGTAAGGACATTAATATCATTGAGGGTTTTGGACATAATTAAGGATAAACCCTAGCACAATGACAACACGAAAAACCCTTGAGAAGTTCCAGTCAAGATGAAAATCTTGGAACAATCCTAATATACCAGACTTTGAGAAAAATTTTATAGTTGAGTGTGATGCTTTAGGGGTAGCTATTGGAAGAGTGTTAGGCCAAGAAGGATAACTTGCACCTTTTTTCAGTGATAAATTAAATGAAACTAAAAAAGGTATACCACTTATGATAAAGAATTATATGTTGTGGTACAAGCTTTAAAATATTGGAGGCATTATCTTCTACATAAAGAATTCATTTTGATGATTGATAATCAAACTTTGAAGTGCATAAATTCAAAGGGTGAGCTATCCCACAAACATTCAAAATTGGCTTCATTCTTGTAGGCCTATACATTTGTTGTCTAGCATAGGATTGGCAAAACCAATGTAGTGGTTGA
The DNA here is from genome assembly GCA_027924645.1 of Cunninghamia lanceolata. Lineage (NCBI taxonomy): Eukaryota > Viridiplantae > Streptophyta > Pinopsida > Cupressales > Cupressaceae > Cunninghamia > Cunninghamia lanceolata. Next base: position 36,440 of record BSBN01000267.1, on the reverse strand, counting down.
TGCCTTAAGTAGAAGACATCATTTATTGGTTTTAATGAGTCATGGATTGGTTGGCTTTGAAGAAATGAAGGGTGTGTTGGTGTACTCAATAGATGGTCTGAGTTTACCCTAAAAAGTAGCCAACTCTTATACTCAGGAATCTTAGGTTAGTGGCCAACGAATAGGAGATTGACTCTATGTCTCCTCTACACTTTAGGCTCTACAGGACCTAGGGGGTTTTCCCTTACTCAATATCACTATGATAAATCTTTACTTCAACTGGATATCGATATTTAAGCATATATGTTCCCTTTTATGCAAACCATAACTATATGATTTGAATCAAAGTGGCTAGCTTTGGAATTTTATTTACCAGAAGGCTTAGAGAACATGAAACTAAAAATCCTACTTCTACAACTAACAAGTTAATTTTGATTTTTGTTCTTAAATGTATATGTGATTGTCTGATTGTGGGTATTTTGTAAAAATAAGCCCAACTTTAACCGGTGCCTATCCTAGTGTTTGAAGTCAACTTCTTACAAATACAAACTTATTCCCATAAGCATCTCAAACATACAGATTCAGAGGATATTAAATGTTTCTTGCCTTACAAAAAATTATCCAAGAATGGGAATTCCTATTAATTATCCTTACAAATATCCTAATTTTCACACACACCTCCCCATATCTGATTCAAAGCATTTAATCTAATCCTTAATAAGAAGAAAAAAACTAGATATGCAATACAATAAATTTGTATCCAAGAACTCAGAAACCATTAGTAACTTTATTCAAAAGAGAAATGTAGCTAACACAGGAGATAATCAATAGAAACACATGCTAACAACATTCCTCATATAGACTCAATCTGAAACTGATAAAATACTCATGAAATCATACATTCAACATTGTAAGAGAATAAACTGATAATTTAGAATTATAGCCAACCTCCAAAATTGCTTTGTATTTTCATTAATAAAATTTCCCAAATCTCCAACAACAACACAATGAGTGACCAATTGTTCCTTATAGACTTCAGAACGTGGTACATAGAAGTTATTACATATTGGCCTTTAGGTGAGTCTTGTATAACAAGCCACCACCAACAAGTCTTGGGAATAATTACAAATTATATTCTAGAAAAGACAAAGTACATTTCATTTATAGAGATGGAGAAAGTTAGGTGTAACATCAGAAAATGTCCCCTTGGGGGCTTTTCCCTCTTAAGGTTTAGCTCCCGGGCCTTTAGTGTGCATTTAGGACATCTTGCATCATAATTTGGCATCTTGATGGAATGAACCCTAGGTATCATGGCAAATAGGGCCTAGGGGGACCCCTCGAACTTAACCCTACCCAAAATAGGGGGAGAGGACTTGGGTACCCACACCCTAGTCCTACAATATTTTGGGTTAGGCCCAAATTTTAAGTGTCAGTTTATGACTGTTATTGGGTCCCTAGGCTGACACGGGAAGTTTGAATTTATGAAATCTTGGCGGGAGTGTTTGTAGTTGCATATCAAAGCATGTTTAGGAATTCATTTAGAGACTAGATGGCAATGGTGATGTTTATGCATTCTAAGGTGATTCAATTCTTTCATTGTTTTGCAAGAGTAGATTTGTGTTGTCTATGTATTTGTGTTTGCAGATTTGAGCATCTATTTCCTCATGAAATGAAGAGCTTCTTCCTCTCATGAGATCTAAACTAAAACATGACATTTATTGTGTTTGTGATCATTACTCATTTGGTTTTTGCCTCTGCCTCACAAGGGTACACACTCTCTATCTGACAAAGGTGTTTGGAAGACTTAAGTGTCCTTCCAGGGATTGACTGAGCCAAGCTCCTAAACACCACAACCCCCTCCCAAAGTTTTATGATTGCAGGTTACAGGTTGATGATGTAGACAAAATGAAGTTGTAGGAGGGCATGCTGGAGTGTCAGAATTGCAGAATAGTAGGAAAAGGAGCACCCTAGACTTGGGCGCCCGCTCATTAGTCCTCAAAGTTTCGTGATGGAAAAACCTTCAGTACAACAGGAATAGGTTTGCAGATCTTGTCCGCAGATCTCGACAAAAAGCAGGGCATTGGACTTGGGTGCCCACTCTTTAGTCCTTTACTTTTCCACCTTGGAACCCCAAAAATAGGTGCACAGTCATTTGTAATTTTATAGCTTTTTGAAGAAGCATTTTCTGTTATTCGTCTGTTTATTGTCGTATTTGCATAATTAGGGTTTTGATGGATAATTAAGTGTAAGAGAAGGAAAATTGATAATCAAATACCCTAATCCAAGTTTCCCTACATTTGTAAGTGACCAAGGACCTGATAGTGCTTTGCCACTCGATCTGAAGGTCCTTGAATGTAATTGGTGAAAGGAAGATTCAAAGAAAACTAAACAATCCAACTTTTACTACATTACATTTTGGTGAACCCATGTTTTTAGTGAATTTGGAACCTTGTTGATTGTTTTGCTTTAGATTTACATTGATTCCATTCATCCATTTCATCATTCATCTTATTGCATTAGAAAATTACAAAAAAATTGAAAATTTTGAAAAAAATTGCATTCTAGGGTTTGAATTTTGACATAGTTTAATTGCATCTAACTAAATTTTGTATTTTTGCATTAGATCTTAAATTTATTTTCATTTAATTCATAATTTTCATATTGCATTTGAAAATTTACAAAAAAATTAAAAATTTTCAAAATTTTGAAAAAAAATTGGCATTTTTAGCTTGCATTTTGATTTAATTTGAATTAATTTTCAGTTTAATTCAAATTTTTGCATTAGATTTGAAATTCATTCATTTATTTAATTTTCATCTCATTGCATTTGAAAATTAACAAAAAAAATTAAATTAAATTGAAAAAAATTAGCATTTTTTTGCTTGCATTTTGATTTAATTTGAATTAATTTTCACTTTATTTCAAATTTTTGCATTAGATTTGAAATTTATTCATTTATTTAATTTTCATATCATTGCATTTGAAAATTTAAAAATTTGAATTTTTTTTGGCACTTTTGGTTCAATTTTCAAACAATTTGAATTAATTTTCATTTAATTTAATTTAATGTCTGATTTTTAAATTAGATCTGACCTAAATTACAAAAATTCATAGCACATTTGAAAATTTACAAAAAATTGAAAATTTTGGAAAATTTAAAAAAATTGGCATTTTTTTGGCTTGATTTTCAAATAATTCGAATTAATTTTCATTTAATTTAATTTAATTTCTGATATTTTCACTAGATCTAATTTAAACTACATAAGTTCATCATTATTTAATCATTTGCATTTTTCATGGTAAAATTCCTAGGGTTTGTTGGAAATTTCAAATTTTTCTTATAACCTAGTAATTCCAAAAGCTAGGGTTTGTAGTTAAAATCTTGTTTTAGATTTTACTACTCATCTTAGGCACTCATTCAAATCTGATTTTGTATATAGTGTCACATATCAGTGTGTTTTTGCATTCATATTTCAAAACTTTGCATTTACACATATTCAATTTCAACAAAAAAAACTAGCAATTTTCATTGATTTTCACTAGGTTTTGACTTATCATCATCCTAGATTTGCATCAAAAGCATGTTGTGAAGGATTTTATTGCTGTATTGAACTGAAAATATACTTATCATTTTCTGCCCCTGATAAAAATCCTTACGACACCTTTTCTTTCATATATTTGCATTAAAAAAGTACAAAAAAAGTATTTTAGGTCATTTTTGCATATAGTCTTCCACTTAATTTGGAAAACTTTTAAAATCTGATTTTGCATCTCATTATGGCATCTATATGTTATTTATCTCTAAAATCTTGGCATGAGTATATCTTAGATTTTGAAAATTTCTCTAATTGCACTAATGAGAATCCTCATGTTCTAGAGCACATAGCTTCTACAAGTGGTTTTGATGCTTCTATATGTTCTACATATGAGCTGCAATTACTTTGTTATACACATGATTTTAATAGCTTCACACTATTCATAGGAACACATCCTTTGATATTAGAAGATTTAACCAAATTCATCTCTAGGAATACTCATGTGAAAGATGAGAGTGAAAAACCTTTTTCCACCATAGAGTATGATGATGATGATGTACCTTCCTCTCATCCCATTGCTCTCCCTAGCCAAAATGTAGCATTAGTGGATGAGAAAAGGTCTCTCACATTAAATACTTTAGGGATGGATGTTGGGTGCAATCAAGAGGGAAACAATGTTAATTCAATCTTCATTAATAGACTTGGTAACAATATTCCTAAGATGGTTGTGCGGGGGGCACCTAGTGCACCTTCTTGTTTAAAACCGGTGATTATAGTTCAAGGTGTTCAAAATGTGTTACAACAACCACACCACAATGTGATTGCTCACACATATAAAACCCATAATAACAAGCAAAGTAAGCAAGCACCGCATGTGCCTATCTCCCTTCCATGTTCTCAACCTATACTCCCTCGACCACCTCATCTTACTCATAAAAGTGGTCAAGAGTATGATCTTGTCGAACAGCTTCACGCTACTCCAGCTAAGATCTCTCTTTGGGATTTAATAAAAACATTGCCTACATACCATAGAATGCTCCAAGAAGCTTTGCAAAAGGTGATTGTCCCACCTACTGCTAAGCCTAATGATGTAGCAACCGTATTGGATAGTATGCATGCAACAAAAATGGATATTATCTTTCAAACACATGAATTACAATCAATTGTAGTTCAAAACCAATATGATCCACTTATAATTTCTGTCATAATAAATAAAATGCTGGTAAAACAAATTATGATCAACAATGGATCGGCTCTTAATGTTTGTAGAATTGACCTACTACACAAAATCAAGGTTGACACATCATAAATCAAACCAAATGGCATTAGCATTTGTGGCTTTTATAATGTTGGATGACAATCCATGGGCACTATAGCTCTACCTATACAAGTAGGATTTGTGCTTGTGCCTACCCTGATTCATGTCATGCCTTGTTCTTTATCTTACAACATGACTCTTTGTAGACCTTGGATTCATGCATTGGGGGTGATTCCTTCCACCCTACATCGCTTAATCAAATTTATATTCAAAGGTAAACTTCATACTATTCATGTTGATCCTGAACAAGATAACTGTTTACATATTGAAACACAAAAACTAGTTTACAATTATATGAGCTTAAACAGTTTACAAGCTAATTCATCAAAGCCTCTAGCCACGAATGATATTGTGAAAGATTCTATACCATCGAATGCACTCTTTTGTGATAACTGGGGCTCATTAGATTTTAATCCTTGCAGTATAGGGGAATATAAAATTAATAGCCTTGACACATCAAAAGTGGCATCGATCTCACCTAAGCAATCTTTTGAAGCACCTAAGAAACCTAAAGTCCCCTTGGTAGAAAATAAAAACAATACTCTCGCTTATACCACAAACTACGAGACCTATGAGGCTTCACCATCTTCTAAGGAAATGACATCCCTTTATGGTCGAGGATTTAAAATCCTTTATAACAATTGTGAATATGTAGGTAAGGGATGTGGTGTAAATCAACAAGGGATTTGGGTACCTATAGAATCCACTTCAACACATTGCTCAAGCGGCATTGGATATAATCCTTTTAAAGAAAAGAAAGCCTCCTGTCATCCTACACTTAATGTTAATTCAACAAGATCAAAACAACATAACAGATATCCTAGATATGTATGTTCTTAATGATGGTACCCTAGCAGGTAAGTATTTCTAACCCTTTATCTCTTTTGTGATGTGCTTCCCCCGTGATGTGTTATGTGTTGTTTAGGCCTCCTGGGATGACCCTTGATTCTCTCGTAAGGTCTAGGATACCAGGAGACCGCCTTTGTTGTGACCTTCTTCTATTTGTATCATCATTCTTCTATATTGCCTCTCTCTGATTTCATCGTTGTGTGTTGTGTCTTACGGACATAGTGTTGTGGTTGGTGACTTGGGGGCACCCTCCTACATGATTGTCCCTAAGACACTTGTTTCTCCTCTTATTTATTGTTTCCCTTCCTCTAGTGTTTCTATCTAGTGGGCAGATGATGAAAAACATTTATACTGATGCGGACCTAGCATCCCTTTCGAGAGCAATCAAAAAATGGACTTAGTTCCTAATATGACGACGAGGTTGTATATCTTATCCGATGCTTGGCTAGTGGAAGCACTCGTGCTTTCCGTGTAGTGATTTTGATGGTATGCTATTTCATTTACAAACCTTAACAATACTGTTGCTCTATGCACCTTTGTTTGTCTTTGAATCTAGCCTTGGTGGTACTCGATTCGGAGATCTTTGTGATATAGCCCCACAATTATCCTCAAACTTTGAATTTGTAGTATAACCTTGGCTCTTTGTGTGGTTAATCATATGCATTGATGTTGTAGACACTAACATGTTTCTTGTAGGGATGTGTTTGTGGGAATAGTTGGCGATCGTGAAGTACATGTCACCTCTGAGGGGCATGGGCTTTTTGAAAGTCTGTGTTCCCTTGTGTGTTTTCTTCCTACCTTAATGTGCTTGATATCGATGCATGATATCAACCACCTTAAGGTGGGGGCATATATAAGTTAAGTTGTCTGTTCTAGATGCTAGTAAAGTGTGTTTGAACAATCTTGAAATCTATTACGTATACCTCCTTTTCACCATAAGGCATCTCCATGATGCGGGTGGGGTTGTATACTTTTGAGCTCATACCTCCTTTTCACTGTAAGGCATCTTCGTGATGTGGGTGGGGTTGTATGCCATGCTTCCTTGTCACTGTAAGGCGTCTTCGTGATGCGGGTGGGGTTGCATTTTCAAAAATCCTCTACGGAGACAGGGAGTGGTTCTATGACTAACTCAACCCTTAAGCATGTTTTTGGTGATTGTTGTGGTGAAGCCCAATCGTCATTGTGTGCCTGTAATGTGCCTGAGATGGTGATGAGCCTAGAAATAGGGAACACACCATAGATTGTCTGTCGTGTTTTCTTCGTGTCTTCAAAGTGTGTGTGTTTGGCGTGTGTGTTGCCCCATATGCAGTCTACATTTTGGGAGGTTTTGCATGTCTTGCGTGTGTGTTTCCCCATATATGCAATTTAAAGACCTGTGCGATGAGTGCATCCTACATTATGGGAGGTTTGTTTACTTTCCAGTACTTGCATTTGCATTTCATATATATGAGAAAAAAAAAGAAAATAAATCATCTATGTCTTCTGTGCATTTACTGTATTCTCCGTGTTCTACGTGACTGTAACTGTCTTCTCTATGTTTTGCATGCCTATTATTGTTTTCTATGTGCTTTGCATGTCTTCTTCATGCTTGGCATGTTTGTTGTGTTTGTGACCATACTTTAATGCATGTATTGGCCTTGCATTTATACATACATTAAAGTGGGGGCTAAATGTAATGTTAGAAAATGTCCCCTTAGGGGCTTTTCCCTCTTAAGGTTTAGCTCCTGGGTCTTTAGTGTGCATTTAGGACATCTTGCATCATAATTTGGCATCCCAATGGAATGAACCCTAGGTATCATGGCAAATAGGGCCTAGGGGGACCCCTTGAACTTAACCCTGCCCAAAATAGGGGAGAGGACTTGGGCGCCTGCACCCTAGTCCTGCCATATTTTGGGTCAAGCCCAAATTTTAAGTGCCAGTTTATGACCGTTATTTGGTCCCTAGGCCAACACGGTAAGTTTGAATTTACAAAATCTTGGCGGGAGTGTTTGTAGTTGCATATAAAAGCATGTTTATGAATTCATTTAGAGACTAGATGGCAATGGTGATGTTTATGCATTCTCAAGGTGATTTAAGGCTTTCATTGTTTTTCAAGAGTAGATTTGTGTTGTCTATGTATTTGTGTTTACAGATTTGAGCATCTATTTCCTCATGAAATGAGGAGCTTCTTCCTCTCATGAGATCTTCACTAAAATGTGACATTTATTGCGTTTGTGATCATTACTCATTTGGTTTTTTCCTCTGCCTCACAAGGGCACACACTCTCTATCTGACAAAGGTGTTTGGAAGACTTAAGTGTCCTTTCGGGGATTGACTGAGGCAAGCTCCTAAACACCACAACCCCCTCCCAAAGTTTTATGATTGCAGGTTACAGGTTGATGATGCAGACAAAGTGAAGTTGTAGGAGGGCAGGTTGGAGTGTCAGAATTGTAGAATAGCAGAAAAAGGAGCACCCTAGATTTGGGCACCCGCTCATTAGTCCTCAAAGTTTTGTGATGGAAAAACCTTTGGTGCAGCAGGAACAGGTTTGCAGATCTTGACAAAAAGCAGAGCATTGGACTTGGGCGGCCACTCTTTAGTCCTTGACTTTTCCTCCTTGGAACCCTAAAAATAGGTGCACAGTCATTTGTAATTTTATAGCTTTCTGCAGAGGCATTTTATGTTATTTGTTTGTTTATTACCATATTTGCATAATTAGGGTTTTGATGGATAATTGAGCATAAGAGAAGGAAAATTGATAATCAAATACCCTACTCAAAGTTTCCCTACATTTGTAAGTGACCAAGGACCTGATAGTGCTCTGCCACTCGATCTGAAGGTCCTTGAATGTAATTGGTGAAAGAAGGATTCAAACAAAACTAAACAATCCAAATTTTACTACATTACACTAGGAATACATTAAATGAATAGATCTTCATTCATCAAGACCATAAGTTTCCATCTAGGATATATAATGTTGTTGTGTGGGCCATTGGAATGGAATTAATATTGTTATCTTATCATTGTGTTCTATGTATCTCGCATCCAACAGAATTTTTGATTCCCTGCAGAATGTGTCTAAACTCAATTCCAAAGCAAAAGGTTGTCCAATGTAGAATTTAAGATGCTTAGATTTGAATCCCCATTTACATAGCTCGGGGACACCAACTGGTTGGCTTGATTTTCAATATCCCTCTTCCAGTTGTCCACACTCTTTACCTATCCATCATTCCCCAAAATGCTTGGCAATATTCTCTTATCCATCTCTTCAATTATTTGTCTGTTCTCATTTAAAGCTTTTTCCCAATTTTGATTTGAATACTGCACATCCTCCAAAACCATCAACATATCCAGGGTCATTTTATTTCTAGTGGGACATCAGGAGCAAACCTAGACCATTTATGCAAACTTTTCACATCCCTCATCCATGGCAACAATATCTTGATTAAGTTATCCAATCCTTCCTTATCTTTCTCATGTTGATCATGAGTTGCGCTGATGCTTGAATATGCTTTCCACATGTCCCCAGCCTTAGCTATGATCCTGGATAATCTATGGTTGATCAAAATCGTGATCAACCCCTTCACAAAATTTTTCTTGTCACTCTTCAAATTGCTCACTTCTTCCTCTAGCTCTCTTATTTCTAAGAACAATGGCTCCCTATCAATTGGAAATGCTTCTACAATCTATACCAAAGCTAGAGCACTTGAAGTACTAGGCTCCAATAGTAGATTGTCTTTATACCTATTCAATTCTACAATGGCCTGCCCATACTTCAACAATAGGTCATCATATTCCTTCTACAACTTACTTGTTATAGCCTCTATAAATTGTGTTGTCTGCACATTCAAGCTAGCAGCTTGGGAAGCTAGAGTATTTGACACTCATTTTATTATAACATCCCTTGTTAGCTCACCTTGTCCAAATCTAGTCTTATTGTCATTAGGGGCTAGTGCCCATATTGCCAGAGTTTTGAACCTTGAATTGAAGGTTGCACCAGAGAGTACCCTCTCCATCTAATCGTCTATCACATCTATTTCATTCTTGGTTATTTTATCCAATGCAATTGCATAAGCCAGTGTCTAGTGTGGAAGCAACAACACATTACTTTTGGCAACTAAGGCCCTTCCCTCACCTAGGGTCATTTCACTTTTATCTTGATTCACCTCATTTAACACCTTCTGAGTGATGGCCTCATAGTCTGAGGGATTTGTTCCACTTTTAGCCTCCTCTATTCTTTTCTAAAATTCCTCACTCTTGAATTTCAATACATAACACCTAAATTTGGGAGTGTTAACAAAGTTATCATCTTCTAAAAATGGTGAGTAGGCTAATATCCTTATATCCTCAGTATCCACTGGTTGACCCATCACTAACCTTGCCAACCTGTTATCAAGAGAGGCATAGGGTCTAATCCCGGTAGGTGAATTCACTTGATGGGAGGTGCCTTGTTCTTGCTCTTATGTTTCCTCTTCTAAATTCACCACCTTAATCTCTTCCTCATGCTCTAAATCAATTATTTTTATCTTCTTAGCAGAAGGGGTATTAGGTGATTCCCCTTTTTTGACATAGCCTCCTCTTGAGCTACTTGGATGATAGGTAGGTCTTTCCTCCCCTACTAGAGCATTGCTAATTAAATCATCTACATTGTCAAAGATCATTTGGATCCTCAATCTTTGCATAAGCCCCTTGATAAGAAACATTCAAGTTCTTCCTTACTCTTTCTCCTACCATGACTACTTCCCACTTTTCCCTCAAATAGTGAACCTCGTCCATGGTGAAGCAATTCATAGTTGTATCCTCATCATAAAGAACCTAATGAATGCAGCGCAGTCTTTTTACACTCACCAAGTTAATTTATCAATAAAACCCTTAGGGTCAAATACCTTGGGCTTCTCTACATCTGTCCTGTAGGCTACCAAAATTAAATCAATTTGATTTAAGCCATCCTTATTAACAATTGTGAAATCATTAAACTTGATAGAAGTAGGAAAGAATGAGCCTTTCTTGTGCTTCCTTAGGTGTTCTTTATCAAACTCATTTAGCTGTCTGATTATTTCTAAGAATGCAATCCTTTTAGGCACATCAAAATATATGGAGCAACTTGGCTTCCATAAATCCTGATGCAGGTGGTGTGGGTTTGTAGAAACCAATCACCCCAGTTATGATCTATCCCCAATTCAGGGGTCCTATCTAGAGGCCTTATAAAATATAACACATTTTCATGTATTCTTTCTCCTTCTTGTTCTAAAAAACCCAATTATTTTTCTGACGAAGTGCTCTTCAAAAACCACATAATCAACATTAGTGCAATGCATGTCCAACATGCAAGTCCACGTCTAAATAGGCAACATGTTCCCCTCGAAATTAGTCTCTCTAACATGCAAATCCTTATGCCACCTGCCCAATACAACAAATAAAATCATATGGCACATCAATGAGTACCATGTGAATTCCACCTTAGCATCCACAGTATATAGTTTGCTTTTAACCCCAATCAGCTGCTTGTGCATTTTTTCTTCTATTTATGAGGCAGAGTCATAAGGCTCTTTTGTGGAAGGATCTTGAATATTTACTATTAACAACATCAGAGAAACTGGAATTATGTCCATGGCATCCCTCCCAAGCACTTGACAGAGACTATGATAAATTCTAACAAAATAGTGCATAAATTGGAAACATTCAAAGGGCTCTTCCTTTCTATCTGATATCTTCACTAATTTACCATCTACCCCTTTACTCTATGCTTGGGTAGGTTGAAGGCTTTGTATCCATGTTTGACGATTTTATATCCTTCCTTCAATGTACCTAGGTCAATTTTCTTATTAGCTGCAAGGTTCAAGTTAAACACACTTGAGATATAGGCCTTTGTGAGTTTTATCACCATTGTACCATTCCCTTCCAGGACTGATCTTGTCTGAGGGTCATACCTTTGTGTGATTTCCCTTACCAAGTCTAGGTTTGGGAATACATTTGGGCATATCAACTAGCTAGGTCTAACCTCCAATCATTACAGACTGGGGCCTTGAAATCTATCCTATCATACCAATGATTAAAAAGGACCCAACCCAACACATGTAATATAGCATCTTTGCACTCATAGAAAAGGTCTAAGATTTTGTCATTTAGCCCATTGGGGCCGTACACATTCATAGGATGCCTCATAGACCTTGGGAACTAGACCATAAGGTCCTCATCCAAGTTTCACTTTGATGAAGAAGGTTGACTGGTTTGACTCATTGTTTCAAATGAACCTTAATTAAACTAGGATTTTTTTCTCAGTAGTATTTAGTTCACCAGACAAGAAACAACTATGAATTCAAATGAATACGACCGAAACTGAGTTAACTTATTGGTTTCTTGATCACAAAAGCTCAAAATTCTTTCTCTCGTTCGCCTAAAAAATTTCTGTGCACAGGAACTCTGTTTGTGCTCGGGAAAATGATGTAGGAAACCCTATTTTTCCCTTTATGAATCTTTCAATCTTGATCTCAAAGGAATTGATGCACGTTACCTCAGCTTTTACTTCAATTCATGTCACAGGGCACCCTTAACGTTCATCATAGGAGGTTTAAATTCTGACCATAGATTCAATCTCCCTTTTGTGAAATCTACAGTCACCATCTATCTACTAGATTTGAAAATCTAAGCATCCCTCATTGAAAATTCAATCAACTAATAGTATTGAGCCATGTCAAACATACTGTTCCTGCTGACTCCTTCATCTTTTGTTCGATGTGGACACATGCCACCATTTCATAACATCATGATGGGAAATGACCCACCACCCAATTGCTCTGCATGGGTGTGCTAAAGCCCCCATCTAAGCCTCAGTGTACATACCTTTATTCATTCCTTGTAATATTGCCACGTGTCGCCATTTCATGACCGCATGGTGAACCTTCACCTCTGACAGGATTCCTCTGCGTGCTTGCGCTATCTTTAGATTTTAGATTTTTTGTAGATCATTCTTTGTCATGACACCTGGCAACACATGGTTCGTTAACTCTGGGTCTTCAATCAAATGGTTGTAAGCACTGCCACCTCGACATATGTCTTCATATTGTGGCCCCGCAGAAGGAAAATGGCGTAATCTTTAAAGCTCTGCGGTGTTGCAATAAACTGTCACATGGTACTCCAGACCTCTATGAAGACTTAGGAATTACATTTTTGTAAGGGACAAGACACTCATGGGCTACAAAGGGTATAAGCTAGGACTTAGGGTTGGTCATTACATGATGTTAAAGGATTTAAGTTGTAACTTAAATGACTGGGGACCTACAACAAGCAATCAACAGAGAATTAAAAGATAGAGTGAGGAGCAATAATGGGGTTAAGGGTTTAAGGGTTTATAGGAATAAAGAACTACAAATTTTAAACTCAAAACCCTAAACCTAGGCAAGTGCCACCAATGGTTTTGACTGGGGACATGCAATTCACCGAATTGCAGTGAGGACCCAATGGGCTCTAGGAGTAGACTAAAACTGACAAAGACACAAAAAACAACAAACGACTGCACAAAATTTACACCATATATAGTTATGTACAACCTATTTACAGCGTGTACAAAGAATCACCCACTTATGAAAAGTAGGGTTTCAGGAATTGTCCGTGCACTAGAAACTCCTCAAATTCACCATCAAGTCCTTGGAGAAAATAAGAATCCTCTCCATGCATGTTGCTTATCAGATAAGGGCCAATCCATAAAGGTTCAAACTTGCTATGTTTACCCATGTCCTAATTCCTAGTGTTCCACATAAGAACCAATTCATTCACCTGGAAATTTCTTTCTATGGCTCTCTTATCAAATAAATATTTCACTTTCTGTTGTCTCTTCACATTGGTTTTCTGATCTTCTCTCCTAGCTTTATCCAATGCGATTAATTGATTCACTCTCTTAGCCATTGGATCTTCTAAATCTTCACCATACTCTTGTATAAACTTAAATACATTGGTAGGAGATTATTCACTGAAAACTTGGCCTCTGTACCATATACCAATTCAAAGGGAGATTTACCAATTGCCTTTTTCACTGATACTTATCAGCCCATAGTGCCAACTTCAACTTAGAGTCCCATGCCCTTTTGTTCTTATCAGTTATCCTTCTAATTATCTTCATGAGACTCTTGTTACTAGATTTTGCTTGACCATTTCTTTGAGGATGATACAGTGATTCATGAGATAAACTAATTCCATAACTATTGTAGAAATCAACAAACTCACCAGACCTGAAGCACATTGTATTATCTGTGACCAATTTTATTAGTACTCCAAATTTGATGATTATATGTTCTAAGATAAAGTCAAGCACAACTTTACTTGTAGCTTTCTTGGTTGGAATGACCTCAATCCATTTGGTGAAGTAATCTATAGCAACCAATACCCAACTGTGTCCTCCACTTGACTTTTCTACTATTTCTCCTATGAAATCAATTCCACATTGCTAGAATGGAGCTTCCATTGTTACAATCTTAAGAGGAAATGCACTTGCATACTTAAGTTTTCAAGAAAATCTTTGGCAAGAATCACATCTCCTCACCATCTTATGTGCATTAGAGAAAAGTGTTGGCCACCAATAACCTACTCTGAGAATCTTATGGGCAATAGTCTTAGCTGTATAATGTCCCCCACACATTCCCTTATGCATATCAATTAATATCTTCATGGCCTAATCTTCATCTACACATTTGAATACACCATCAGGGTTCCTCCAATACAGTTCACCCTGAACAATAACATGTTTGATAACCTACAGTTTTATAGTCCTATTTTGATTATCATTTAAATGAGCAAGACAATTCAAATTTTGCAAGTATTGCACAATGTCTATATACCACTCTAACCTCTGTACATTGCAAACTTGGTCTTGAACTACGTTCACTTGACATGCCTCCAAGTTTCTGCCATCAATTTGGTCAGACCTTGTCCCCTCACTAATTTAGTAATTTGAATCTCAATGTTGAACTCCTAAATTTTGCTTATCCATCTACATCGCCTTCCAATCACTTCCTATTGAGTGAATATGTCTTTAACTACTGCATGAGGCACATATGCTATAATCTGGGCTCCAACCAAATAAGGCCTGAAGTTCTTAACTTCCCTGACTAAAGCATAGGCTTGTTTTTCCATAATATCATATTTTAGCTCTGCGACTTGCAAAGATTTTCTAAAGAAGGCAATTGGCTGTTCAAATCCATCATCATTTTCTGTAATAAGTATGCAGCAATTGTATGGAAAAAAGCAAATGAAAAAATTGGAAAGGTTTAGAAAAATTAGGAGATTTTAAGATGGGAGCAGTCTTAATGGCTTCTTTTATGCTCTGAAATGATTGGGTTGCTTCACTATCTTGGGTATCTGGATTCTAGCTTTGGTAATCTCTGCAAAATTAGGAATAAACCTTCTGACAAAATTAATCTACCCAAAGAATGATTGAATTCCTCTCACTATCTTGGGTATCTGGATTCTATCAATTGCTACAACCCTCTCTGGGTCAATCCTAAATCCATCCTTAGATACTATATGCCCCAAGAGTTTTCCTTTAGTTACCCCAAAAGTACATTTCTTAGGGTTTAGTGAGATACCATATTCCAATGCTCTAATGAAAATTTGTTATAGATGATTCCCCCTTTTTCAACATCTTGGATATAGCTTTGGTAATCTCTGCAAAATTAGGAATAAACCTTCTGACAAAATTAATCTACCCAAAGAATGATTGAATTCCTCTCACTATCTTGGGTATCTGGATTCTATCAATTGCTACAACCCTCTCTAGGTCAATCCTAAATCCATCCTTAGATACTATATGCCCCAAGAGTTTTCCTTTAGTTACCCCAAAAGTACATTTCTTAGGGTTTAGTGAGATACCATATTCCAATGCTCTAATGAAAATTTGTTATAGATGCATGTAGTGTTGTTCCTCTTTCTTTGAGTAAGTAGTCAAGTCATCCTGATACATAGCTAGTATGGAATCAATTAATCCTGCAAAAGAAACATCCATTTCTCTTTGAAAAGTAGCACCTACATTTGTTAGTCCAAATGGCATTCTCACATATACATAGGTTCCCCATGGAGTTGTGAAGGCAGTTTTATATTGTTCTAATTCTCTCACCTTCACTTGATTATATCCTAAGAATCCATCCATCATAGACAATAACTCACACCCTGTCACCTTCTGCAACATATCCTCCATGTTAGGTAGTGGATACTTATCCTTCAAAGAAGACATTTAAATTTCTAAAATCTACACACAGTCTTATATCTTTGTTCTTTTTTCTAATTGGGACTAGATTTGACACCCAAGTGGAATGCCTTATAGGCTTAATAATTTTGGCATCCCTCAGCTTCACAAGCTCTTCCTGCATTTTTCAAGCTAAGGTGGGATCAATAGGCCTCTGCCTCTGTCTAAATAGTTTATCTCTAGGATTTAGAGGGATTTCATACTGAAATAGGTCCTCTCTATAAGCTTTCAAGTCCTCATATCACCAAGCAAAGACATGTTTGTATTTTCTTAGTAATGCTATTAGCATTGTCCTAATATGTGGGTTCAGGTGCCTACCTATGTAAACCTTCTTTGGAGCATTGTGTGTACCCAAATTTATTTCCTCCAAACCCTCCATGTGAGTGGGAGAGGTCTTGGCAACAAATTGATCTCTGTGATCAAATACTCTTTCCAAAGCCACTAACCCTTTTGGAATCTTGTTAGTCTTAAGCTACAATATTTTCTTTCCAAATAGGGTCTCCTTCCCATCTTTGACTTCTATGAAGTTCTGGAAATCAATTTCCTGGTTCTCATACTCATCTATGCAATATAGAAACTTTATCAAGTCCTTGTCATCCTCAAAAACCTGCCAACTACATATGTTGTCTGGCACCGCTGGTCTAATCTTAACCTCAACATTTGTGAAATTAGATAATGCAACATCATCTAGTCTAATAGCTATATTAGCCAAGAAGTCTGCCATAACATTTTTTTATCTCTCTATCTAATTTATTGAAAATGCATCAAACAACTCAATAGTATCCCAAACTGCATGTTTATATTGTTTCAATCTTTTATTCTTTGAAGTATAGTTATCTCTTACTTGGGAAACTATTAGCTCTGAATTTCCAAACACCCTCAATAGTTTAATGTCGTGCCTAAGAGCAACATTCAATCCTAGTAGCAGAGCCTCATATTTTGCAATATTATTTGCGCAAGCAAATTTCAACAAAAAGGAGAACTTAAGGACCTTACCAGTAGGAGAGAGAAATGTCACTCCTACACCAGAAGCTTTTTTTGAACAGGCACCATCAAAGTACATAGTCCACAAGCCATTTTGATCCTTTTGTTCTTTAAGCTCCTCATCAATAAGTTCTTTCTTCTTTGCATCTTGATCACATGATACAATCCTGAAGTTTTCACAATCAGTGTCCACAAAGCAAATATGATCCCCTGGTTCTTGGTCCTCAACTATATCAGGTGCTCTTTCCTCTCTAATTAGCTTGACATCTTTACTGTTCATGGGAATCATGGCATATGATAAATCCAACTGCATACTTCCTCCAATCAATGTTGCCCACCTCCTGGACAACACCATACCATATTGTGGCTTGATGTCAACCACAATCACATTCATTGTATAAGTCTTTTCTGGATAGGCTGTAAGCATGAAGTCCACATTCTTCATGATCCCTATAACTGGCACTTCTCTAGCATCCATAGCATAACAAATTACACATGTGTTATCTATATTCAATTCAATTTGTTGCATAACATCCAAAGGTATGATATTTGTTGAAGCACTTGAATCAAGCATGCAATTCCTGATCACTTTCCCATTGACAATAAGAGATACATAGAATGGTTCTACCTGTGATGGGCATTTTGTTACTGTTGCTTCCAAGTAAACCTTAGGAATTTCCTCCTCATCAGCACACATCTCTTGAGTTTTACTATGATCTTTAGTAGTGTGTCATGTCCAATGAGGAACTCCTGATATCAGGAATAATGCCTTATTTCTATACTCCTCAATTTTCATCATTTCTAACAATGGGATTGAAACATTCATCTATGAAAAGGCCTGAGTTATATCAAATGGAGCATAATTCTGTATAATAGTTGTAGCTTGTCCCAACTTTTCACTCTTTTCATGAGTTTTTCCAGCTTTAGCTTTTGTGGTCTTTTGACTATCGTCCATAACATGTGAACTTTTAGCCTTCTTCTCACTATGAGAAACCTTACCTTCTGAATTTTTAGTATTTTGACTTGATTTTTCTTTAGGATTTCTCTTACTATTATTACTCTATTTCTTCTAAGATTCAAGCTCTCTCTAGTTATGCTGAGGTTTCTTTACAAAGATGCTTCCTGGCTGGCTCGAATTGCTTGCTTGAGCCTTATTTCTGAGATTATAATTGCTCTTAACCTAGGCTACTACACTAGCTATAAGAGATTTGATTTCCTCATCAAAAGGGCTTCTTAGATTAACCAAAGCACTATGTAATTCTTGGGCATAAACTTGATGATCTTCATTTTCTTCATCTAAGAAAACTTGTTGGCAGATCCTATCCCTATGGCACCTTCTTTAATTTACATCTATATCTACATCTGCCTCATTAGAGGAAGAGTAATCTCCATTGGTGAAAAGCATGTTAATACTATCGTATTCAACATAATGATGTTCATTACATTCATTGCAAGCATTAGCATCATTATAAAAGGATTGACTAACCATACATTGCAGTGGTGAATGAGGCACCTGACATACCATGCACCAAGGAGTATCTTCAAGAGCATTGACACTTTTCTTCAATGGATTAGGGGTTTCTTTAGTATGCTGAGGCTTTTGATTAGTTTTATTATTTAGGATAGGCATACCATTGTGCCAATTTGTGTTGTATGGCATGCCATGTAGTTGTGGTCTTTTTTCTTTCCTCTGATGACTTTTCTTCTCAAGACCCAATCCCTTTTCATTTTTAGCAAGTTTGTAACTTAAGTCTTTGAAGACAATTGTCAATTTGTCCAACTTATCCTTAGATGTAGAGATATTACTCTAAGAATTTTGAGTCCTATTACTTGGATTTTACAATATTCTTACATCATCCCTTCTATTTCCTTTAATTGATGCTTTACTCTTATTTTCTATGTTAGTTGCAATTCTGAAAGCACCTCTAAGGCTAGCTGGACTCTTATATCTTAGTTCATAGGTTGTCTTGGCATCAAAGGTATTTGTATACAAGACCATGCATATTGGCTTATTTGGCCTCATATGGGGTGGCAATTTGTTCAAAACCCTAGTGAATCTTGCCTTGAAATCAGAAATAGATTCATTTGATACTTTAGCAATACTTGTAAACTCATTGATGATAAAACTAGGGTTAGTTTTATCTCCATACTGTTCCCTGAAAATCCTCTTAAAATCATCCCATGATGCGATACTCTGATCAGGCAAATTTCTATACCATTCTCTGGCTTCATCTATCAAAGATTGCATAAACAATTTCATGAAAACATCCTCATGTTCTACTTCAAAATTATCCATTACATTGAGGAAAGCCTTCAAGTGGTCTTCACTTGACACAGCATTGTTGCCTGAGAATTTTGGCAATTTAGCCTTGATATCATTATCAATGGGGTTAGCGTATCTCAGGATGCTAGTGAAGTTTAATTGTCTGAATCTACCTAATTGCACGGGACTCCTAACAAATGCATTCTGATTTTGATTTGCATTCTAGTTCTGGTTTGCATTTGCATTTTGATTTACATGGGCTTGTACATTTTGGTTTCCCACATTGTTTTGAGGTACCCTCTTATTATTTGCATTTTTCCTTTGATTATTTTGTGGATTCTAATTAACATGTAGATCAGGTCTTTGATTATTTCCCATCATGTGATGATCAATCTACCGACTTTGGACTTCATTATCCTATTGATTCCCTACTATGTTTGCATTGTTAATGGTTGGAATTGCATTCTGATGTGTAGTTCTTAAAGCCTTAACCTACAATCTCATTTCATCTCTCATTTTCATGGCTCAAAAATAATCAAGCTCAACCTTGAGATTCCTGATTTCCTCTGCTAAGTCCTCTTCTCTTGGCATTGAGGAGGATGGTCTCATCATATTGAGGTTATTGGTATCCCTTGGTGATTCTATATCTTCAAATCTATTAGGGGGATCCAGAAAAGGACATTCTTGAAATATATCAGATCCTATCCTCAACCCATCACTTTATTGTTTCTCATAAATCTTTTGAATATTGGCTTCTGTGGCTAAAAAATGTTGTTGTTGTCTAGGAGATCTAACACTATTTTGGGGATTATTATCATTCCTAGGACTCGGTGAACCTTCTTGACTGGGATGAGTACTTCCCTTATTCCTATACATTTTCTTGGTAATTCTTGGAACAAGGGGTTCTGCAGGGATCTTCTCCCATGCATACAAATTCTATTAACACCGGTTGGGAGATTAATATTCGGAGTCGCCACCCACTAATAGCATTTATGTTTACATTCCAAGTTATTTTTCAACTTCCCCAGTAGAGTCACCAATCTATTGGTGTACCTAATTGATGGTTTGAGTTTTCCCTAAAAAGGTAGCCAACTCTTATACTTAGGAATCTCAGGTCAGTGGCCAA
The DNA here is from genome assembly GCA_027924645.1 of Cunninghamia lanceolata. NCBI lineage: Eukaryota > Viridiplantae > Streptophyta > Pinopsida > Cupressales > Cupressaceae > Cunninghamia > Cunninghamia lanceolata. The sequence goes on along the minus strand of BSBN01000267.1, from coordinate 16,169 downwards.
TGAACACGAGACTGACTCTCTGTCTCCTCTGCACTTTAGGCTTTACAGGACCTAGGGGGTTTTCCCTCACTCAATATCACTATGATAAATCTTTACTTCATCTGGATGTCAATATTTAAGTAGATATGTTCCCTTTTATGCAAACCAAAACTGTATGATCTGAATGAAAGTGGCTAGCTTTGGAATTTTATTTACCAGATGGCTCAAAGGACATGAAACTAAAAATCCTACTCCTACAACTAACAAATTTATTTTGATTTTTATTCTTAAATGTATATGTGATTGTCTGAGGGTATTTTGTGAAAATAAGCCCAACTCTGACCGGTACCTATCCTAGGGTTTGGAGTCAACTTCTTAGAAATGCAGACTTGTTCCCATAAGCATCTCAAACATACAGATTCATAGGATATCAAATGTTCCTTGTCTTACATAAAATTATCCAAGAATGGGTATTCCTATTAATTATCCTTACAAATATCCTAGTTATCACACACACCTCCCCATATCTGATTCAAAGCATTTTAATCTAATCCTTAATTAGAAGCAAAAAACTAGACATGCAATACAACAAATGTGTATCCAAGAACTTAGAAACCCTTAGTACCTTTATTCAAAAGAGAAATGTAGATAACATAGGACATAATCAATAGAAACACATGCTAACAACATTACTCATATAAGCTCAATCTAAAACTAATAAAATACTCATGAAAACATACATTCAACATTGCTAGAGAATAAACTCACAACTCAGAATTATAGCCAACCTCCAAAATTGCTCTGTATTTTCATTTGCAAAATTTCCCAAATCTCCAACAACAACACAATGAGTGACTAGTCATTCCTTATAGACTTCAGAACATGGTACATAGAAGTTATTACATATTGGCAATTAGGTGAGTCTTGTATAACAAGCCACCGCCACAAGTCTTGGGAACAATTACAAATTATATTTTAGAAAAGACAAAGTACATTTAATTTATAGAGATGGAGAAAGTTGGGAATACATTAAATGACTAGACCTTCATTATCAAGAACATAAGTTTCCATCTAGATGGTATACTGCCATTGTGTGGGCCATTGGAATGTAATTAATATTTCTATCTTATCAAATTGTGTCTTGTGTATCTCGCATCCAACATAATATTATGATTCCCTGCAAAATGTGTCTAAACTCAATTCCAAAGAAAAAAGCTTGTCCAATGTAGAATTTAAGATGCTTAGATTTGAATCCCCATCTATACAGCTCAAGGACACCAACTGGCTGGCCTGATTTTCAATATCATTCTTCCAGCGGTCTGCACTCTTTAGCTGTCTATTGTTCCCCAAAATACTTGGCAATATTCTCTTATCCATCTCTTAAATTGTTTGTCTTTTCTCGTTTATAGCTTTTCCCAATTTTGATTGGAATGCTGCCACATCGTTCAAAATCATCAACATATCCAAAGTCAATTTTATTTATGGTAAGACATCAGGAGCAAACCTAGAGCATTCATGCAAACTTTTCACATCCCCCATCCGTGGCAACCATATTTTGATTATACTATCCAAGCCTTCCTTATCTTTCTCATATTGATCCTGAGCTGCTCTTATGCTTGAATAGGATTTCCATGTGTCCCCATCCTTATCTATGAGCCTGAATAATCTATGGTTGATCAAAATTGTGATCAACCCCTTCACAACATTTTTCTTTCACTCTTCAAATTTCTCACTTCTTCCTTCAACTCTCTTATTTATGACAACAATGGCTCCCTATCAATTGGAAATGCTTTTGCAGTCTATACTAAAGCTGAAGCACTTGAAGTGCTAGGCCCCACTAGTAGTTGCTCTTTATACCTATTCAATTCTGCAATGGCCTGCCCATACTTCAGCAACAGGTCATCATATTCCTTCTACAACTTACCTATTACAACCTCTACAAATTGTGTTGTTTGCACATTCAAGCTAGCAGCTTGGGGAACTAGAGTGTTTGACACTCGTTTTATTATAACACCCCCTGTTAGCTCACCCAGTCCAATTCTAAGCTTATTGTCATTAGGAGCTAGTGCCCATATTGCCAGAGTTTCGAACCTTGAATTGAAGGTTGCACTAGAGAGTACCCTCTCCACCTAATCATTTGTCACATCTATTTCATCCCTGGTTATTTATCGATTGTAATTGCATCAGCCAGTGTTAGTGTGGAAGCAACAACACATTACTTTTGGCAAATAAGGCCCTTCCCTCATTCGAGGTAATTGTACTTATATCTTGATTCACCTCATTCAACACCTTCTGAGTGATGGCCTCATATTCTGAAGGATTTGCTCCACTTTTGGCCCATATCCTGATATCCTCAGTATCCACTGGTTGACCCATCACTGAGCTTGCCAACCTGTTATCAGGAGAGGCATAGGGTTTGATCCTAGTAGGCAAATTCACCTGATGGGAGGCACCTTATTCTTGCTCTTCAGTTTCCTCTTCTAAATTTACGACCTCAATCTCTTCCTCATGCTCTAAATCAATTATTTTTATCTTCTTAGAAGAAGGGGTATCAGGTGATTCCCCTTTTCTGACATATCATCCTCTTGAGTTGCTTGGCTGATAGGTAGGTCTTTCCTCCCCTGCTGGAGCATTGCTAATTAAATTATCTGCTTTGTCAAAGATCATTTGGATCATCATTATTGGATCCTCAATCTTTGCATAAGCCCCTTGATAAGCAACATTCAAGTTCTTCCTTACCCTTTCTCCTACCATGATTGCTTCCCACTTTTCCCTTAAATAGTGAACCTCATCCATGGTGAAACAATTCCTGACTGTATCCTCATCATAAAGAACTTGATGAATGTAGCGTGGTCTTTTTACACTCACCCTCACTCTGTCAATAAAAATCTCAGGGTCAAATACCTTGGGCTTCTCTACATCCATCCTGTAGGATACCAGAATTGAACCAATTTGATCTAAGCCATCGTTATTAATAATTGTGAAATCCTTGAACTTGATAGAATTAGGAAAGAATGAGCCTTTCTTGTGCTTCCTTAGGTGTTCTTTATCAGACTCATTCAATTGTTTGATTATTTCCAAGAATGTAATCCTTTTAGGCACATATTTGGAAAAATATATATGGAGCAACCTGGCTCCCATAAATCTTGATGCAAGTGGTGTGGGTGTGTAGAAACCAATCACCCCAGTTATGCTCTATCCCCAACTCAAGGGTCTTGTCTAAAGGCCTTAGAAAATCTAACACATATGGATGTATTCTTTCTCCTTTTGGCTCTAAAAACCCCATTATTTTTCTAACGAAGTGCTCTTCAAAAACCACATAATTAGCATCAATGCAATGCATGTCTAACATGCAAGTCCACATATGAATAGGAAACATGTTCCCCTCCAAATCAATCTCTCTAACATGCAAATCCTTATACCACATGCCCAATACAACAAATAAAATCATTGGCACATCAACGAGTACCATGTGAATTCCACCTTAGCATCCAAAGTATATAGTTTGCTTTTAACCCCAATCAGCTACTTGTGCATTTTTTCTACTATATATGAGGCATAGTCATAAGGCTCTTTTGTGGAGGGATCCTTAATATTTACTGCTAACAACATCAGAGAAACTGGCATTCTATCCATGGCATCCCTCCTAAGCACTTGATAGAGATTGTGATAAGTTCTCACAAAATAGTGCATAAATTGGGAACATTCAAAGGGCTCTTCCTCTCTATCTGATATCTTCACTAATTTACCATCTACCCCCTTTGTTCTATGATTGGGCATGTTGAAGGCTCTGTATCCACATTTGACATTTTTATATCCTTCCTTCAACGCACCTAGGTCAATTTTTTTATTAGTTTTAGGGTTCAAGTTAAAGCCACTTGAGATATAGGCCTTTGTGAGTTTTATCACCATTGTACCATTCCCTGTCAGGACCGATCTTGTCTGAGGGTCATACCTCTATGTAATTACCCTTACCATGTTTTTGTTTGGGAATACATTCAGGCATATCAGCTTAGCTAGGTCTAACCTCCAAGCATTACAGACTGGGACCTTGAAATCTATCCTATCATACCAATGCTTAAAAATGACCCAACCTAAAACAGGTAATATAGCATCTTTGCAATCATAGAAAAGGTCTAAGATTTTGTCATTTGACCCACCAGGGCCATGCACATCATAGGGTGCCTCATAGACCCTGGGGATTGGACCATAAGGTCCTCATCCAAGATTCGCTTTGATGTAGAAGGTTGACTAGTTTGACTCATTGTTTCAGATGAACCTTAATTAAACTAGGACTTTTCTCTCAGTAGTATTTAGTTCACTAGACAAGAAAAAACTATGAATTCAAATGAACATGGTCAAAACTGAGTTAACTTACTAGTTTCTTTCTCCCAGAAGCTCAAAATTCTTTCTCTCGTTCGCCTGAAAATTTGCTGTGTGCAAGAACTCTATTTGTGCTCAAGAAAATGATGCAGGAAACCCTAGTTTTGCCCTTTATGAAGCTTGTAATCTTGAGCTCTAAGAAATTAATGCATGTTACCTTGGATTTTACTTCAATTTGTGTCATAGGCGCCCTCAACGTTCATCATAGGAGGTTTAAATTCTAGTTGTAGATTCAATCTCCCTTTTGTGAAATCTACGGTCATGATCTACCCGCTAGATTTGAAAATCTAAGCATCCCTCATTTAAAAGGTAGTCAACCAATAGTATTGAGCCATGCCAAATGTACCCTTCCTGCTGACTCCTTTGTCTTTTGTCTGATGTGGACACGTGGCGCCATTTTGCAACATCATGATGGGAAATGGCCCACCACCCAATTGTTCTGCATAGGTGTGCTAAAGCCCCCACATAAGCCTCTATGTACATACCTTTATTCATTCCTTGCAATATGAGCACGTGTTGCCATTTCGAGACCATGCAGTGAACCTTCACCTATGACAAGATTCCTCTACGTGCTTGCGCTATCGTTAGATTTTATCTTTTCTACAAATCATTCTTCATCATGACACCTGGCAACACATGGTTTGTTAACTTTTGGTCTTCGATCAAATGGATATAAGCCATGCCACCTTGATAGATGTCTTCATATCATGGCCCCGCAGAAGGAAAATGATGTCATCTTTAAAGCTCTACAGTGCTGTGATAAACTGTCACATGGCTCTCCTGACCTCTATGAAGACTTAGGAATTACATTTTTGTAAAGGGACAAGACACTCATGGGCTACAAAGGGTATAAGCTAGGACTTAGGACCAATCATTACATGATGTTAAAGGCTTTAAGTTGTAACTTAAATGACCTGGGACCTACAACAAGCAGTCAACAGAGAATTAAAAGATAGAGCGAGGAGCAATCATGGGGTTAAGGGTTTAAGGGTTTATAGGAATAAAGACCTACAAATTTTAGACTCAAAACCCTAAACCTAGGTAGGTGCCTCTAGGGTGAATATACAAATGATTCATATTTTGGAAACATTTATGTAATTCTAATTAGTGAAGACCATACAACTATGCATCCATTTGAAGACTACCTTTTACTAGATGTCTTTTTATTTAAGGGGTCTTATATTTTCATTCCCCTTGGATTGAGGAGAGAAAAACTTGTGAGATAGATGCACTCAATTGGGTTGGGTGGACACTTTGAAAGATATAAGACTTTTGGATTAGTGAGTGAGAAATTCTTTTGGCCTAATACAAGTAGAGAAATGGACAAGTTTGTTGTTGCTTGCAGGGTGTGCCAAATAGAAAAAGGAGGACATCAAAATACAAGCCTATATTGCCTTTGATAGTGATAAAGGAACCACAGGCTAATATTTCCATGGATTTTGTTTTGGGGCATCCATGAACCCAAATGGGCCATGATTCAATTTTTGTAGTGGTTGACCACTTTTGTAAAATGGCTCATTTGATACCCTATAAGAATACAAATGATGCAAGTCAAGTGGCACATTTATTCTTTAGAGAAGTCATGAGGTTGCATGGGATTCCAAAAACTATAACTAGTGATAGACACCAAAGTTTTACGCCACTTTTGGAGTCTTGTGGAGAAAGTTGGACAAGAAGTTGTAATTTAGTTTAGCATACCACCTCCAAATGATGGTCAAACCAAGGTTGTGAATAGAATCCTAGGTAATCTATTAAGGTGTTTAGTAGGGGACAACCCACGACAATGGGATTTGGTAATACCTCAAGCTAAGTTTACCTATAATTTTAGCATAAATAGTTTCATAGGTAAGTCGGCATTTTTAATCATGTATGGCAAAAATCCTAAAGGAATTGTGTACTTAGTTGATTTTCCAACAAACTCACATATCATCCAAGAAGGTATAGATTTTGTAGAGAATATTCATGAGATAGATCAATAAGTTAGGCATAAATTGTGGTTCATGAATGGATGTAATATAAGAAGAATGTTGATTTACATTCGAGGAGAAAGGTCTTTTGGGAAGGAGAGATGGTCATGGTACATTTGTGAAAGGAAAGGTTGTTGAAGTGCGCAAGACAACTGAGAAGGGGGTGAATCAGTTGTAAACAAAACTTTAAAACCAGCAACACATCAACCACTTAATTACAATTATTGTAATTTAACCATGAAAGCATGAAATCAAAACTTAAACACATTCAATACATGAGACACCAGATTTTTATGTGGAAAACCCTAGATAAGGGAAAAACCATGGTGAGTGTTAGCTTACAATATAAAAGATATATCAAAATTTACAACAAGGCTCACTACCAGAGGCTCACTACCAATGGGGCTCACTAACCAGAATGCTCATTGCAAAAGAAGCGGCTCACTGCCAATGGGGTGGCTCACTGCCCATGGGTGGCTCATTGCCAGAGTTGGTGAACTGAGATATTGGCATCTACACTATTCCAAGGTTCATTTCCATTGAAGCACGATAATTTTCCTCTGCTTTGCTCTACTTATTCTCTTCACACTTATCTTCACATCTTTGCATTCTACCATTTCATTCATGACTTCATTTCATGTATTTATACAATTCATCAACCTTGGAATGAACATCAAGGTCGACATTACAATCATCAACCTTTGGAATAATCTCCAAGGTCGGCATACATACATATTCAGCCAATATTTAAATTAGGTCTGGACTTAAATAGATTAAGGGAGAAGAGAAATGAATGCAGACCATGCCAAGCCTTAGCTAGGACTCAAATGCAATTTTTCATGCAACAACATGCTTTACAAACTTTGAAGTACAACCGTAAGTAGTGAAAACAACCAGGTCAGCCAAGAATGACATTAACGCTAAGACTTTTAGGAACATGCTTCATGCATGATCCAAATTATACTTTGCGGACCAATCAAAAGGTAGGAACATGATCTAGAGACATCCAAAATCCCGATACAATCACCAAGAACATCTACACAACCTCAAAACACTTTATCCAAAAGATTCTTCAAATCGAAGCACTTGAACATTATTGTCGGCCACTGTCATAAAGGAAAGATCACTTGTGGAGCACCAAATCATGAACTATTTGAACTAAATTCATATAACATCATTACAAAATTAATTCCAGAATTGTAGACTATAAAACTTGAATGCGGAGAAATGCGGAGCAGAATACATTCTCCCTATCACCATTAAATACATAGAAAAATAATTTTTACTCTCGTGAATAGAACTCGCTCAAATCTTCATACCGGAGGCTCAAAATTGAAACATAGCATCTACAGACATCCCTTAACATTACTTCCAATCCACAAACAAAGATATTCAATCTATAGGATATGTGGAGCAAAAGACTGCACTATTCTGGTAGATAAAGCAATTCTACACTTGTACTAATTCCTCAAATAACTTCCTTAGATGTTGTCCTTAGGTGTTGACATCAATGACAACACTTACTACTCATACAAGTTGTAACAATCTCCCCCTTTATCATTGATGGAAACACATGATGTGAAAAACCATCAAGACATACAAACTTGCTTTGCTTCTTTGCTCCCCCTTACTTGATGCTTTCTCTGACTGTAACTTTTTTCTTAGGTTTTTCACATGAACTTCTCTCCCCCTTTGACATTAATGGAAAAGAGTGCCAAACCTTTTCTTTCTCTTTACTGCACAACTCCCCCTGTCATAAACACTACAACACTTACTACTCTTTATCAGGAACTCATATCAACAACTTCTACATGCTCCCCTAGAGGGTTAGCCTTGAAAACATCAATCCAGATCAGAGAATGAGACTTTGAGCACCACTGGACTAATGTATTCCCTATGTATCTTAGTTTAGAGAAGGAGGGGTAATAACCCCTAACTTTTCCATAAGATACTCAAAAGTATCCTTAGGCAAAGGCTTAGTGAAAATATCTATAATCTGATCCTTTGTAGACACATACTTTATCTTTACTTCATTCTCTATTACCTTTTCTCGTAGAAAGTGATACCTTATTGATATATGCTTTGTTCTTGAGTGCATCACTGGATTCTTTGAAATGTTTATAGCACTTGTATTGTCACAAACGATTGAAATTGGTTCTTCATACACAACTCTTATGTCCTTCAATGTTTGCTTCATACAAAGCACTTGACTGAAACAACATACTGCAAAAATATATTCTGCTTCTGTAGTAGACAAAGAAACTGATTCTTGCTTCTTGCCCAACCATGAAACCAATCTGTTACCCAAGAGAAAAGCACCTCTACTTGTACTCTTTCTATCATCAGCATCTCTGGCCCAATCTGCATCTGTATAAGCACTAAGAGTGAAATCAGTATCTTTGGGATACCACAATACATAGTCTAAAGTGCCTTTTAAACACCTCATGATCCTCTTGACTACCATCACATGTGACTCTTTGGGATCTTCTTGAAATCTTGCCACAAGACAAACTGCATGCATTATATCTGGTTTGATATGAGTTAGATAAAGCAGTCCTCCAATCATGGACCTAAACTTTTTTTGATCAGCCTTAGGTGATTCATCATTCTTGCTCATCTTGCAACTAGTTACTATAGGAGTACATACAGGCTTAGAATCCTCCATTCCAAACTTTTTCAACAACTCTTTCACATACTTGGACTGAGAAATGAAAATTCCTTTTTCTGATTGAGTAATTTGTAGTCCTAGAAAGAAATTCATTTCACCAAACATAGACATCTCAAACTCTTTTTGCATTTCCTCTACAAATTTCTTACACATACTTTCATTTCCTCCAAAGATAATATCATCAACAAAGACTACAACAATCAAAATTTGATCATCATTAATTTTAAAATAGAGATTACTATCTGCAGTACCTTTATTGAACCCTAATTGAAGCAAATACTTGTCCATCCTTGCATACCAGGCTCTAGGAGCTTGCTTGAGTCCATACAGGGCCTTCTTCAATATGCACACCATGCCACCTTGGTCTGATGACTAAAATCCTTCTAGTTGTTCAATATAAACCTCTTCTTCTAGTTCTCCATTCAAGAATGTAGACTTCACATCCATCTGATACACCTTGAAATCTTTGTGTGTTGCAAATTCCAAAAACATTCTAATTGCCTCAATCCTTGCCACATAGGCATAAGTCACTTCAAAGTCTATACCTTCAATCTGAGAATATCCTTTGCATTCCAGTCTTGCTTTGTTTCTTACAACTTCTCCATTTTATTTCATCTTGTTTATGAAAACCCATTTGGTTCCAATAACATTCTTATCAATAGGTCTAGGGACCAATTCCCAAGTTTGTTTTTTCTCTATTTGCATCAACTCTTCTTCCATAGCTTTTACCCAACTTTCATCTTTGCAGGCCTCACTTATAGTTTTAGGTTTAATCTGTGAAAGCAAATAGTAGTTCACATGTTCCTCTGCAACTCTTTTCCTTGTCAATACCCCTTTAGTTATGTCACCAATAATTTGATCTTCAAAATGATTAATCCTTACATACCTAGGAGTCTTAGTAGCACTTTTTAGAGCCTTTTCTTCTTCATCTTAACTGTTCTTTTGTTCCACCTTTTCTTCATTAACTGTAATAGTAGGTTCATATGATTCATAGTCACTCAGTTCTGATGTTATTACCCTATCTTCATCAACCTTCACATTAGCACTCTCAATGACCTTCCTCAATCTCTTATTGTAGCACTGGTAGGCCTTACTCTTAGTAGAGTATCCAAGGAAAATTCCTTCATCACACCTAGCATCAAACTTGCCGAACTCGTCATCTCTTCTGATATAACATTTGCTTCCAAAAACATTGAAATATTTCACTGTAGGAATCTTCAATACCACAATTCATAAGGAGTTTTAGTACTATTACCTTTGACTTGAAATTTGTTTTGGATGTAGACAACAATATGTATAGTTTCTCTCCAATATACTTCTGATAGGTTAGCCTCTAAAATCATTGACCTAACAACCTCTTGAACTGTCATGTTCTTTCTTTCAACAACTCCATTCTGCTAAGGAGTTCTAGGTGCAGACAACTATCTTTTTATCCCAGGCTCTTCATAGAAAATGTTGAATTCATTTGACGTAAATTCACCTCCTCTATCAGACCTTAAGAATTTGATCCTCAATTCCAACTCATTCTCCACCATTGCCTTGAAAGCTTTGAATTTGTCTAGGGCTTTTAATTTCTTTTTCAAAAAGATGACCCGAGTCATTCTAGAATAATCATCAATAAGCAACATAAAGTACCCGTCTCCTTGCAAACTTCTTTTTCTTGTAGGACCACACAAATCTATATGTACCAGCTCAAGTAATCCAACATAAAATTGTTCCTTACTTTTGAAATTTGTCCTTATATATTTTCTCATTTGACATTCCTTGCAAATAGCATTAGTAAGCTTCACAAGCCTAGGCAAATCTCTCAAAACTTGTACTGAGATTATCTTCACCAAATTGTCAAAATTGATATGACACATCCTTCTATGCTACAACCAACTTTCATCTATCTGAACCAACAAGAAACAATTATCAGTTCCCCTCAAATGATAAACGTTACCTTTAGTCTTCTTACTAGTTGCAATCATTGTTCTAGAGCTTTCCATGATCTTGCATCCATTCTCCTTAAATCTCAAATCATATTCTTTGTCACACATCTGGTCCACACACTTAAAATATTATGCTTTAAGCCCTTCACATATAGAACATCATCTATGTTATGCTTACCATCAAAAGAAATAGATCCTCTTCCACAAATCTTACCAGATGCATTATCACCAAACCTAAACAGTCCCCCATCATACTTCTCCAAACTTACAAAATTAATTTTATCACCAGTCATGTGATGTGAACATCCACTATCAATAATCCATTCATCTTATCGTTCTCAACCTGGCAGAGAGACAAAACACTTTCTTCCTTCACACAGTTACCAGGATTAGTCGACACATGTTCTTCTTGAATAGCAATAAACAAGCATTCATTTGCACTAGCATCATCTAACTCATCATATGTCACACCATCATCATCAAAATCTCTAATATAATAACATTTCTTTTTAGTTCTAGGTCTACTTTCAAATTTCTTCTTACCTCTTTCAATTCTCTCTAGACACTTGGAAGCATAGTGACCAATCTTACCACAAGAAAAACATTTGAATGGTAATTTACCTTTGAACTTACCAGTACCTCTTTGCATTCTGTCTACGAAATTGGCTTCAACCTCATCAAGGTCATCATCAGATTCCAAAGCATATTTTTGAGCTCTTGAAGTCTTTTATGAAGTGCTAGCTTTGAAAGCAGTCTCAGTCTTTGGCAGAGCATTACCAAATTCTCTCATCTCAAAAGCTGTAAACTTCTCGAGCAATTGATCTTTTGTAACCTTGTTCACACTCATAACTTCTTCAATTGTTGACATCTTGTGACTATAGGATTTAGGCAAAGACCTAAGAATCTTCAACACAACCTCATCTTCATCAACAGTTCCTCCAAGACCTTTGATTCCATTGACAATTCCATAAACCTTTTGCATGTAGATTGTTATGTTCTCATCATCACTCATCTTCAGGGCTTCATACTTTGCATTTAGACTTTGTAATTTTGCACTCTTTATAGAATCATCTCCTTCATAAAAAATTTTCAACTTTTCCCAGATATCATGAGCAGTTTCCAGATCCATTACTTTCACTAACTTAGTGTTGGATAAAGCATTTAACAGAGCATCTCTAGCCTTTCCATTAAACTCATACTATTTGACTTCATCTTCATCTGATGGTCCATTTTGAGGAATATTATACTTTTTCTCTATTATCTTCCAAACATTATAACCAAGAGAAATAAGATGACTTTTCATCTATACCTTCCAAAGAGCATAATTCATTCCATCGAACTGCGGTGACTCCTTCCTGTGTGCCATCTTGGATCTACCTTGAGCTATTAGACTCTTTATTGAGGAACCCTTGCTCTAATACCAATTGTTGAAATGTGCCAAACAACTGAGAGGGGGGGGGGTTAATCAGTTGTAACCAAAACTTTAAAACCATCAACACATCAACCACTTAATTAGCATTATTGTAATTTAACCATGAAAGCATGAAATCAAAATTTAAACACATTCACACATTTAACACATTCAACACTAGATTTTTACATGGAAAACCCTATAAGGGAAAAACCACGGTGAGTGTTAGCTCACAATATAAAAGATATATCAAAATTTACAACTAGGCTCACTACCAGAGGCTCACTGCCAATGGGACTCTCTGCCTATGGGTGGCTCGCTGCCAAAGCTGGTGAATTGAGATAGTGGCATCTACACTATGCCAAGGTTCAGTTCCATTGAAGCACAATAGTTTTCCTCTACTCTGCTCTACTTATTCTCTTTGCACTTATCTTCGTATCTTCACATCTACCATTTCATTCATGACTTCATTTCATGTATTTATACAATTCATCAACCTTTGAATGAACATCAAGGTTGGCATTAAAATCATCAACCTTTGGAACAATCTCCAAGGTCGGCATACATACATATTTAGTCAATATTGAAATTAGGTCTGGACTTAAACGGATTAAGGGAGAAGAGAAATGAATGCGGACCATGCCAATCCTTAGTTGGGACTAAAATGCAATTTTCCACACAACAACACACTTTACAAACTTTGAAGTACAACCGCATGTAATGAAAATAACTAGGTTAGCCAAGACCAGTGTTAACACTAAGACTTTTAGGAACATGCTTCATGCACAATCCAGATTGTACTTTGCGAACCAATCAAAAGGTAGGAACATGATCTAGAGACACCCACAAGCACATTACAATCACCAAGAACATCCGCACAACCTCAAAACACTTTATCCAAAAGATTCTTCAAATCAGAGCACTTGAACATTACTTTTGGCCACTGTCATAAAAGAAAGATCACTTGCAGAGCACCAAATCACAAACCATTTACACTGAATGCATATAACATCATTATAAACTTAATTCTAGAACCACAGACTATAAAACTTGAATATAGAAAAATGCGGAGTAGAATACATTCTCCCTTTCACCATTAAATATATAAAAATAATAATTTTTATTCTGGTAAACATAACTCACTCAAGTCTTCATACCAAAGGCTCAAACTTGAAACATAGCATCTAAAAACATCCCTTAACATTAATTCCAATCCGCAGACAAAGATATTCAATCTATAGGACATGTGGAGCAAAACACTGCACTATTATGATAGATAAAGCAATTTTGCACTTGTACTAATTCCTCAAATAACTTCCTTAGATGTTGTCCTTAGGTGTTGACATAAATGACAACACTTATTGCTCATACTTGCAACAAAGGTATCACCAAGGTGCCTACAACAAGTTAAATCCCAAGAAGATCAGACATTGCAAAATCATAAAGAAGATAAATGAGAAAGCCTACCAAATTGATTTTACCAAGACTTTGACATTAGTCCTATCTTTAATGTCCTTGACCTTTATTGACACTCAACTAGAACTAATGATAATCAAGTGAATAATGATGATTAGGTGAAAGATGAAAAAATGAGAAGGAAAAGAACAATTGGACCAAGCACCTGCCAAAGAAGAGAGAGCAGGTTGAACAAGTGTTAGATACCAAATTGGTGGCTACATTATCCAGATCATATAAGCTTTATTTTGTTAAGTGGGAAGGCCTATCAGATTCTTATAATTCTTGGATCACCGAAGCTGATTTACTGAAGTATAGCTGAACTACTCTATCATATGTACCAGAACCATCAGGTTCAGATTTTCTTGGAGAAGGGGAGGATGATGTGAAGCATCTTCTTTAAATTCCACCCCCCCATGTTTTGATTGTGGAGTTTGTTGTAGACTTTGTAGGATGTTAATTTTTCTATATTTAGTATATGGTTACACTATTATGTTTTTGACTACTTTTGAATAGCCCAACTGAACTAATGTCTAGTTTTAGTTTGATAGAGTTTGATTAGGGAAAAATCTCTAGTTTTGTTGTAGAAGTTAGGGGTTCATAGTTTTTTAGAGAGTTAGTAATAGGAAAAAAAAAGAAAAGAAAAGATTACACAATAAGGAGTTTTTCCAATTTGGTGGAAACTCAAAAAATAGAAAAGGAGATTGTAGGATTTTATGTGCAAGTTTGGACTCGGATAACAGAAAAGGAGAGTAGTTTTTTATGTGTAATTTTTTAATCCTTCTATTGTTGTGATTATGCTAGTAATTTCTGAGTTTTGATTTAATTATTAACAAACATTTGTTTAATTCTTTTTGGTGATAAAATAACAATTTTTGCTTTCCTAGTTCTCTGTTATTGAACATCGTCTTTTTTCTTTAAATGTACAACAAAACATAGTATACTTTGAGTTAAAAATTTGTAGGTTCCTAGAGTTTGAACTGCATCAAAAGATATACATAATAAATATATCCAACTTATTTTCCTTTTTAAAAGAAAATGTAGAACTTCCCTTGTGGATATGCACAATGAATACATCCAACTTAAACTCTCATTTTCTTATATATATATATAGATATAGATATAGATATAGATATATATATAATTTATATCCATATATAACTTTTCTTTCTAATTTATATCCATTTCTAAGATATTCACATGGCTTATTTCAAATCAATATATACAACTTATATGGTATCTTAAACCATTGAAAATATGAGAAGATATTAAGATGTTCAATGTTTGTAATGCCACATATTGCCATCTCTGATAAAGATCCCTTTGCCATTGCTGCCATCATTGTTTGCAAAATAGACAACATAATATGCTACCAGAGGTTTCAACACCGAAACCACACTTAACTCTACTCTTAAGCTTAGCCCCTTGCAAATTAAAGAAATTAATATTTTGAGTTTGTATATACGTACTTGTTAGCCGATAGGCTTATATGTGGCACATGTTTGTGCTGGAAAATTGTCTCATACCGAAAAGTTATCAGCCTCTCCGGATTCCCTTTTTTCCGATAGGTTTATATGTGGCACATTTTTGTGGCAGAAAATTGTCTGACGCCGGAAAGTTGTTAGCGTCTCTGAATTCCCTTATTTCCATAAAAAAATTCACGGCAGGAAATTCTTATTACGTCGAGAGGCGTTCTACACTCACAGCAAGGGCTAAAAGATTCAGATTCCCGTAAATAATTAAGATTCACATTCCATATAAACAAAATTCATAAAATGTATAAATAAATAAATTTGTGGAAGCTAAATGGATAGAAAAATAAAAAAACTTGGGCAGTTATGGAGTGAAATCTTTATCACGTTAAACAAAAAATAAATAAATAAATTTGTAGAAGCTAAATGGATAGAAAAATAGAAAAAACTTGGGCAGTTATGGAATGAAATCTTTATTACGTTTGAAGAATATAAAAAGTCTTGCAACATAGTCTCTTTAACTCGTGAACATATCAAATATTCTAAAATTGGAAGATATCTCTTGGTGTATTGTAGATATATTTTTTTAAATATAAATATACTAGTTATTATTACTCAGGGGACTTAGCTGTTCATTGATTGTAGCGACAATGGCATTAATCGTGATGGAATTTAATGGAAAACAGGAAAATGCGTAGCTTTCAAATTTTTCTAATAAACTTTTTTTTCGTTTACGTTTCATGGAATGCAATGGCTGCAATATAAACAAAATGGATTCGTTGAAAAAGCTTTAGAAATTTTCAAGCAAATGCAAATGGCAGGTGTAAAGGAAGACTTCACAACCTTTGCGAGCACCCTCCCTGCCTGTGCTAAAATGAGAACGTTGGAGCACGGTATGGACCT